>BLKM01007126.1:0-150654 GCA_013340265.1 Coptotermes formosanus | reverse complement strand
TCACTTAGGCACATTTTTATTAACCTTACTAGTTTCATGGGGATACCAAACTCAATGAGAATATTATACAAGACCTCCCTCCTAACTGAATCATAGGCTTTCTTGAAGTCTATAAATAGCTGATGCACTGCCTCATTGTATTCCCATTTTTTCTCAAGTATTTGACGAATGCTGAATATGTGATCAGTGGTTGACCTGTTACGTCGAAATCCACACTGATGATCCCCAATAATTTCCTCTGCATATGGAGTTAACCTTGACAAAAGGATGTTGGATAGAATTTTGTACGCAGTTGACAAAAGTGATATGCCTCGATAGTTATTGCAATCTGTCTTATCACCCTTCTTATAAATAGGCACAATGACCGACTCCTTCCATTCCTCAGGCAATTCCTCCTTATTCCAAATAGAAAATAATAAGTTTATGGATTTCAGACCGAATAACCCTACCCCCTGCTTTAATCAATTCTGCTGGAATCTGATCAATACCTGGTGATCTGTGGCTTTTTAGTTTTCCAATAGCTGTGCCCTTCTAGCCCTTTCAAATTATTTTTTCAATTTATCTGCATCCTCACATGCCTTCAACTATACTTGCAACTTTAAATCTTTCTCTAACATCAGAATTTCTTTTAACACACACACACAGATACAAGGTTCAGTGAACCTGCTTGCCTGCTTGGGCACAATGGGAGAAAACTCTTTCACAAATAGACTAAGACCTCTCCTGATGGCAAGACTCACATATATTGATAGGAGATGGCATTCAAGTACATTTGACATTTAAGCACACTTGATGTGCAGTCTTTCATGGGAGCTGACGGTGACACTGAAGACTTTCCGATGGTTGCACAAGTTAGGGAGAGACAATCACTACATAAACAGGCAGCACAGCACAGAAGCTTTACACAAACAGATTCAATCTCAAGAAACTAAATGAAGTGAAAGCTAGGGAACAGCATCAGATTAAAATCTCAAACAGGTTTGCAGCTTTGATGAACTTAAGTGATCAGCAAGGACATAAATGGGACTTGGGAAAACATCAGACTAGCAGCCTACAGCTAACTTACTAAAAGATGAGGAAGGTGATTTGCTTGCAGACTCCCAAGAGTATTTTGCCTAGGTGGAGGAATCTTTTTCTCAGTTACTGACTCTACACGGGGTTAATCACATTAGGCTGACTAAAAATACATACAGCCGCACCACTTGTGCCTGAGGCCAGTGCCTCTGAAGTTGAGATGGCTATTGGAAAAGTTGAAAAGATATATATCACCAGGTACTGACATAATTCCAGCACAACTGATTCAAGCAGGATGGAGGACAATGCATTGTGAGATCCACAAACTTATTTATCCAATTTGGCATAAGGAAGAACTGCCTCAGCAGCACAAGGAGTCGATCTGTATCTATTTGTAATAAGGGTGATAAAAGAGACCTCTACACTGCAAGGTAGAAAAGGATCAGACTACATGAAGTGAAATGATAAAAGAGATTGTACTAAATGTCAATATATGTCACTACCAACTTCACCCAAGATATGGCTGCCTTTCTTGTCAATATTACAGTATATAGTAGCTAAAATGTTAAACAAGGAGTAACAATTACATTAAAAGACTGAAGTTTACTCATGCAACCAATGTTGCCTCTAATTTTTTTACAGCTGGGCAGACCTGCTATTGCTCTTAGCAGAAAATTTTTATGCAACCTGACAACTGCGCGGCACTTTAAAAGCTTTTTTCAGAACATGCATAATAAGAATATTTACAATAAAAATTTAAAAAATTACAGCTGCGTGGCAACAATTCACAGTGCCACTCTAAACTGATGAATGCCAAGTAAGCAAAAAGAAAAACCTTGTAGTTAGAGCACAAGAGAACAGTAATGCATAAAAACTGCAAACAAGCAAATGAAGAAATAAAAAGCAAATTATAAAGAGCATGATTAGACCATTAATACACCCCTCAATTGATTATATTGAGCACCATATTTATAAGCATTTGCTGGAAGCTAAATAACTAATCGTACTGAGAGTTAGGTTATAGTTCTGCAGCATGATGTCTCACTCACTCACTCAACAACACACATGAACACACACACACACACACACACACACACACACACACACACACTGGCGCATGTGTGCACACGCACGCATGCACGCACACGTGCATGTTTCGAGACACAGGGTAGTTAATCAGCCAGCCAACTGCTACTAAGAGTATAAAAAAATCAATTCATGAAAGGTCCAACACGTTTTCCCATTTCCTCATTTGTGCACTATAAAGACGTCTATCAGACCATGTGACATTTCAAGTACATGGAAACAACTTTTTTCATTCCATTAACTCACAGAAGTTTTACATATATGTTTCAGTACATTTATGTATCACCTCCAGGTCTGTTACACGAATAACAACATATATTTCACGGTTCAACAAGTTCCAAGATAGAAATACCAACATTAGCAGTGCACCAGCTTACTTCTAAAAATCTTAAAATAAATTACATAATTCAACAAAACTTTCATGGCATACCAAATCCAGTAACATTTGCAGAAGCTCCCACTGGTCCGATTTCCCCTAACTCCTACATATTTCATAATTTGTTATGGTAATATCATGCTTGATTTATGCCAGCCTTCTCACGAACACGATTACAGCACATATCAAAACTGTCCACATAAGACATTTTAGGACTCGTACACTGCTAATATTGAGATCTCACTCTTGGAACACATTAAACACATGTTATGATTGCCATAATGGACCTGAGGATGGTTCACAAATGGACTAGAATGTGTTGTCTGAGCCATATGTAACACTGTAAGTTAACAGAATTAAAAGTTGTGTCAATGGAGCATTTTTGGTCAGCTCAAAATGTTAAATCATGCAAAGGCCTTTACAGAATGCAACAGCTGCATCAGCAAGGAAAAGATGACACAACTATGTCTGGATGTCTTACATGTTGCTGTCTTGTAAGAGGTTCATGTGTTGGTGACAAGCCCGGATGAGGACTGTTCGTTTCACATCCTTCTGACCCCTCCCTGCTCATTCTTATATCTGCAGAATGAACTGATTCCTGTTCAAAAAGAATCACCAATATGGAACTGAAGCTGAGAATATTTTCTTACACAGTGAACACTACAACAAAGAGCACTTACACTATCCTGTGATGACTGAGATCTTGTTAGCAGATGGCTGGTGTTTTTCTTTTCTTCAGTGGCAATTACCGTGCTGGAAATTAAAAGAAAACAGTGAGCAATTCAATGAAAAAAAAGCTTCCTTACACAACCCAACTGCCGAAATTTCATCAGCATGAAAATAATATGCCTGCATGTAACAGACCTGTATCTGTGATACAACACATATTCACAAATAAAGACAAAGACATAAACAAGACGGGTTATTTACGTATAATATAAGAGTGAGATGCATTCGTGTAACCACTGGTGCCATGCAAAAGCAAGAAGTGTTTCATATTCCAAGTGTGTGTTTGTAGCCGTAGTAATCCAGGATCCAAAGTACATGCAATGTATTGTATTGTCACACGTGGCCTGTCTGGCTGTACCGTATTTTTCCATATTCTCTCACAAACGGCACAATCTTCAGAAAAATGTTACTGAACTTAAAATGTGTCATTTGGTTTTCTCTACAAATTTGCCTGAAACATTTCTCATTCTAAGAAGAATTCAGTAAGATACAGTATTATCTTATATGTACATATGTCTTCATGTCGAGTATCTGTTATTCTTCTCACACTTTACTAAAACTTGAATTTTCTTGAAAGATTTTTGAAAAATACTCAAATAATAAATTTCATAAATATCTGTCCAGTGGGAGCCGAGTTGTTCCATGTGGAAGGATGGACAGACAGACATGACGAAGCTAATAATTGTTTTTCGCAACTTTGTGAATGCACCTAAACAACACTGTTAAGTTAATGATCTCCTGGGATGCGATAAAATTCAGTTTGGTTGATAAGTACCAACATTTCTGAGAAACCTTAGGCCTCAATCTTCAGAGCATATGTAACACAAGTGGTAAAAATCACTATGTTATGTACAGAATGGAGGGTTGAGAATGTGGTAAGATCAAACCAATGACAATAAATGGTCCTGAGTGGTTTGTTTTTTAAAGGAGGATAAGTAGGGAGTGTAAGAGGAAGAAGGCGGGGGAAGACGAAGGAGAATGGAAGGCAGAAGGAAGGGAAGAAAAAGGGAAGGCAAGGACCTGAACATAAAAGAAAAAGAATGCACTCTGGCAAGAATATAGACTAGATTTCATAATACGTTTGGGTGTTTTCTATCAGGCCTGTGATTTGAAACAGCAAATATAAAAGTTACACTCCTGTATATATTAGATACCCTCACCCATTTAGATACAAACCTTTCATCTTCATCATCAGAACCAAATGGATCAGTCAACTGTCGTCTTGTCATAAGAACTGGGCGCTGAGTTGTAGTGACAGGAGATTTACTCTGAAAGCATCACAAAATATGCCAAACATTGTACTACTTAATAACTAAACCTCTGGTCATGTAACCCAAAGTTTAATGATGTAAATGCCACAGCCCAATATTGAATACAATCTTTAACCAGTCCCCTCCATCTTATATTCTCACATACTTCTCCAAACCCCACACTGGCCCTTCTAAGATCTAAATGGCCTGCCCTGCAGCTACATTTAACAGTTTCCAAGCCCCTACTTTTGCAATGTTATCTATTTCTAGATCACTGCTATACAGTGATAAATAAGTGATACATAAAGCACTCTTTGTTCACACAGAGACCACAGCAATACATAAGGCTGCCAGCTGCTGATAACACAAACCACGTCTCAGGAACAATGTTACTCCAACAATGGTTAATACCACCCATCCATCTACTTGTTGTTTTTCCGAGTGGCCCCTTTCCAAGTGGTGTAATGACCAAAATTCTGTATGCATTACTTGTCTCCCTATCAGCACCACATCTTGCCCATCCCAACCAGCTCAATTTCAACCACTACCCTAAAAACATTAGGTAACTTTCATAATGTACTATTTTGGGTTAATGACATCACGCTGCACTCTAGCAGGTCAACCCACAACATTATGTCATAGCACATCATACAGTAACACAAATATTCCTTACCCTGAGGGCCTCGAACCCTACACTAAATAACCTGAATGAATCATCATATGATACATATCCCATATTCCCCCCCCCCCCCCCCCTCTTAGGTCCAACTATATTCTGGAGCACTTTGAGCGCACGCATCATGTACAGTCTTCCCTCAACACATGAAGCCAAAATGAAAATCATGCAAAACAACTAAGGTAGAGAATTATTCGTAACAGCAATGAATGCACATTTGACACATAAAAATATAGTCTTACATTGCTCCTACGTGTTTCAGCATCATTTACACCACCTTCAGCAAGCTTTACACCAGACTTTAGTATTAAAACATAACTGATTACAAAAGTAATTCATATTACACTGCAGCATTCATGCAGCTGGTGTAAAAACACAGGTTTCTTACTTTGTGATTAAGATGGTATAGACATTTTCCAAAAAAGTAAAATATATTAATACATGAAAACAATAAAATAATTACATTTTTAAGATGCTTGCATTAACTCTGGTTAAAAAGTTGGATGTTGATATGCCATAGTTTGCTATTTTATTGTTTTAATGTATTATATTTTTTAAAAAGTGTCTATAACATCTTAATCAGAAATTAAGAAACCTATATGTTGGCACTAGCTGAATTAATGGTGTAATACAATACAAATTACTTTTGTAATCTGTTATATTTCAGTAAGTGTTACAAATTTTGGTGTAAAGCTCCCTGAAGATGGCATAGATGATGCCGAAACATGTAGGTTCAATATAAGACTATTTTTATGCGTCAAATGCACATTCATTGCTGTTATGAACTAATAATTTAGTCAAAATAAGGTACAGAATGATAGTCTTCCTTTTTTTTTTGTGGAATTCATCCCGTTGTGGTGTGACAGATCAATACTGCCACACGTATTAATGTCACACACAACAAATTTTATTAGGTTTGTCACTATATGCTACATATTTCGGTCCTATGAACCATCATCAGGCATAAAATCCGTGACTTTAAAAACACAAGTAAACATGCATGTACATATTTTAAAAATTGGCAAGATCTCACAAATTCTACAGCTATTACAAACTTTATGTAACACTGAAGTATAGACATTCCACATATTTGTCACATAGACTTCTGATGCAATGTCCTTGTTGTTCCTAACAGTTGTTAAAATTTTTGTTTGTTCGCGTACTTAGTTACCTGGTGAACATATGGGCAATCATAAGTTCTCTCGAATTCGACAGATGGTTATTTTACGTTCCTTTTATTGGTTTCTGGTAAACACTTATAGATTACGTCTGTAAACAAAGTTCCTTCACGTTACTTATATTTGTTTCTGTTGGTATATTAACACGTTTCCAAAAATATTGTTTTACGTACTGTTCCTGTTTCTTGCCGTGTTGTTGTCTGTATGCCAGGTGACCAAGTACAAATATTTGTTGTGGTTGATGGTAACACATATGTCAATATCGATAGCTTTCAAGCTTTCAGAGTGATGAATTTCCATATTCTGGTCTTCTAAGGTATGAACTCTACGCATCTGCATGTAGGTAGTCACCAATATTTTTAACAAAACATACTAATAGTGCAGATGGAGGCAGCAGGTACCTGCCTACCACACAACAGTGTGCCATAAACCAGAAGACTACAGTATGAAGTGAATAATATTTACTGTTTATATAATTATCTTAGTTTTCACACAATTAACTCAGTTACCTTCCCCATTCCCCTGTAACCACTTGTCATAGCTGCAAAAAAATACAGACAACGCCTGCTTCGGTCTTAACAAACTAAACACTAACAGCTAATGGCTGTCAATCAGGAATAATGTTCACCGAAACTGATAACTCTGTTAATGAGAGGCAATTAGAATCCACTGATGCAATCATCAGACATGTAGACTACACCTTACTAATAGAGGTACATCCGCATGAAAGTCACAGAGAATTTCAATTTGAAGTTTTTTTTAACCAAATTTGTACGCCGTCTTTGCAGAAAGTCTGGTATTTTTAGGCTACTGTTTTTCAGATCAAAGTACTTCTGCTGCATGGGCCAAGGGTTTCAGACCCCTGCTCCAACCACAAAGGTACTAGAACTGACTTTATTTAAAAACATCCACATACACTCCTTGCAGATAAGAAAACTACAATCCTTTGTGGACCTCAATGTTAGTGTTCACTGGTAGTTCTTGTATCTATATCTGCCCATCACTTTATCAGAGGCAACTAACCTGTGGTAATGAAGAACAATGTGTGAACATCGAGTTTTGTTTTATGTGTGAAAGTACTACAACTACCCAGAACATGTTACAGCAAGTACACGTTTTCTTGCATCAGTATAAGGATATGTTTGAAGGAGGTCACACACTAACAGTGTGGTGAGTATTTTGTATTACTTTTATACACTGAGATCTCAAACATTATGAACAATGGCTGTACATTAACCTTTTCACTCCCATAGCTGTCACTGTGTTAACAACACAGTACATATAAATAATAACCACACTGTCCCAGTATCAATAAAACTACCTACTTACCCTGGTGGAGCAAAGTCCTTTATAAGAAAATAACGTTCAGCTGATCAGAATATACCCTGCCTTTATGGACCATAAATGTTAATCACTGCTCACAACAGCCTGTCGAGTTTCAGGCCTGTGTGGCACTTCATAACACTCTTTACACTGAGAAGTTATTAGCCCCACCTAACCTCAAAGACAGTGCTCTTAGTTGGCTGTCTGCTGAAGTCCCCATTATTACTATAAAGCTGTTGTTGCTTCTTTAGAGCCACCGGATATGGTCAGTACTGATCTTTCTGGCCACCCAAACAAAGGGAGGACTGGTCTAAGGAGTGGGCCAGGTGGGCAGCTGCCCGGGTCACCAACCTACAATGGACACTACGACGTCACTAGAATAATGGAAAACATGGTGCCGGCAAACTCAGATTTTCCAAACATTCACCTGTACTGTTATAGTAATCATAACAATTCTGGTTAGCAAAGGCACCATACAGCCTAATGAGGACTCTGTACCATGCAGGAGAGCAGGTTTTTGATCTGCTAGAGGTGAAGAAAATTTAAGTCTGTAAGCACAGAACACCTGCAAACAGTTCTGAGTGGAAACTGAAATCTGGAACCTCTGAATGACAGTCCACGACCAGACAACACCACTATGTTTCCCATTTAAAGCACTTCACTGCAGCCTTCTGAGCAGTGATTCTATTTCAGGTACCCCTTGTCCAGCAAGACATAATTTGTGCCTGCCTAATGTTCTTGTGCATCATTAACAGGAAAAGAAGCAGTGCCACTTCCTCATTTTAAAGAAAATTTACTTATAACACATAGCAAAAGAAAAAAACAGTATGTTCTGCCCTGTGTTGGGTGATGTATGAGCTACATGCCATGAAACACTTACACACTTATGAGGCTTCACACACACACACAGATTCACAGAGCAACTTGGTATAGTGAGACTGCCTCAGACTTACATTTGGGAGGTACTCACCTGGCTGAGCCACTAGCTATCCTGACACTTTTGTGCTTTACCTCAATTCAGACATGGCCACTTTCTTCAAAATTTTATCCACTTCATTATTCACCTACTATTCCACCATTCAACACTCTTTGTGAGTGTGTTGCAAATAAATGAATGAATGACTTAATTACTTAAAAGTAAATAAATAAATAAATAAACAAATAAATAACTGAAAAAGTAAATGAATAAGTGCATAAATAAATGGACAGATGATCAATGAATGAATAAACGAGTGAATGAATTAATAACGAATAAATTAATTAATTAACAAATAAAATAAACCAATGGGGCACATGTAACCCCACTTCAGGCATTTTTTAGGCTGAAATGCTGCCACGGTGACAAACCAACTTGCAGAACAATGATTAATGCTCAAGCATAATTGTGTGTAAGTGACAGAGATGGTCAACAGAACATCATCACACCTGTGGTCAAGTGATTAGCATTCCTGCTTCTTATTCAGAAGGTCCAGCTGCAAATTTTGGCCTGGACACTAACTTTACCGAGGTTTTTCATGGTTCTCTTCAGTCTCTCCACACAAATTCCAAGACAGTATGTCACATTCGGGCACAACCATTTCAATCCACATCTCCTCAGTTACTTAATTCGTAATCATCAGATGCAATATTATCTGAGGCATTGACAGTACCAGAAAATAAACACAAACAAATAAAGAAAATGTTCGTACACTGCTGGATATGTCCAAATTGGACAAATGAATTGTGACTCTAACCCCTACATTGCAAAATATAATATTCATCACTCATTCTGTAGTCTGTCTTACAACAGGTGCATAGCCTCTTCCAAAGTGAGTTCTCCAAACAGTATGATCTAGTGCTTCCTCTTTCAATTTCCAGTATCCTCTCATTTCCTTAAGGTCATCCAGTAGCTGCTTATGTCTTCTTCGTCACCTTTCCATTACTTTTATCCTTCCTTCTCTCCTTCCTTCATAGCATATGCAAGATGTGACCAATCCAGTTAGCCTTCCTTCTTTTTATTGTTTGTAAGATATTCGTCTTCTCCTTGACTCTTTGTAGTACTTTTTCATTTCTCATGTGATCAGTGCAACTGATCTTCTCCATCCTTCTCCAACACCACATTTCAGAACTTCTCAGGTATTTCTGATCTACTTTCCAAAGTGTCCAAGTTTCAGCACCATACAAAGATATGCTCCAAATGTATCACTTTACTGGTTTCAACCAGCAAGTTATTACATACAAGACATTAATTGCAGGTTTACTTACAGGTCATATTTTTGTTGGGTGGCACATGATGGTACTTGTACTTTATACATACACAGCACAGTATGAAGAAAGATAACACAAGTTATTTTATTTCAGCCATAATTCGATATATGAATAAATGACTATAACAAAAGAAATTCTCGCTTTCATCTGCCATACATAAGACCAATGGTGCTCTACATTTTGCAGCTTGCATATGACCAGTTATTTTTCTTTCAGAAAAACACAGCCTCATAAGAGTAAAAGCAATACTTCCCCTCGGCCTCAGGAAAAGTCTACTGCTACAATTTTGCATATTTTTGTTTTAATGGAAGTTCCACTTCGCAGCACCCATGTCCTATTCAGCTGGCCATCAAATCCCATCAACCAGACATGTCACACAGGTTACTTACACTTATTTACACCATCTGCCCCTTTTCTATTCAGAATATGTGTACAGAATTCTGACAACATTTTTGCTTACACAAGTTGTGACTGAACAGAAGTACATTTTGTAATTGGACTTAAAAAATCTGCAGAATTTCACTACTTAGAACAGGATATGTGTGAGCATAAACATACACAAACCTGTTATGCAGCAATGCATGCAAGTACTGTTTAAATACACTGACTGTACTCTGTACAGTCTCTCACCACAGAGGTCCAGGCTCAATCTCAAGCCAGTCCATCTACGTAGGACTTATACTGGACAAAATGGCACTGGGAAAGGTTTTTGTCACAGTACTTAGTTTTCTTCTGGCAGTATAATTTCACCTACATGCTCCTATACTCACATTTTAGCCATCTACCATTGACACCACATGACTGCAGGACCTGACCACATCATTAAATAAAATACACGTGCACATGCATGGTTACTAATTACCATGGGACATAAATTAGTTAATAAGGATTTGAATGCTTTTCTCTTTTCAAAACAAATATTTACAAGATGTTCAAACAAACCAGCTCAGTAAAATTGCATGCATGAGCTCTAATTTTAAACTAACACACTACACCAGGTAGACACTTGATAAGTATGTCTTACAATGGTAACACCTAAAATGCTTGAATTCACAACTCCATAAAGATCACAACACACACGCCTGACTGACCAAGCTCTTTAATTATATACAGTGAAACCCTGTTAAGAAAATTTTGAAAATTCCAAGAAAATCCTACTTCTTAAGTGGGAAATTTCTTAAAAGGGTAATTTTAATGAAATCAGAGAATTCTGGTGCTCTTTTATCCTGACTTCTTAGGTGGGAAATTTTCTTAACCAGGTTTTTCTTAAGCTAGTTTCACTGTATGTGTTCAGCAACCCTAATAATACAAATAACTGACATAACATCACTGTTCACCTCGAAAGGCAAGTACTTGAAATGTGCCTTCCTATCTTAATATTACACACCTTCCATGCAACAGGTATATATTAACGAGTTTATAATCAACAAATTGCACTTATCCACATACAGGAAACTACATGAACATATTTCAGTTGTTACTTATAGCCATCTTCAGTGAGTATTGATATATAAATAATATATATATATATATGCACACACACACACACATATATATATATATATACACACTTTGTACACCAGTAGTCTCTTATATGTCAATAACTGTGATTTGTTGGTAATAAACTCGTTAATATAAAGTTCCTTCCTACATTTTGTACAACACACACTGTCTGTCTTAGCCATTGATTTACAACTGATCCAAAGGGAACCACAACCTTCTTTTATTTTTTGTATGGGATGTCATAGGATGTTATTATTTCACTTGCCAACTGTTTCTCTGGTCTCTGTGCCTCTGCCATATTTCCCGAACTTATGTTGCGAAGGGCGAGATATTATTATAGAAATACACAGGCCTTCACTTACATCTCTTTTATTTCTGTCCAATTTTAACCAAAAGTGGAATGTGTCAACAAAGTACATTTAAAAACACCCAACATAACATTTCACGAGCATCTGTGTAGAGGGAGCGAAGTTTTTCGAAGCTGACAGATGGGCAAATGGACAAGACAAAGCACACACCTTTTGCAAACTGCATTGCAAAGACGCCTAAAAATGCAACACTTGCTCAGTTAAAAAAAAAAAAACACACGCATGCGCGCGCGCGCGCGCACGCGCGCTCTCTCTCTCTCTCTCTCTCTCTCTCTCTCTCTACAACAGTGTAATGCAGGGCCAACAGAGATTAATCTCTCCTTATGTTTAGTATATCTCTGCAACTCAAAATACGTACCTTGTCCCTGGCAAACTTCTCTTTTGTAGGTGACAGAACCTTTCCCAGAATGCTTTTTGAGCTTGCTAATATCTTGTCCTTAACATCTTTGACCGAAGTGGGTGAACGCTCACTATTATCACCAGAGTCACTACTGTTGACAAGTGGCAGGGACAGTCTCAATGTCAGACCAGAATTCTGCCGAGTAACTTTAGGGGTCAGCCCACTGCCTTTACTAGCATCACTCTCTGCCGTCCCATCTGAATCAGCAGACCCAGACCTGTATGCAAGTAAGCATTAGAAATGTTGTTATTTCAGACAAAATCTCTGCCTGCAGAAGCGAATATGGTCAAACTATCCATGGCACTCCAATGAACAACATTATGTCAGGAAGTATATTCAGTATGTGTTTTAGACTAAGGATGTTCAATAATTTTTTTCAGTTAATCCACCTCTCCAAGTTGTAGATCAAACATGTACAGCAGTAACTGCAGGACGCATAATTTTTCTTAAGAAACTTGCAGCCCTTCTGAGTCAAGGAATTTCATGCCTTTCACAGAATCCAAATGTTCATTACAATGTTCGTAAGACACCTCTACTGTCACATTATGTACAATGCTGTTTCTTCACATGAAGGAACTGTTAGTCCCCACCCATCTCATAAAGTTTGAGAGCATTCTAGTGGAGCTACAATCAACACTGTAAATGTGCACTTGTATATTGAATGCACACTGAATAACGTAATTTAAAAACCATAAAATTACAGTAGTTTTAACAGAACATAGCACTGTGATACCAGGACAACATGGCCCATGGTATGTATTGTCTGAATCCCACTTGGATTGCAGCTCTGCAGTGTTTTATGCATTTGTATTGTCCCATGTATTAAGACACAGTTGACTAACCCCACAAGCAAGTAAAGTGAAAGGTGCACACTGCAGCCTTGGTTCGTTGTGTACGTAACAATTCCAGCCTCTATTAACCTTTGGCAACAAAAAGAGATGTATCTGTTTTAACACAAATTACCTTCTGTTGCCTAATAATCCTTTGTTCTGTCGCCTTTCCACTGCTTCTCGCTTGCGTAAGTTCATGATTTCTTGACCAAATAATTGTACAGTAACGTCTGTGTCTGTATCTGTGTTGAAGCGACCAATCATATATGAAGACTCATCTGCCGTCTTGCCAATCTGTTGAACTTCCAGCTCATGACCTTAAAACATAAAGATACTGCAATTAATTTTAAATGATCCATAGCCACGCATTGCACAATTATAAATTACACAAAAACCAACAAACGCACGTAAGTGTATGAAAGTATATTATATACACCGTATACCTCCTACATGTTTTGGCCACTCATGTGGTCACCTTCAGAGAGGTGCACTACAAAGGACAGATACATCAAAATATTACAGAAGTTTTTGAGCCAATTCACAGATATAAAATATTAAAATTTAAAAAATAATACATGGTTTAAAATACATATTAAAGATTAAAATACAGATAAAAATACATGTCATGAATTCTAATGGGTAAATCACCATCCAAGTAAGGGCATGTTGATGTTAACAGTATGCCAGACCACTCTGTCGGTCATATCATATTGCAATGACTTCAGTCTTTCGACAACATAATATGCGTAACACCTTCCAGCATACACCAACACCACTTCCATTATTTCCTCTTAGACTCCCAAATCTGGCTGTAAAGAAGGGGTTTACTGCACCTTCCACTTACATCTTTGAACAGGCATGAAAATTCGAACATTCGAAGAACACACAGCATTAATCTACTCACGACCAATGCTAAGTAAAATATAACAAACTAAAAACAAAAATACTCAGGAATGGCACAGTGGACACGCTAGACAGACAGAAGTTGGTGCTGGAAGGGTCAATCAACAACAACAATCTTCCAATCTCAAAATATAATGGCAGCCTACACATGTAGCTTAATATAAAACAGAAGAAGTGATGCGTAAGCCAAAAATATCTTATATGTAAAAGCCTCCCTCACGTGGGTTTGTGAGTCTGTTTATGCTTAGCAAAAACACAGAGCTTCAAGAATATGCTGTAGCCTCACAAACGACACTCACAGAGACCGCAGATTACTCTAAGTTACTGATGGATTGCATTAAGGTCATGAGGACTGTGCACATTGGCTTCAGTGGAACAATGACACCTTGTATTTGGCCAGCGCTTCACTAAAATTGTGGCCATGAAACAGACTGTCTGGACTGAAGTTTTTTGTCATTTTCATCAGTCTCTTCAGGCAGATACCTCAAACTAGTCCATGGCTGCTTCCTCCCACTTCCTGTCCAATTTATTCTTCCCCGACCAGCCTACCTTAAGACACAGTGATAGACTGAGCTACTAGCAGTTTGGTTAAGTGAACCATATCTAGTTAAATAAATATGATTGCATGCATGTGTATTTTGTGGTTTTGTTAGTATAATGCCTGTTGAAATGTCAGTGGACAGTCTCTTTAACTTTGTTACTGTTTACACATGAAACTCATTTTCATTGTAACACTAAGTTTTAAACACCACCACAAAAGTGAGCCTGCAATAGCACATGGTTGTTAGGCATCTCACCTTGCCCTGTTGTCTGGCCATAACACATTTTGCTACGTTCCTTTCCCACACCTTTTGCTTGTTTCCCGATATTTTTCTTACTCCCTTTCCTTCCTCCCACTTGTGTGTGTTCAAATAATGTAGGCAAAGATTGCTGGATATTTGGTTATTAACCTTTAGGGAAAAGATTTAAATGCCAGTTGTACTTCTTGATGGCCTGAGTTTTTTTGGCTTAGCTGGAAATTTAAATTGCTACCAAGTAAACACACAGAGAAACCAGCATATGGCATACTAGGCCACTTGCCAGTACATTCTACAGACTAGCATATGGCCTCTTAGGACCTGTTCAAACGGACCTGCCACTGGGGTCAGTTATACATATTACGATTCATATTTAACAGACAGGCATTTTGTAACCTCAGTATGATTTACTTCTGATTACCTCACCTGTGAAATGGGCCCTCAGTTGATATAAATATGTCATAACAGCCAACTTGTCTGGCACTGCCAAGACGTCCATATCAGCTGGCTCTATTACACGAGGTATACCCAGAGCTTCACCAGCATCAAATGCTTTCTTACAGTTTCCTTTCACATCATGTGGAGACAATGAGTCAAATTCCCTGCACACATATAACACAGCCTTGGTCAATATGTGTGCATGCAATATAAGTATAAGAAACACACAAATCGAAATTCTATGACTATAATTCCTGTTGTAATTGCTGCATACACATTCTACATAATGAACTACCACGAGTTCTTGAAACGACGGCAGAAGTAAACACCGTAGATGAAAATGCAGACAAAGCAAGAAATGAAAAGAAAGGAGAGAGCAAACACACAATATGAAAACACAACAGTTATGGTCCACTGAGATGCTACATTATGTTATCTAGTACGCAGACATCAACATTATGGACAAACCCGTTTCTCCCGTGGCAATAAGAGAACTGAGCTGACTGAGGAAAAGACAACATTTAATATTGGAATGGCAGACACAGACAACTGGAGCTACCCTTCTTTTCCTCATATTCTTTTCCCTCACTTCGTTCCTCTTATGCTTCTGCTTTCTATCCCTATGAAAAACAACCTCTTGAGAATGCTGATTCCAATGACTTGCTCACAACCCCAGTTTTCCCAAATTCCCATTCTGCCTGTTACGTACAAATTACCCTCTTGTTCCCATGCAGAAAGCAGGACTCAACAAGAGGAAGGCTCCTTTCACCTTTGACTTACACTTAAGGAATAAAGTAGTGAAATGCTACATTTGGAACATAGCTTTGTATGATGTGAGCTGAAACTTGGACACTTCGACGAGTAGATCAGAAATACCTTGAAAGTTTTGAAATGTGGTGCTGGAGACAGATGGAGAAGATCAGTTGGCCCAATCATGTGAACAGTGACAAAGTATTATGCAGAGTCAAGCAGGAAAGGAACATCCTGCATACAACAAAACAAAGGAAGGCTAACTAGATTGGTCACATCTTGCATAGGAACTGCCTTCTAGAACACATTATTACCAGAAAGATAGAGGGAAGGATAGAAGTGACAGAATGACAAGAAGATGTAAGCAGCTACTGAATGACCTTAAGGAAATGAGAGGACACTGGAAATCGAAAGAGGAAGCATAAAATCACACCCTCTGGAAAACTTGCTTTTGAAGGGGCTATGGACCTGTCAGTAAGACAGGCTACATCATAATGATGACAATGAAGACCGATGTTGGGTTCACTTCTTCTACCTTGAAGACAGAAGCAACAGGTTCTTGCGAAACAGAGGTACTTATCTACCAGACTACAAGGTGACAATCCAGAAGACTGGTAACATTACCTTATGCAATATTGAGAACAGAAATCCACACAGTCAAATTTTCACATTACAGTCAATGATACAGCAAGACCTTGGCTATAAACATTTGTTCAGCACACCAGTAACTTAAACATATGGTTCATCAAATTATATGATGAATAGCATGTTGACATCAGGTAATCACACAGTCATATCAACTTTGCTACAGTACTGTAGGAACCACACACACATACAAAACCATGGACAATTTACACAATGAGTTATGAGCAGAACTTAACAAAGCCCACTCTCAAACTGCATGCTTCTTATCATACAGATCCAGTACTGTGGTAGTTGTAGCTGTAATTTATACATGATCACCAACGTACTTAAACAAAATTCTGTAAACATTAAGCTTGTTGGTTATAAACTCAAATTTTGCACTGTTGCCAGTCTATAAATGTTGTCTTACAAACAGAATTTCACACATAACATGCAGGTATGTTTTTATCATTCAGCACCTCTTATATTTTTGTGGAAAGGTGGCTAAACATCATGGTCTTCTGGAACAGAATAGAATACTTAAGGGTGGGCACTCTAGTGACTGGTGCACTTTAACTGTTTTCCATCTTCAGTGCAGCCCTTTCGCTCACACATTCACCTGCTGACTAAAATGTCGTCAAAGCCACCTGGTTTCAGAAAATGCTGACCCAGATGCGTAAATCTTAACGCAGCCAATGCCTTTCAGTAACAAGCAACATGTGACGCCATTTAAGTTGCCTGTTTGCATATACCACACTCAGAACTGTCTACCAGTTTGAATGCATGTCCACTTGAGTGACAGTACCCTGTTAGCAGCCCCATCATTATTCTTAGCTGGTTTCTGCTCAAACTGAGCCATTCTTCAGTCTTTTAGCAGCTGGTCTTTTGAAAAAGCCCTTAGCCTGCCTTTGTCTGCAAGTGGACATGGTCTTCTGAAAAGTGGGGTCATAGAGTCAGGGCCAACCTTAGAGAAGGAGGCAGTAATTTCCTCCAAAATGTAGATACTTGTCCACAGAACTACAGAACCACACATCCCACAACAATATAACATTAATATTTACCACTGACTGAACACCAAATGTCACGAATGTTCTCTATCAACACAAGGATGAAAGTTTCTGAATACTTACACAAGATCTGGTCGGAAGTGATGCACCACTGCACAAAAAGCCATGCCATTTCTCCAAGAAGTTGTAAGGTTGGTCACTTTCACTCCCTGATATTCTCGAGTCACTTCCTTGCACCATTCTAGCAAGTCTTGTCCAGGAGTTGTTTCCTTCATAAGTGGTGTTCTTCCATCAGCCTGAAAATTTGGACTATATATTATGGCAGAAGTATTTGGCTGAAGAAAAAAGAAAACTGGCTATAAATAGGAGTGTTTAATTTCAATTTTCCAAAACTCACCTGTTGTAAATTAAGAGGTTGTAACATGAGACGCACATTATGAGTGTTTTCTTCTTTAGAAGAGCTGTGACAAAAAGCAAAGAAACAAAGGCGTTTCAGTACAAGCAGAATTTTGAAATAACAAAAATGTATACATCTCTATAACAAAACAAGTATGTGACTATTAATTACATTGGTGTTGATGCAAAATTGTTTGATTTGTCCATATTATCCTCTTCAGCTTGTATGGCATCACTGCACACATTTCCACTACCCATGACATCGGATGGCGATGAGTCCCACACTGCTGAGGCAATAACTGGTTCACCAGAACTTTCCATATTATCAGCATCTAACAAACTTCTACCTTCAGTAGCAATTGGTGTCGTTTCATCCCTCTGGTATGACGACAGGCTTGCAACTGGTAAGTATTTATCATGATTTAGAAACTTGCAGGTCACATGATAATGGCAAAAAAACAGAATACACAATAACCCTTTATCATCCTTTTAATCCTACCACCCACTAAGTAATATGTGCCAAAAAAAAGACTTTCTTGTAGGAAAATATACAACCTCTATATCAGCTCTTTCTGCATGCATACTACTATAGCAGATGTCAAAAAACAACAAGGGCAAATATATTATACTCAGAATACAATCATAAGGTGACAATAAATTTTTACAATTAGTAGTGGAAGGGTTCTCACAATGCATTTGCATGGAAAGATCAAGATGTCAGAAGCCTCACTGCAGAGGGAAGGAAAGGGTTCAGTTTTGTCTGTGGTATTTAAGTTCGCATGTTTATTACATTAAGAGACCAACACATTTAAAGACGTAGCACGTTAGGCACAGCAAGAGACATGTAACATGAGTGGGCTCTACAGTATTAGGAATGGTAAAGCATTCACTCATTCACAAACAACAAAGAGTGTTAACAAATATTTAAACTTACTTGAATTATGCCTATTAGTAAAAACTGAAACCACTTCATAAAAACACACGCAGCAAATGACATTTTGTTAACCCTCACTGGCTATGTGCTGCATTACTGCAGTGGCACTAACACTAATACTACAACCCTAAATTAACCCCCTAACACAGTGGCCACTACATGTACCATCCGCTTCAACACTCAGCAACACTAAATTTTGCCAACACAGTGTATTTATGTGCCATATGATTCACACAACAAAACAGTGGTTATTTCCCTGAACAATATTAACTCACTGGCTTTTGTAACTGACACAGTGTGTAATACTACTGTCAACTCAAGAGAACAGCTATGACCTCTGCAGTTTCGGTCCTGGTGGATGTCAGACTGATGTGTATGACCAGTAACTGACGTATTACAGATAAAAATATATTGGACTGAAGGGAAGTCATGTCTTGTGCATGGCAGTTAATTTTATTTCTGTTCTGTTCTATCCAGTCAGAGCTGTGAATAAATTTCACTTAGTCTTGTTATAAAATTAATGCACGTAAAACCATTTGCAATGAAGTGAAGGAAGTAATAAACCATACAAATCACCCATGTAAACAAGAAATTGTGAAAAAAGTTTCACTTTACCTATACGCTGCGCAGGTTAAAGAAGAGTAAAGTGCTATGCTGTATCAATGGCGACAGTAAAAATAATTCACGTCTTCTGAGATGTGATTTTATGCCACTACCTTCACCTCCAACAGTCAAGGAGTCCTGACTTCAAGGAGTCCTGACTCCTTGACTCTTTGACTCTTGCAAATGAGAACGGTCCGAAGCCACTAACCTAGCAACCCAGCACCACACTGCAACTGACCCGAACCCTCTGCCACACAGCTTGTGAACAGCAAGAACATGAGAGGCGACAGGAAAAACATAAATAAAGAAAGCCCTCTGCAGGCCCCAAGAAGTGGACTCAGGAACCCGAAACAAATCTAAACCCTGACAGTTCTGATTTGTGTAAGTTCAAAAGAACAGTCATCGACTTTTAATATTGCAAAGAAAATGTTCAAACTTGTAACAAACTCCATACAATAATGGAAGAAAAAACAGTTTTCATTTGGGGAAGCAGCCTTTAAAAGGGTGGCCAAGATAGCATAGTTGGCACAGAGAATTGTTAAGGCCCAGACGGTTTGGGGTTTGAACCCCAATGGGGGTGAGATTTCCTACAACAGTCTGGACCAGCCTGTGGTCCACCCAGCCTCCACCAAGCCTCATTTAAAAAGGGTACCAGGGCTCTTTCCCAGAGAAAGTAGCTGGGGCGTGGCATTAACCCCCCCCCTGCCGCAGCCACCATGCCTTTGTGGCATGTTACAGGATGAACTTCACCTTTTAATGCTTAGTCTTTATGAAGAACACTGCACAGCAGTGGATTTAGATGGTGAAAATGACAGAGCAAGAGATCTATTCTGATGAGTAGCCACGTAATTTTTAGCGGAATTTAGTTACTTGTTTAGATTAAAGGGACTTCAATCTAAATGGAAGAAGACTTTATATCTCCATGAGATATGGATACACAGCAGTGTAGCAAACAAGCTCACTCTCATCTGTGCACCTTCAGAGAATGGCTTCATCATAAATGCTCACCTCAGTAAAAAGCAATTACCATGGCCAGATAAGCACTTCTAATTTTGTGCCATACTACTGTGTGCAGGTTAACAAACCTCCAGGCAAATATGCAGTGAAGGCAGAGATGGTTTCATGGCTTCAGATCCAGGGGGTTACCTGTTATTCTACAATGATGAAACATCAGATGTACTGGTGACTGACTTAAAAACGCCAAAAGAAAAGAGCACATTCTGAACATATGCAATCATGTGGCCCTGGGACTTTCTGTCTACATCTGCAATTTCAGTCCTATTTAACTGGCCTGGGTTAATGCAAAGGTGTTACTAAATCCAAAAATGTGGGTATGGCATTCTCTTGGAACTGTTCATGTGAATTACCTGACGCAGGGGTATTTCACTATCTCAAGCTACCATCACCATGTGAGGACATCTAAAGAGGTGTACTATAAAAAGGACTGCACCGTTTCTGATGTTATAGATAATCATAATATCAAACTGAAATGAAAATGCTATGCCTGGAGATAAAGAGGACGTGGTGATGTCAACTGGAGATATGAATTCAGATTCGAGTGACTCTGGGCTAGCAAATCCCATGGATTAGTCTCCCACTAAGTACATAAAATTTAACATTTTGATTTAAAAAATAGAACATAATGTAAATGGCGAAACTGAAAAATCCATCAGCATCCATGAGAATGTTTTGATAGTTCTAATGCTACTTCATCAACTGAACTGTATCTTTTAGGAAATATGTTATGCAGTGACAGAGATTAATACAGTGAAACTCACTTAAGAAACACCCGGTTAAGAAAATTCCCGCCTAAGAAGACAGATAAAAAAGTACCAAAATTCTCCCATTTCATTCAAATTACCCTTTTAAGAAATTTCCAGCTTAAGAAGTAGGATTTTCTTGGAATTTTCAAAATTTTCTTAACAGGGTTTCACCATATTTCTGACAAGACCTATACGGTTTCTCCCCAAGTTTACCCTGGAGATCAGGAAGCCTAGCCATGCTTGCAGGGCCAAAGCTGTTCTCATGACCTCAGTAAAGGACAGCAGAGGAAATACATATCATGAGCAGAAAAAACATGGCTGTCAACCCCATAATACTGGAAGATCCAAAGTCTGTATTCCAAGAAGAAGAAGAAGTTAAGCAAAGCAACAACCAGTTTTGTGTACCACTGCTGTTACACGGTACTATTTATAATACATCATTTTCGCATCAATCTATGTACACAAAATATACCACAGAATGAGATATATCTGCAAACAGCTGATGTCTGAGTTTGAACATGAGAAAAGAACACAGGAAGCCACAGCCTATATATTGACACCATTTCTGTATTTTATGAATAAAGTAAAACCACTAGAAGTTTTGACCATTTCAATCAAAGCCAATACCTCAGTAACCCAAGCCACGTTTTTGTTGAGTACCTACAGTAATGACAACACAATAAGAGATGATGTAGGAATACGACAGGCAGCATGTTACTCACTCCAGTTATTCATTCATTCACTCAATCACTCAGTAATTAATTAATTCATTCACTCATTCATTCACTCACTCACTCACTCATGCATTGATCCATGCACTCAATTACACACACACACACACACACACACACACACACACACACACACACAGACACACACACACACACAAGCACACACACACACACACACACACACACACACACACACACACACACACATGCACACATGCAATCATGCATGCTCACTCACTCTCACACACTCACTCATTTGCTTGCTCTCTCTCTCTCACACACACAGTCTCTCTCTCTCTCTCTCTCTTTCTCTCACACACACACATTCTCAGTCACTCTCACTCTTCCACACTTGCGCTCACTCACTCACTAACTCACTCACTCACTCACTCACTCACTCATACCGTAAATGTATGAGACCACACAGTCTTAAATGGTAAAATGATTGGTTAAGAGTGAATGGAAAAGGATCAGAAAAAAATGAACTGGCTGCAGAAAATGAAAACCACTACAAACTCTGTGGACAGTCTATGCCCTGGCCACAGAGTGATCTCGGAAGTTCCTAAACACAGAACGCAAAGTTTCCAGTTGAGCCAACTTGCTCAGTGTAGTACAAGTAATACAGCAACAACAGTGGTAATATCAGCTGTGAAACATTTAACAGCAGACTGGCAGGGATGGCGGCGGCGGCGGCATCGGCGGTGGCGGTGGTGGTGGTGGTGGTGGTGGTGGTGGCAGGGGAGGAGGAGGAGGAGGAGGAGGAGGAGGAGGAGGAGGAGGAGGAGGAGGAGGAGGAGGAGGAGGAGGAGGAGGAGGAGGAGGAGGAGGAGAGGAGCAGTGACTTACCACTGAGTGGTGTACTTGCAATTTCTGACCCACTGAGGCTGTTTGTTAATAAATCTATTTGTGTTGTTAAGTCCAGCATTTCTTGGTGCTTGTGACTATCATCTGAAAATAAACAAGAAACACTTATAGCAGCGTCATCCAAGTTTTTCTAACAGTGGGCCACATGATCTGAAATTCACATGTGTGTTGGAGAGGGAGGGGCTATTAATTTTTTATTGAAAACAATAAAGTTCAATATGTTAGCTAATCAAAAATATGGCTTCATCAGTACCACAAAAGCAGCAGGCCCCACTGACCTATTAAGTCATGCGTGCTAGCTAATTCATAAAAACTGTTTGCTCAATATCTCGGGTTGGCCACATGTTGGATGCAACAGACTCACAGTGTTACCTTAAGGAAACACACATACTTGAAATTCAAGACAAATTCATTTATATTCATGCATTAGACTTCACAAACAAAAGACACGAAACAAAGTCACAATAAATTAATTATAACACAACAAAATTCACCTTCAGCATCCTCATCATCATCAAAATCACCAAGAGGCGCAATGTCATTGTTATTGACACTCATAAGACTTGCCAAACTTTGCATATCTTCATCTCTGAAAATATAAAAAATACACCAGTATAAAAAATAAACAAATAAATATTATCACCAGATACACATGCCCTCTCCTAATGTAGTTCTTTAGTTTCACAACAGATTTCTCAATCATCTTTACTTCCAAAATTTCAGGTAACATGGGTCACCCACTGTATTCTGTTTTTTCTATAATAACCAAAAAAATGTAACACTTAAAGCCTAGGTCAATATGATGCACACAGTGGTTCACACTACCTTGCTATACATTGTCAACAGAACATACTTCACTTATTTATTTCTTTCCATGTCTCTAGCACCACCTTGCTTCCACAACTACATACCAACACCAGAAACACAGAGACAATGTTCAACGTTATGGCACTAGCAACTGTATCATTTAACTGGTTTGATCCTTCCCAAACTTGAAAATCCAAAACGAGACAAACTCTGTTACTTACGTCGCTTTGCCTTCTCTTAACAGTACACACGATAGAGTACATTCCATTGTTGCACCAACTATCTTTTTAGTAGTGGGTTTAAAAGTGAGTACCAACTGATGCTGTGTTGATTCAATGCTAGCATACTTCCGCATGTTGATATTAGTTGCAGCTACCTGCCTTCTTTTACCATTAGGTGAAACCTGGAATAAATTATATAAATGGCAATATCATACGTATTACCTTGCTTAAAAACTGAGGTGCGTAAATTATAATCTCTTAGGATATCACAACACTAAAAACTTTAGCAACACTGTATTTATAGACTTTGTGCATCATTTAATTACTCCAAATACAATGTGTTTCTTTCATCACTATCCTGAGCACCGCAGCTGCCACAGAACATACCAGCAAATGCAGGATTTCTATGCAATACAGCTGCAGTGCTTGATGTGATGATAAAACGATGACTCTAGAACACAACATTTTGGAAATTTGATCTGTTTCCACCCTCAGGTCTATGGAATCATTATCAGTTGGCTCAAATAGATAAATTTAATGTCAAAGACTGGATGTGAGGTTAACAAGGCCTAATGGACCAAACTGTGTAGGTCTAAATAAGGAAAAGCATATCTGGTTTCCAACACAGTGTGTTGCATTTGGAATAAAATTCAGACAATGTAGTCCAGTAGCCCAGTAGTAATAACTCTAACACACCACCACCTGAACACTTCAAAACTGAGAACTTTATTTGATGTAAACATGTGCATTTACTATCAAATAAGAAGGGCTATACTGTATATAACATCAGTCACTTTTCTAAATTATATTGAAAGTAATTTTAATTTCACAAGGAAACTACTTTAACTGGATATTAAAAGCCTAGGTACCGTAATTTATACGTTTAAAATTCAAAACTCCTTCTGCGTAGTTATAAAATGACAATATAATTACTACACCACCACCACCACCACTACCATTACTACTACTACTGCTGCTGCTACTACTACTACTACTACTACTACTACTACTACTACTACTACTACTACTACTACTACTACTACTACTACTACTACTACTGAGTTCAGCCCATCATTGTTTGCTTGGAACTACCTTCCAAATAGCCCTGGTTTGTCATGATAGTAGTCCCCTCCCATTAAATACATCTCACATCTACAAGCCTTTTATCTTATTTAGCCAATTACACGTAACTTTCTCTACATACCTACCTACATCAGTAACAAAAGCTTTACTTGTACATATTAATATTTCCTTATAAGCTATCTCCTTCTTCACATTCAACCATTTTCTACTTAAAACTTCCATTCTCCACTTTCTAGTTCCTAAAGAGCTGATCAATATTCAATGCTACAGTCGAGTGAGCTCAGCAATACATGTTTGACAACCTCTTTACCTAAACAGAACGGCCATCTTCATTTACCTATTTTCATCCTAATTCCCTTCAATTTTTACACTCCTGCCAACAGCCACATTATACCACTTCTTTCCTTCATAGTACAACATTCTATATACACTCTTTCACCCAAACTAAAATTCATTCTCAGTACAGCGTTAATGAGACCTTTTGGCCATTTTTAAAACATGTTCTGCCTTTCCATACCATCACATTTTTCTTTTAGCAGCATACTTGTTTCTCTCAAATTACTCCCCTGTAGACTGATCCACACACAAGCTAGCCTAACATTGTCTAACACTGTACAGCTCCTCTTTCAACCCCTCAGCCCCACTTCTCACACTCATATTGCCTTTCTGCTATATGTAAGATCACTTTACCACCTTCCTATCCACACACCATGTTGCCTGTATACTACTGTCAGTCCCAAAACCTTACTGTTCCTGCTCTCTCTAGACAATTCCATTTCAACAAATCCATTTGCTGCACAATTCAGCAGCCCCATTAATTTCTTACAAAACTTACCATCTACCTTGTCCAGTACTTTCCATGCCTCATTTAACCCTCATATTTCTATTCTATACCCAATCTTAGATTCACACACCATTTCGTAACTAATCCGCAACCTTTATGTTCAGGGTTACTGACACACATTTAGCTATAGCTACAAAGGCTTGGTATCCTTTTGCTTTAGCTAAAGTGTTCTCCTTGCTCTATCCCACTATATTTTCCATTACTCATAAACAATTAAATTTATCTACTACCCTGATATTCTGTCCGCTCATTCTCCATCTCACAGCGGCCATTAGATTCCTCCTTTCTTAAAACCTATTATGTTACATGTGTTAAATTATATCCTAGATTCCAAATTTACAGCATTTACCTACTAAATCAATGCTCTTCTGCAGTCCATAACTTGTAAACAATATCAATATATAACAGTTCCAGAACTCTTAATCCTATTACCAGGGCTCATGTCCCTTCTGCATCAATACAGTATAAAATATAATTTAACTATAAACTAGCTACACTGTTCTTTGCATCTGCGGTAAAATCCTGAGACTTTTCTTCACTTTTATTTAAGCAATATCACAGAAAGCAAACTAACACAAATGTCTCCTTACATCTTCAATAACAAACGTCCACTCTTTGTCTTCCATGGCCTGTGTTCTAGCATCTTTGAATAAGGTAACAGAAACTTCTTTGTTCTCTGGCACTGCCCATACCACAACTCCTCGCAAGGGATCTTTCATGGTTGGTTCCCATGGCAATGGCTCGGATGTGACCCTCCGACTACGTCTAGTCCACACAACACTCAGTTTGCTAGGCTTCCTACAAACGGAAATATTTCAAGCAGTTTAGAATGATACAGTGAAACAAATGTTAAATTATTCAATCAACAACTGAATATTCCTGCAATAATATTCAGTAATTAAATGCTAAGCAACAAAATTATAAACTATAATATTAAATAAATGCAGATAGTAAATGCCGCTTCGTTTTCAGGGAGAAAAACAAACCCTAACATCAGATCCCTAATGAAATACGTGGTGGTAATGAGTGACATCATGTACCAAAACCTCTACACATAATTCTTCTGTTCATGCACCACACATTCATATTTATTATTACATCACAAGGCCTAGATGTCATTTTGCTGCCTATTAACTATAACACTTAGCACTAACTACATCAAGTTTACTTCCTCCAAATGACAACCTAATTATTACAAGATACATGAACTGCTTACGTAACCTTCCCGATTTCCCACAGAAAGTAAACCGAGATAGTATTTACCATTTTGAAGTCGTCTCTAACGTCAGCTGGTGATATGAAACTGTGAACTGGAATTTGGCAGCGTGTTTATTAACCCTCTGCAGCCGTTTCCACACAGAGGTCATTGTTAAATTATACTTGACTGTGATCCTTCATGAGGTTGAGAGCAGAAGAGTGAACCTTGATGTCAAAAGGCTATTAATGTAAAACAGAAAATGTACAAACAAATGATACTTGCAGACACTTGAAGCTAAACAAATGAACCTTTGGAATGTATGTTAAATATTAACAACTACAGGAAAAATTCTGTTTCTAACTCAAACTGCATGATCAGCATTTCAAGGTTTGTCTTACAAATTTCTACCATCAGTCAAGTCTTCCCACTTCCTCTCGTTAACCACAAGACAATCTATTCTACTGAGCGTAATTAAATGATCTTCCTACTACCAGTATTTGCATAATGTTTAAAATATAATTCCGTATTTGCCTAGTTTGCGAATGACACTACCCTTACCAATGTGACAATAATAAGTAATTTATTTGATGGAATTAATATGCACTGACGCACTGTATGAGTCAACCCCTAAATTATATGACTAAGAAATTCATTAACCCGTCTAACCTTGATTTTCCTGTATTAAAGGTCTCCAAAGGATATCCTGTACCACAACTCAAACCACACGTTAATCGATTCTGCGTATGTTCGACCAGCGAATCTTTCGCATTCCTAATTGAACTGACGCAAGAGACTAAATGCACCACGCACAATTACACGTTCATTTTCTGCTTTTCATTCGTACGATTAAAAACTTTACTTATTCCTTTTGCTCTGTCAGAGCTCAAACGCCCTTGACTTCTGAGCAATCATGGCCCACTCTGATCTCAAAATACAAGCAACCAAGGGTACTTACATGTCATAGAGTGGCAGATTTCAGTTTTCGTAGTTGGTAACAACGTCCTACGCACAGTTCCAGTCCAATCACGGGAAGGAGGAGGTGATTGGAATGGAATGGGTTGCGTGTGCGTTACATGTCAAAGGCATTCAGCGTGATTTGTTTTTTTACGTCAAAGTTTGTTAGAGAGCTCCTGAACACTCTTCACGTTATAGAGCGGAATTAAATTCTTTACCGCAACAATGACGGCCCCAATGGAGAGAATTCAAGTGTTGGACTCCATTGAGAAAGACATTATAACATGCCTACAGAGTGCAGGTATGACACAGTAAAGGATCTGTAATGCTATTTAGAACTGGGGCGGCCGAAACGGCGTAGTCGGCATAGCGAGTTGCTACGTGCTGTATGGTCCGGAGTTGGAACCCCAGTGGGGGGCGAGATTATCCTAACCCATCCAGATCGGCCCCCCGAGGGCCACCTAGCGTACTGTGCAGTGGGTACTGGGTCCCTTTCCCGGGGACAAAGCGGCCGGGGAGTGACGACCTCTTTTGGTGTCGGGGTGGAGTTTGGGTAAAGCTATACTGCCCCTTTCCCCCAGTGCCTGCTTGGCATGTTACAGGACAGCGTGTGCCCTTTGAATAGAGTTGGAATCTCCAGCAATAATCGAGATTTTTCAAGTTGGCCTATTCTCGTAGCATAACAGAACATTGTATAAGATAAAACAAAACCAATACCTCATCCAAATCATTCTCTTGTGCCTATCCGCTGGATATGTGACGTGGGTAAGGTAGAGTTGTCCTTGTATTTAAGAAAGTACCCTATCCTGAAGACACATGAGTGAGTGGAAGTATAGCTCTATACATTCTTGTCTTCAGTACTAGATGGAGGTGAGTAGTAATTGTCACACCCGATCTGCTGTAATTCAACAGGAGGCTGTGTGCACCCCAGAGCTGGTGTGGACGCTTTGAAGAAGGAAGAAATTTATTGACTGTGCTGGGAATCAAACCCCTGCTTCTCTTTTTCCAGCCCATAGCCTGCTCATTGTACCAGCTGAGCTAGCCCAGTTCCTCATGTCCCATTCTCATTTCTAATGCAGTAACGATGTAGCACAAACATTATAATGTAACCAATCCCATACTATTCAGCCAAGGTGTAATCATGTGCCAGACAATTAGGAATGGAAAACACATTAAAGTTACAAAAATATGTGTTCAGTTATCTGTAAACAAGTGAAAAATGTTTTAATGAAGTGGAGCCATTTCCAGAGATTCGTGTACATTCATGTGTAAAGTTCTGAAGAGTAAGTTAAATTTTCACCTGAAATGTAAGATTGTGCTTTAAAAAATGATATTGACCTAGGCCATTGGATCCTGTTCAAGAACACCAGCCTTCAGGCTGGAAAGTCCAGGCGCATGGAACAGCTTATAAAAGAAGTATAAGAGATTGACAGATGTCCTAACAAAATGAACCAGGAGGACAGTTTCTTTATCAGCAATTCATGGAAATCAGTTATTCTGTTTTTTACAAAAATTTGCTATATGTTTCGACCAATAAGGCATCACCAGAAGAAGCTGCTACAGAAACATACAAGCAAAGGTAGACATGATACTGGAAGAGGCCTCTCTCTTACATAACCTTATATTAATATAAAATATAACAATCAGTAACATGGCCTGAAGTTGTATAAATCGTAAACATCTCTTGCTCAAGTAGCTGCAGTGCTTATAATCACTGCATGTAGAAAGAAGCATGAATTATTAGAAATCATTAAAATTTTCTAAAATGTTCAAATTATGCCTTATGCAGCTGTTAATTATTTGTAATTTCAGGTCAAGCGCTTATTGAACTAAGTAAAGAGAAATCCAGTTTGAAACAAGCAGAAAGCCAGACTCATCAGTTTCTCAAGACTTTAGGTCATGTTGAATCGAAACTAACTGAACAGATAAACTACCTGACACAAGTTTCAACAGGTAAGAAGTCTGTATTTTGAGATCAGCTACTGTATAGCTCTGCATGTGTGTGTGTGCGCGCGTGCATGCGTGTACTGGGTGTGTCAGGAGGAATGTGCCATACTTTGGGAGAATGTTCCTTATGTTAAATTAGATTGATATGACCAAAAGTACCTTCATCTGAAGTTGAATGGTTACGGAGATAATGGCAGGAGAAGTTTTAAGGAATGAGGGTGTTAAATATTGATTTCAAATTACTCCCCCACCCAATGGTGCAACAGCCCTAGTGGGCCAGGGTGGACTTCTCTGAAAGAGTGATCAGCCCGACACAGAGACCTCTACCTGACAACAAACAACACTCACAAAAGACAGACATCCATGCCCCCAGTGGGATTCAAACCAGCAATCCCAGCAAGCAAGCAGCAGCAGATTCACCCATTAGACCATGCAGCCACTGGGATCAATTGATTGCCAAATACATGTTGAAATTAGGACAACTGCATAGTCACAGTAATGAGGGACGTTAGGTGCTTAGCACACTGGCAGGGGAGAATCTTCCTGAGTCTTTCCATGACCTCACTATTCATCAGTTGTTCCTTCTCACAGCTGCATTCAACATTCTGTTCACGGTCTGATCATGTCTATATTCCATTCTGCTTTTTAATTGACTAGTACTTCACTTTACAACTGTTCGGCATAGCTTTGTTAGCTCAGTTGCACATTTTGTCAGTTTTAAGTAGCATGTTTTTACATTTCTACAGGTCAGCCTCATGAAGGTTCTGGTTACGCATCGCAGAAGGTACTCCAGATGGCATGGCATCGACTAGAGCATGCCCGTAGCAGAGTGAATGAGTTGGAGCGAATTAAAAATAAACATTTACAGGGAAGGGCCCTGTTGCGTCCCCAGCCACAGCTGAACCAGAATCACCAAAATGGCTCACAGCCAACTGGTGCAGGTACTACAGGTTGAAACAAAAAGCTAAGGATTTATGTGAAGAAAATGCAGTTGGGTGAAATGTTATTAAGTATTCAGTGATTACAGAAATGTGTGCTTGTTTTTATTGACTTGTTCTCCAAACAAAATATTCAACCATACAGATTTCTGCAATATGATGCCATGTAGTTTCATAAATGGATACCAGTGCTTTGCAGGACCGTAGCCTGTCCATATTCAAGGTCAATTGAGTTCAGTAAGTCGCTCACTTGCCTCACAGTCACCTCCTAAACATGGAGGCAGTATGTTCTTCTGACATGTTGGCACCTGACTGTTGAACTGTGTGGCATCATATCACAGGTGACTGTAATCTTAAAACCTTTTTGGTTATCCATCAGCTTTTCTTAAGCAATGTCATTTCACAGCAGCACTTCAGTGCATGCAACAAAGGTACTGATTCTCTCCATCCATCCACTAGCAGCTACCTAAAGCATTCCTCCATCTGTCCACCTAGTAGCAGCTACCCAAAATGTTCCTCCACCAATCCACCTAGCAGCTGTCTAAAGAGTTCATGCATCCACCTGGCAGCTATCTTCTATAACACCCGATGCGTTCCACTTACCACTTACTTGTGGTGCGGGAGCCAGGTAACAGCATCCACCAGCTTAACCGCATGACAAGTTTGAAAAACAGCAGCCAATAATTGTGCCAGGGGGGACCAACAATTGAGAAAAATGGAAATAACAATAACAATAAAATAACTGAGTGTATAAAATGGGATTGAAGATTGTAATGAGGTTTATAAGTCATTTAACGCCTACACTGCCTGAAGAGCTGTGGGCTGCGTGGAAGAACCTCGTAACAGGGTCTGCTTCGAGGAGCATAACTTAGCTAGATCACACACTGAAGTGATCCGGACACTGGGAACCTCATGAAGGTGTCTGCCAGGTTTTAGAATTTATTTATTTTTACCAGTCCTGCGCCACGCATCTATTATGCGTGACTTGCATCTCAGGGTGTTCAGAGGTAGGAATTTTTGTTGCATATTTGATTTCCTCCATCTACTTCTGAGAGCAAATTGTTATATCAGGTAGTTTAATAACACAATTGACAATGTTGATTAAAACAACAAGACTAAACAAGTAAATGAAAAGTATTAAGTAAACAAATAATATAAGTTTTGAACTGAAATGACAATAACAGGAACGGTTTTTAAATCATATAAAATAGCTTGATAAAGCATAAAAATATAAAATATGAAGTAGCAATAATAAAACCATAAAAATGTAGAAATCCGTATGTATAAAATATATATGTAAATAAATAAAATAGATGCTTGAAATAATAATTATGAAATCCAAAATATGTGTAGTTGGGGAGTTGTCAAGCAACCAGATGTGTAATGTTCTTTTTCAATATATTGTCTGGGCCTGGGGCTGAGTTATTCTTGATATGCCGCATCCGTTTGTTTATGTCTTGAGTGGTGATAGCTGGAAAGATCTCGCCTATTTGTAAATCCCCTCCTCTTGAGAGTGTTCCTGTCTGAGGGGTAACTGTGTAGGAAGAGATTTCCCCATAGTTCTTGATAATAGGTTTTAATGTCTTCTAATTTAATTGCTGCGACGGGTTCATCTGCCCATGGCATGCCCTCTCTAATACATTTAGCTAGAAGGCTTGGATTCTTCTTGAACAACTCCTGTGTTCTCACATATAGATACTTCTTGTAGGCTCTTTTTACTTTGTGCATTTTATTTCTTGTTCTACCCTTATTCTGCTTGTGCTTTCCATTCTAAGTTTGAGACAGAGCATGCTCTGTAAAGAGTTTATAGAGTTCATCAATCGTGCCTTGAGAAACACTGGAACTAGTGTCCCTTGTTTCTTGCAGTGTTGACCAAATTCTGTGTTTAAGGCTTTCACCATCTTCCTGGGTATTGCTGTCACTGATCTGCTGCTCTAGCACAGAGTTGATAAGATCCATTTCCCACTCATATTCTTCTCCAGACTTATCATCTCTGTTCCTGCCTATTGGAGTTGGATGTACTACTCCTGCGTTAACATCTAAGTTTCCTTATTCAAGGTTGTGAGGGTCTGATACTGAGGGCTGCGACATTGGTTAGTCGTCATTCCCAGCTATACTGGTATCCTGACTTTGCCCGATGCTTACGTCCTTACAGGCAATGTGTTTTGCTAGGAGTGTCTTGTACGACAGCTCTTTCCTTTTATCTCTTATCTGTTTACCTGTTTTCTCTGGTAGGAACTTTGTCATGCATTTTGTGATTCTCGGATCACCGTGAAACTGTACTTTGGGTTGTAGCATTAAGTCAATCTCTTCTTTGTCCCAGCACTTTCTGTAGCTTTTAGGTGATGGTCTAGATGAGGGTTCTTTGGCCTCTTCCTTCCTTGCATTCCTCCTAAAGCATTTCTCCACTGATCCACAAGCAACTCCCTGAACTGTTCCTCCAGCCATCTGCCCAGTAGCAGCTATCTGAAGTGTTCCTCCACCCATCCACCTGGCAGCTACCTAAAGAGGTCCTCCACCCATCCAACTAGTAGCGGTTACCTAAACAGTTCCTCACTCCCACCACTTGCCAGTGAACATGGGCTTTCTCCCCTCCCCCACGTGCTCTGCACTGCACTGCAGTGAAGGAATGGTGAGGAAGCAAGTAGACCGCTATTGATTTGCACTACTCATGTGAGCTGTTTCACTGACCAGACTGATAACAGTTCAGTTTCAAGAACAGATCCTGCATCACATGCACATGTCAGGTATGTACGCTGCAGTTGTGAGGGTACTGTCATTTTATATTGTGTTATGAAGAGCAATTTGAAGACATTAATGTCAGTACCATTGCAAAAATAAATGTGTACCTTTACTAGAGTATCAGTATTTTTTCTCCTGTATTTCCTGAACTGATCCTTCTCTTAATTGTGTGTAGTGTATGTTTAATTTTTGTCCTTGGCTTTTTATATTTTTACATACTTTCAATAAGGGAAAAGACTGCAAGCTAAGTACATAGAGGAATGCATATGCAGCTCCAGGACAACTGAAAAAAATGTGCAAACAATGTATACAAACAGTTCATCAGAGTTTGCACCATATTACAGTGGCAAATCTTGATCCAGATGTCAGTCTCGTGAAACGGTACAATGCTACATTGTGTACCTTACCACTAGACCTGACTTCTGGATCAGGATTCACCACTGCTGCATTATAAATTAATTAGCAAGAGGAACAGGTGTACCAGAAACAGATGGAAAACCCAATTCGAATGTGAGTTCATGGATCAGGCTTTATAAGCTTAAATGTGCAAGTAGTGCAATAACAAGACATGTTCTCGTATTAATTTTTACCTAATAATCATGATTTTGTTATGAATTATAATTTTGTGACATCTTCTTATTCATAGTTTCGTCTGCCTTAACCTTTATCCTACTGGGGTGGGTATTTAAATTTTGGACATGGTTTATGGAGAACTTATTAAAACATAAAAAGATACAATTCATTCATTCATTCATTCATTTCTATTCATCAATCCACCATTGGTACAGAATCATAGGATATAGAATTTGTCAGTAAAACATCATTGAAAGTATTACATAGAACTTCTCATGAACTGATAATACAAGTAGTGTAACGTAAAGGTAAAGGTAAAGCAGTCCCATTACAGGCCTGGACAGGCCCACAGGGTTCCAGGAGGTCGAGGCTCCCAGATTTCTAGACAATCGGCACATGAAGGTGGTAAGGTTGTCAGCCCTACGCACCGGCCGCGTTTACCCCCCAGGAAATATTCCTGGTACTCATTTCCGTTAGAGGCTGAGTCGACCCCAGGGCCATAGTGCGACCGACAGGATTATGCCAATGAAAAATTCCACTGACACCATCGGGAATCGAACCCGCGACCTGCCAGTTTGTAGCACAGTGCCTCAACCAACTGCGCCACCGCGGCCCCCCGTAGTATAACGTACATTAATTTAAATCTAATTAGTATATCTGATTATACATAGTCATAATTTATGAGATAATGCTTAGTATGTAATTGTATTACAAGGTTTATAATTAAAACATTCTTCCAACATAGAAAATGATCGCGTTAATAAAAATTTCTTTAAAACCACCTTAAGCCATTGATCATTGTAAGACAAATTCCTAATTTCAAGTGGAAGACTATTAAACGCCTTGATGCCAGAGTGGTAGGATCCCTTTTGACAAATTTTTAAATGTGTGGGCGGTTGAAAAAAATTTGTATTGTTCGTGGTATTAAAGATACGTATCTCTGAATTAATTTTGAACAAACTTTTATAATTTACCATAAATACAGCTGTAGAGTGTATATATTGTGAAGCTGAAGGTAGAATTTGGAAAGTCTTAAAAAATGCTCTACAAGAAGCTCTAGGTCTGGCATAATTCTTTTCCTATCATAAATATCTTTATACTGGAAGGAGAATTTCCACACAAACAAGTCTGTATGTTGAAGTGGAAGGAAAATATGCATCATAAATCATTTTTAGTGATTCAATTGAGAATACTGATTTTACGACTCTAAGTACAAGACAAGCTTAATTCAGTTTGGGAGTAATCATTTCAATATGATCATTAAAGGGCATAATACTGTCAACCAACAATTGAAGAAACTTCAGCTTGGTTGTATTCTGTACTAATTTTTATTATTATTATTATTATTATTATTATTATTATTATTATTATTCATAGCCGAAGAAGTTTGATTTTTAGATTGAAATTGCATGTAATATGCTTTACTGTAATTTAGAGAAAGAAAGTTTGCGTTAAACCACTCAAAATAAAAAAAAAACCTCCAACTTTAGTTTTGTTATTTAAAGCTTGTAAGATTGCATTAATTAGATTATATGAGGCTACCACTGTAGAAGATTTCAAATAAAAACCAAACTGTTCATTCACCAGAATATTATTATCGAGTATATGATTGAATAGTCTCCTATCTATTATCTTCTCTAGGACCTTAGAGAATGCAGTCAAAATAGAGATTGGTCCGTAATTAGCAGAAATGACATTTTGTGGAAAATAAAACAGATTATGCAGCATAACTTAAAAATGCAGTATGGTCCTTTGTTGACTAAATATATAAAATGAATTTCTAGGGGAGTTTTCCTACATATGTTCTCATGTGTGAATGTAGGTCTTTAAAGTGTTAACTTACAAAAAAATTCAGGATCATTCTAAGTACACAAGCAGGATTTCATCCTTTGTATAATTACAATAGGTTTATTCATTACAAATTCTTCTCAGGCGACCGGCTGCAGAAATCTGCTCTGAACTATGCAGCTGGTTGCTGAAGAAGTTTTTATCAATTGTATTTGTTGTGAAAACTTCCAGGTCTTATGTCTCATAAATATCCCCCTATGTTACGTAGGTCCTAAGTAACAGATTTTATTTTTAAAACTTAACCTTGTACAGAATTTAAATGTAGTTTCATAGTAAACACCACTATAAAAACAGAATAACCCACAGGGAGAATTTTATTTTTACTTTTAAATATTACTAGTAACTAACATAAAATAAAATTTTAAGATAAACATTGTGTGTGCAACGTAATAAAAACAAGAATGAAGGCAATTTGTTATAATAATTTGTAACGATGAGATCTCATTCCAAACTGACATAACTTTGTATAATTTTATGCATTTTTAATATGATTACTGATCTGACATTGAGGGAGCAACACAGCCTGAGGGTAATGAAGAACAGGGTGCTGAGGAAGATGTGTGAGCCTGTAGGACAAGGTAATGGGGAAGTGGAGAAGATTACATAACGAAGAGCTTTATGGTGTGTACTACTCACCACATATCATTCACATGATCAAATCAAGAAGAATGAGATGGGCATGGCACATGTAGGAGACAGGAGAGGTGCATAGAGGGCTTCGGTGGGGTAACCTGAGGGAAAGACCAGTTAGAAGACCTAGGCATAGATGGAAGGATAGTATTAAAATGGATCAGACGTGGGGTGGGGGCGTGGGCTGGGTTGATCTGGCCAAAGGTAAGGACATATGGAGGGCTCTTCTGAATGTGTAATGAACCTTCGGGTATTATAAAATGTGGGAAATTTCTTTGACTAGGTGAGAATTGTTAGCTTCTCAGGAAAGACTCTGGTCCATGGCATTAGTTTAGTTACGTTTTTATGCTATCAGCGTGAAAATGACTTACTATAGTCGAAGCACGTCGCGATAAGATAGATTAATTATTAATAATAATATAGTCGTGTTGACGGCGTGAAAGTACTGCTTATTATTATAGATAACACAACATGATGCCAAACATGAACAAAAAATAGCTTAAATTGAGTTCAGTTGCAAGATGTACACGGCTGGTTTCGTTTTACGTTATTTCGTTTTGCGCGAGTTCTCTTCAACGCGGCTTGAAAATGCACACCACTTTTCGAATTTACATGATAGTTTTCGGTTTAACGCGATTTGACAATTGACTCCACTTTTTGAATTTACGGGATAATTTTCAGTTAAACGCGATTTGGCATAGATACTCCGTGGCCGCCCTTATATTCTGTGAGTCTAGGAGGAAGTGACGTCACTGTCACTCCATCAGTCACGTATATGGAGTGAGTGCGTTTGTGATATAAGCACGCGGCGTGGCGGGTTTTGTCTTTAGCAGCATTGGCTTTTGTCACGAACATGAGTGAGAAACGGAAAGCTACGTCAACTAGTGAAATCCGAGTAAAACGGCGAAAGGCAATCAGTATTGAAGATAAATTGGACATAATAAACCGTCTTGAAAATGGTGAAAGAATTATTGACGTATGCCGTAATGTGAGACTCGCTCACAGTAGCGTACGTACTATCCGTGATAATGCTAGTAAAATTAAAGAAAGTGCTAAGTCAGGAACTAAAGGGAGCGCTACAAGAACTTCTTATTCAAGGAGTTCAACTATGGAACGTATGGAAAAAATGTTGAGTGTTTGGTTAGAGGATCAGAATCAACGCCAAGTTCCTGTAGGCATGCGTGTGGTTCAAGCCAAAGCTCGTTGTATTTATGAGGATCTGTCAAAGGGCAATGATAATGTTAAACCATTTAGTGCAAGTACAGGTTGGTTTAGCAGGTTCACAAAGAGATATAATTTTCATAACATTAAAATGACAGGCGAAGCGGCTTCTCCTGACACTGTGGCCGCTGAAAAGTTTGTTCAGGAGTTGCAGCACATTATTGAGGAAGGAGGTTATTCATCCAAACAAATTTTCAACATCGATGAGACTACTGTATTCTGGAAAAAGATGCCTTCAAGGACCTACATCTCTCAAGAGGAAAAATCAGCACCTGGATTTAAGGCTTCCAAGGACAGGTTTATGCTGCTTTTGGGTGGTAATGCTGAGGGGGATTATAAGTTGAAGCCAATGATGGTGTACCATTCTGCAAATCCCCGTGCTCTAAAAGGCTGTGTGAAGCATAATTTACCTGTGCACTTTTATTCAAATGCAAAGGGATGGGTAACTGGGCCACTTTTCAGTGACTACCTAACATCTAAACTTGAAGGTGAACTGCAAGAATACTGTGCAAAGGAAAATCTGGCCTTTAAAATTCTCCTCATTGTCGATGACGCCCCTGGTCACCCTACAACAGTTCAGGGTCTTTGTGAACACATAAAAGTGGTGTTTATCCCTCCAAATACCAGTTCTCTAATACAACCTATGGATCAGGGTGTGATTGCAACATTTAAGGCATATTATTTAAAGAAAACATTTGATATGCTGGGAAAGGCTGTGGATGATAAAAACATGAGTGTGAAAGAATTTTGGAAAAATTTCTCTATTAGAGATGCAGTAATGCTTGTTGATGAAGCTTGGGCTTCAGTTCCACACGTGTGCATGAACGCAGTATGGAGAAGTGTGTGTCCAGATTTAGTGCATGATTTTAAAGGGTTCAGTGTTGATGAGGATGTAAATAAAACGAAAGAAGAGGTTGTGCAATTGGCCAGTAAAGTTGGGTTTAACGATGTTGACTTATGTGATGTTGGGGATTTATTGTCTCACAATGATGAATTATCCAATGAAGACTTAATTGAACTAGAAAATGAAAGTAGGGAGGAAGCAGGGGTGGAGGGTATGGCAGAGGGTGACGTGCGCACACTCACAAGTAAAAGATTGTCTGAAGCATTGCGACTCTTTGACGAAGGTCTATTAATTCTTGAGGAAAATGATCCAAACACAGAAAGAAGTTCAAAAGTGAAGAGAGATATATTAGCATCACTGACATGTTATTCTGAAATGCTGAAAGAAAGGATGAAAGCCTCCCAGACATCATTGGATTCTTTCTTTTATGTAAGCGTCGGGCCTGAAACACAGCCATCAATCTCTAGTGACCGATCAGCTGAGCAGCTCCTTTGTAAGAAGGAAGAACCCTTCGACCTGCCTTGCATTACCTCACCATCACCTACTTTCTCACCATCTGACCTAGATGACCCCCTCTATTAACTCTAACATAGTTGCCACATCTACACCTTCCTCAAGCCATCTCAGGCAGCGTTTAATGTAAGTGTACACAAGTTGTTTACAATTCCTTTCTCATTTGCACAGGCTTACAATGAATGTTATTACTTCCTTATTACTGTCAGAAATGTAAGTGCATAAACATACAAAAATTGTTTAGATAACATTAAATGCCAACAATCTGAAACAGGGAGTGGCTGTTCATGTAGCAAGACTACCACAGTCCAGTCGGAATGAACCGTACCAAAAACTATGGATGTGTCTTAAATTTTTATTTCATTAAAAAATAAATAAATAAATATACTGTATACTGTAGAAATGCATATATACTTTACATACAGTACATATATACTCTACAGGTCCCTATGTCCACTAGTGGTATAGTCATACACTATATAGAATGAGGCTGTCAGTCCCCTAATCCCAGGAAATATGCTGCTTTAAATGGGAATTTTGTGTTCGATTTGCATGATGTTTTTCAGGAACATAACCATGGTGTAAAAGGAGACTTGCCTGTACATTCCTGAACATAAAACAAAGGCAAAACAGAAGAGCTAAATATATACAACTTACATTAAATTATTGGGGATTACATATGTGAGCGGACACAACATGAAGAATGAATGCTACACAGATGTCCAAGTTAGTGTAAGAATACACTCTGACCAGAAGAACACTTGTAAGTCAACCAGTGAAAATATGGAAGAGACCAGTACACATGAAGATGGAGCAAGCCTGGATGGCTGCTGTTGGTGATGATAACACATATTTATTTATGGTTCAGTGACAGCATCACAGTCCAGCATTAAATGATGGGATTGAACAATGAATTGGAAAGAGTGTGGAAGGAAATATTGGTGGCCTAATCTGAGATACTATCCTCGCATTTGCCTAGAGGGAATGGGAAAAACCTCAGGTTCTCAGGTCAACTGCACAATATGAAACACGTGTGCCACCAACTCAGCTGTGACATATGGTAAAGGCAAAGCTGGGAAATTGTATGTTGCTCTACGATATGAAAATTTGGTTCACAAGGTATTAAAATGTTCATTTATTTAATTCATGTAAGGAAAATGTAAAAAAAAAAGTATTTTCAATATAAATTACAGGAGTTGTCACAAAGTAATGAAACGTTTCACATGACTGTCCAGTAATAATATTTACACAGTGCATGTGAAATGTACTGACAAAAATTCTGATAACAATATTCAGAAAACAAATTTGTCAAGATCATTCAAAACATTCCTGACAGGACTCAATATCCTCACCTTTTGATCACTGATAACATCCTCACAATTCTTACTAAGTTGTCATCCCCAGATGGTTTGTCACATTCTTAGGATGTTTGGTTGGTATGAAATTTTTCCCTTCCAGCTTCATTTTTAACTTCAGAAAAAGGGGGGGGGGGCCTGGGCCAAAGCTAGTGAATAATGGGTGGCTATCATCACTAATCCACTTTTACAAATAAAGTCTGAAGAATTAAAAAGAAATGCACAGGTGCATAATCATGCAGCAAAAAATAGTTCTTGTTTTCAAGAACATCTGGTCTGACCCATCAAATTCTCTGTAACATTAACTGTCACTTCTTAATAAAACTGGGCATTTATGGTTCCTTTTGAACAAATTCCTTGTGATTTTTAATTTTTTGAACCAGATTTGTTTTGGTTGAGATTCTTGTTCACGTTTGAACAAGGGGAAGTCAATGCTTTATATGTGCACCAGCACATGTAGTAGCTGTATTTTTATGAACATAACTAAAATAATCTCATTACTTTTCAGATGCACTGTGCACATGACAGGTATTTATCGAAGCCAGTATATGTACTAAGTGACACTGCATGTCAGAAACAGTACTGAGGTGTTTCATACGCATTTATATGAAATTAAAGGTAAAGGTAAAGGTCACCCCATGATATGCCTGTGCAGGCACAGAGGGGAGGTGGAGGCATAGCTCCAACGCATTTGCAAGCTTGGTGCTAGAGGGGGGTGGGTGGTCAGCACCACGCCTCAGCCGATTTACTTCTGGCGAAGACCTGGTGCCCGTCGTACAGGATGCTGGGTGGGCCTCAGGGCAGGTTTGGATGGGTTTAGAGAATCTTGCCCCCACCAGGATTCCATCCTCAGACTGTCTAGCCCACAGCAAGTCACTATACTGACTACACTGTCTCTGCCACATTTATATGAAAGTATATACATGGAATTAAATTTGCTACATTCATTTGGGTCACAAAAGGAATTTTAGATATAAAGAAGGTACTGAATACACAGCCTGTCATGGCATTTACAGAAAACACAAATATAACTCAAGAAAGCGTGTTCTTTTGATGCTCCATGTGAGGATCCCACTCCAAATTCTAGGTAGAAGATAATGATCTTTGCAGTGAACCTCCAAAAAGTGGAATAAGGCCATAAAAATCCAGTGGGCCACAGACATGAAAGGCTGGTGATGATGGCTCTATCCTGCAGGAACTTACTTAACTCAGTGTACTGAGACCTGGAAATGCATTCTGTTTACTTACAACCAACTTTTTGTGTTGGTGAGAAATGTATCCTTTTATCTTCCCTTCATATATAAGATTGGAAACAATGCACTGTGTTTCATCCAAGTCTATGTCCTTTAGTTCGTTGTACTGCAATGCTATTAAGAGGGAATCAATTGGTATTTGATGTGTCTTCATCAGAAGATAGCTGTAAAAGGAAAGAATAAAAAGACTTTATCATAATCTGGTAAGTTAGGAAATATAAATATAGCATGATTCTGCCAAGTAGGCTGTCTTTCGTTTAATTATCTTGAAAATCATACCAGTTGTGGGAAAAGTGTATTGGGCTTACATTGCATGTTTCTTTGACAACATTATATTCAAAAATTTTTCTTCCTGATAAATATTTACTAAGTCATGCTTCAAATAAATTTCCTTAAATAATTTTATTTGTATATATACTTACATTTTCTTGAGTGGGTTTATTTATATATACTTACCTTTTCTTGAGTAGTTTTATTTATGGATACTTACACTTTCTTGAATAAATTCCTAAATGTGATCGTTTTTAGTTTCTCCAGAAGAAGATAGATTCCACATTTAATGAAAAATACTTCGTGCAGCTGAATTGCCTTGTTTAGTTGCAAAATATTCCCTTGTTTCACAGCCTCAACAACCTCAATAAACTGAGTGAGATCATACTTCTCAAGTACAGCTTTACTTGGCATGAAACCCTAAACAAGAATTATATACCTTAAACAGACCACAAAGGTACAGATAGCCAAACACAGAATCTAACCTGAATGTGTGTATCTATACAGAGTCACATACAGGAAAGAGGCCACACAAAAACCCTATGGACAGAAGGGACAACAGTGCTGTAGACTTACCACTCTCGCCTACTGTTTAATTCTCCTCCAGACCCATTTGGCCTATTCCAACCAGCCCAAAGCACTTCTGATTAGTGAAAGTTACATCACTACTAACATTCATCATACTGGAATGACAAGATGATTGCAGGGGAACACACAGAAGTATGCTGAGGCAGGAAAGCATAATACTCATAGTTTGATGGAGATATGGAAGGCGTTAATCAACAAACTTACTTTTGTTGCCTCAGTCCTACATATATCTGAAAGTCTCTCAGACTTCTCCCGTATCTTTAACCTTTAAACAGCTGGGCTGGTATTTAAATTTTAGCCCATGTTTTTTTTTAATATTATACATCTGCTGTGCAATCACCTTATATACACAAATTTATTTCCAGCCAAATGCACAATACATGGTTTTGATGTTCCTATATGTTTCGGCCACAAACCACAGCCATCTTCACGGAGCTACAGTACTTGAGGACACAGGCATTGTGTTATGCAACATGTCAGTTGTAAATGGTTAATTATAAACAGGTGGTATCATTCCACAAGTAATAAACAACTATTAAAATTGCATTAAATTTATATTACTAGTACTATATTAACAGTTACATAAAATGTTGCATCCAAACATCTTGTAATAAGATTTTTCTTCAGTTTGTGATGGAGCTGAGATCTGAAATTTTTTGGATGGTCAGCGTGTACTCCACAAACGAACATATTCTACTACAATACATTCATTCATGGAGTACGCAGACTTTTATCCCACACAGCATAATAGCCCATAAGGCCATGATCAGTGAAATCTATGGACATTTGTACACGATACCGTAAGTCTAGCTTTCCTTGTATGTGTAGAATAAGAAACTGTGCATTTAAAAAAGTATAGACTTCAAAATGAAAATATCAGTTTCATTTCATTTCATAGTCCTTTCCTCTTCTACCTACGTGTTCACAGTATGTGCAGAGGGTTTTTATTTTATTTTTCACTTGATCACACTCAAAACACACACCACAGTCGGTAGGAATCTTCTGGATGAGGGATCGGTCTGTTGCAGAGACCTCTACCTGACAACACAACCACTCACAAGAGACAAACATCCGTGCCCCCAGTGGGATTCGAACCCCACGATCCCAGCAAGCGCTTGGCCATAGACCTACACCTTAGACCGCGTGGCCAGTGGGATCGGCGAAGATATAAGTAATTGTGTGATATTACTATTTCCAAATCTTTAATGGTGCAATAGAGTTAAAATTTTAGAAGCAAAGTACTTACAAGAAGCATCTTCACAGGAATCAAATATGTCAGAATCAGTCGCTTGTTTCGCCAACATTGTTTGTGACATCTTTCAAATGCAAAAGACAGGAACTCATCAGCTGAAGAGAAAAAAGGACCGCATTACCCTTTTAAAGCCTAGCAGTAACTCTGTGTACCACCAGGTTTAACATTCAAAAATTTTTCGTGGTACTCAGACTGCATTTATGTGTTTTGTAGGCATCTCAGAACAAACAGTAACTGTTGCCGTACACAACATTAAAAGACTGGTTTTTATAATTGAGGTGGACATTGTTTACAGCGTGGTATGCACCAAGTCCTTACAGAAGACAGATGCACTTTGTCTTTAAAAGGTTAATAGTAATGTCCAAAATTATACACACACCAGAACTCTGCATACCGTTCAATGATGTAACAGCTTCTTTCATTTTACATGCACTTAAAATGAACCAGAGTCCACAATCTCAGCATTCTATTACATCCACTCCATCCTAAACGGATTTTGTAATGCTGCATTTCTAATATGTGCATCCTTAAACAATCAAACATGGTTGATTTAAAGCTCTATGATATCCTGAATGGAGTTTGGTCAGTTGTGTTATATGGATCTGGGCTTGGAGCACAGAGCTATGAACTTTTAAAATGTATCTTTGATGGTAATATTAAACTGGATCTGCTATGGCAAACAGAAATCAAATGCCATGAAAATGGATCTGCTGAGCTGTGGCAAACAGAAATCAAATGCCATGAAAATGGATCTGCAGAACTGTGGCAAACAAATCAAATGCCATGAAAATTGATCTACTGAGCTGTGGCAAACAGAAATCAAACGCCATGAAAATGGATCTGCTGAGCTGTGGCAAACAGAAATCAAATGCCATGAAAATGGATCTGCTGAGCTGTGGCAAACGGAAATCAAATACCGTGAAAATAATCTTTTGCATTAAGACAGCAGGTGGGTATGATGAAGGGCCAAAACTTGATGCTGGACCTTAAAAGACAAAACTGAATTACTAGACTGAATCTTGAACATACTGTACAGAATAAGCAACCATGTATGTTAAAAGTGGGATGTTTTTTGTGGCTGTTACACTATTTTGCATTTTGTAATGGTTCGCAGGCATGTAGCTGTAATATTAACCCTCTGGCACCAGAATTAAATGCCCATAGTGATCTGCAAAGACTGGAATTTAAATGGGGGCTGCCTTAGAACAGTTTATAATGATAAAATGTTCAACACTTGGAGCATCACACTGTGCATTATGAGTATATGTTTGGTGCCAAAGGGTGGAAGTGAACCTTCTGTCCAGAAGGAGGCACTCAACACTCCAGTGTTAGGAATATTATTAGAAATGGGTCTGAATGCATTTGGACAAAGCCTATATTGGGATACACAGAGTTTTATGCTTGTATTCTGCAATGTTCCACTTCCACGAACATTACTCATTAAATAGAGTGCCCCCCCCCCCCGAAGATGATGCTTTAAAGTATCGAAACATGTTGGGGTGTGTATAAAGGTTGAATATTGGATTTTGGCACTAGCGTACAAGTTGGATGTTAATACATGTCATTCTACGTAAGTACGCACACGGTATGGACAATGTTAAATTTAGCACATTTGTTTGGATTTTCAACTGGGGCTGATAAATTCTGTTTACAATCCTTTTTTGCCACTTTGCACTTCTTATGCATGAGGAGTCAATGACATCTGGTTAATTTGGTACACGGCACACATATGTGACTTTGCTAATAGCATAGCCTACTTATGTCGTCGTCGTCATCATCATCATCCGAGTCGTGACTTAGGCCTTAATAGGCTTGTTTCGGCCTCACCTGATAGTCTCTTCAAATGCCTTCCACGTTTTCTTTGTCCATTGGATCTATAATTCATCATTACTTTTGTAATATGCCTCTATTCACATGACATCAGCATGGGATGCACAACAGCACCACGTGTACTACTCCTGTAGCCTAGTCACTATACTGGGTCCGCTCACTGCCATGACAACCTCCAATCTCGCATATTAACCTCTTAAAGCCTAGCAGTAACTTTACATACGACCAGTTTTAAAATTAAAAAATTCTACATGGTACCCACATTACGCTTATGTGTTTTGTACAGATCTCAGAACAAACAGCAACTTTTGCCTTATAAAACATTAAGAGATTGGTTTTTATAACCAAAGTGGAGAGCGTTTACAGCACGGTACGCACTGAGTCCTTATATAAAACAGATAAGCTTCATCTTTAAAGGGTTAATAAGTATTTCATCACCCAATAAACAGCAAAAAAATATTCAGAAATCACAAACAACCGTAAAAATAAAGAACTATTAACACACGCTGTTTGATGGGGAGGGAGGCTTGGGCTGGGTTGATCTGGCTCAGGATAGGGACAGGTGGTGGGCTTTTTTTGAATATGGTAACAAACCTTCAGGTGCCATAAAATGTGGGAAATTTCTTGACTAGCTGAGGACCTGACAGCTTCTTAAGAAGGACTCTGCTCCATGGAGTTAATTTATGTAGTTAGTTCACTAGTTACTAACACAGGCTGTTGCTATTCTGCACCTTGTTAAGCGCCAAGGAAAATAATAAGTGGTTTAAAACTGTTATTCTCTATAATTTATTTGTTCTACAGATTCACCAAGCAACTTGACTGAAGTGGTAACACTTCGGACTTGTATCCTACAAGCTATTAAACTGCATACTTACCAAGTTTATAATCACTGTCAAACATTGCTTTACGTCCAACATAATATCGGTAGGTCACCCTCTGACCAAGAGCAAAATGGTCCTTGAAAGGAGATGAGTCAATAGCTCGAATTAACGGCTTGCAGAGATGAAGCTTGTTGATTCGAAAGTAAACTTTAAACAACTGATTTACTAATGATAACATTCCCCATCTCTTTGTGTAGTCCTCTAAAGAACGGCTGAAAGGAAAACAGCAACAGTGTATAGAACTTTATATTGTTACAACTGTGCATTTTTTATCGACACATACCAACTAATGCACCATTAAGTTTATTGTTAACCTTTATAAGTAATCCCTGACATATGTTTCGACGACATGTGTCATCCTCAGGGGGTCCCGGACGTGATGTCCACTCAAATATCCATACGGTAAGGCACTAGATTATTTGCACTCACTAATTCTTACAGCCATTGTGTCAAAACACTGACTTCATATAATCACTATACACACAGATGTTCCAGTATTCATTGTATCATGTTAAAATATGCTGTAAAAGGTATCACTTTGTACATATGCCTTTAAAAAATTTAAAATCTACACACAGCTAAAATGTTTAGTGATGTCACATTTTATGTTGAATCTCTGTGTAGACATTTCATGTTTCTTCTTAATGAACATCATGTTACTGGATACTGTTGTTGTATGGGCTGTAGTGTGTCCGTAGATATGTTTGTTGACAATGAAGCTATTATCCTGTAGTAATGTACGGCGTGTATTGAGTCGTCTATGACCGTACATAGGCGACTCAATACACACTCTACATTACTCAATGCAGAAAGTGTAGTTATTATCAAAATATATACAATGGATTTCTACGGTTTTCTTAACTTGCGGCAATGTGAATGCAGGTTGTGTAAAGGTTAACTCTTAGTGAAATCATGAAACCTGAAGTCCATTTAAGATACGAGCTAATGTAAACTACTGGTATACTTCCCAAATGTGTGATGACAGGTGAACAAAAAAATCTCCACCACTAGGGATTAAAAAAAAAGTACGAATAACCCATGCCCGAAGCCACATCTTAAGACACATTACCAATATGCCTAGAGTACAGGTACATATTATAGTAGAAAACGTACTAACTTGTCAGCAGCACAAACTCTGAAGCATCCCATTAAACATTCAGCAGCCTTTTCTAAAGTTTCTTTCGGCCGCCCTATCCCTTTGGCAGTTAATGTGCGGTCAGCACGCATAGCCATAAGCCTCAAATCAAGGCATATCGTGTACATAATTGGCAAAGACCAATTCTCATCTCTCTGTGACTGAAGCAACTTTGTAAATGACTGAACCACAAGAGCTTGGCAACGATATGCTTCAACAAAATCTTGATTATTTACTGCCCACACACACCTGGAACACAATTAAATACACAGCATATTTTGTATTATAACAAATATAAAATAGTTCAGTCATGTCCTAGAATATAACCTTGCCATGTTTTATCATGCACTGAATTTATCCAGAAATGCAATGCAGGTAATCTTCATTAACCCTCTGAGTGCTACATTTGCCTATTTAGATACTCCCATTTCAGGTACACCAGTGCTACTTATGTACAAGGATGCACCTTCCTTCTCACACCACAGCTCAGCTCAGATCAACCAGACTACTGAAGTTACACATCCTGCAGCCTGGAAGGAATTTGCAGCACCTTTCAGTATCTCAGTCGAGCTTCTACGGTTAATAGGAAAGACAGTTCTTGTGTTTCAAAAGCAATCTTGTCCTGCAATGCAGGAGATGCCATTTGAAACGAATTCAAGGGATTAAGGAAATATTTGAACATAATGCAATACAGAGACACAACTTCTTTTGATAAATTTAATTGTAAGAAATTTCTGTAGACTCAGGAATAGAGTTCACAGATCAGAGACATGACAGTAGAGTTGTCCTCTTCATCTACTGGTAGTCATAAAATACTATATTCAGAATGCCCCATTTTACAAGAAGCAATAATAAAACCTACAAATGATGCCAACAAACTGTTTTATAACATAAAGACAGATCTTACTGTAAATATAGTTTGTCATTTGAAACATTTTACCAACATAATTAAATACAAGGGAAATAATTTGTTACCTGAGCAATGTACAGTCTCTTTTATTACACTCACACATTCGTAACTGCCTGACATTTGATTATAAATTCTTGCTTTCACATTAATATTACTGTGTGTCTTGCCATCAAACACAAAAAACTTTTATTTATATTCATCAATGAATTTAATAAAAATTTGTGTTTGATGGCAGTATACATACTAATATTAAAAATGGGACAGCAGAATGGGATGAACTCCATTAAAACTGCTTTCACGTACTAAACACAAATTATTTAGGGACCCTAATGATCTACCTTGCATAGTCAGTATAGTGCCCACACTATAGGCTGGATAGTCTGGGGGTCTCTTCTCCAAAACATCCAGACCAGCTCTGTAGCCCACCCAGCCTCCTATTCAATGGGCACCAGAGTCCTTTCCCAGGGGTAAAGTGGTCGGGATATGAAGTTAACCACTCACCACCATCTAGTGCCTAAGTTACGAGTGAGTGAAGCTATACCTCTACCCCCTATATACCTCCGTGGCATGGACAGGGAAAACTTTACCTTTACTTTTACCTTTGCTACTTTGTCAGACAGCACCTTAGTGTCTTCGGATTATGGTCTTCTGAGATGACACCACTCAGACTCATTACTGGACACTAGTGTTTCTGAGAAACATCTAGGTACAGCCCACACAAACCTCCTGTTCCCATTTCATGGATCTGAGTGACCACCTTCCATGCAACCTACCTACATGAAATGAACTGTATCATCCTACCTGCTTCAACTCTGAAGATGGAGGCAGTTATGTTCCTCCAAAAGGTTCATATTCTCATTAAGGCTACATAATATCACAACCCAGAAGACCAATGTGAACACACAATGCCATTAATTCAACCACAGGTCAGCCCCCATGGTATTTGTGGTAGACAATGTGGCACTAGGACAGATTCTCTCCAAGTACTTCTGCCCCCCACACGGGGACTGTGAATAACATTCAACCAATGCTCAATTCTCTTTCATGAAACTATCACTAATGCTACATAATCTTAGCAACTGGCAGCATCATTAAATAAAATAATTCAAAAAATTCCATGAAAACTGCAAATATTAAAAACACTGGTGTGTTTGCCATCAGACCAGCAATGCTTTCAAGGCACGTGACTAAGCTGAGATACAACCAATTCAGTCAGTTCATAAAGTTAGAGAGTAAAAAAGAAAATTAAGTAGATGATTACAACCTGACACATTAGTAAATGACGAGACAAAATGGTAACATAAAATAACTATAATAAGAGCATTGTGTTATTAAATTGTTTATTACTTCTTGTACTGATTCTGAGTGGATGAATGTAACAGATTCTGAATAAAATAAAATGTTACTGATAGAGCAAAATTAAAATACGACAGAGGGTACATTCATTGATACAGCCAAAATGCAGGATGCAGTATGGGACACAAATTACATTCTGAAAATAAAGTGGGACTACAGGAAATTTTTAATCCATTTCCATTCCCAAGAATACCTAGACACTCTCAAGCTGCAGGCCATGGTCACTGCAAGCAAACTTCACCACAGAAGGTGAAGGATTGCTTGAAGTCATTCCTGCTGCAATGTGATTCATAGCATAGACCACAGTAGATGGTTTAGACAATTGTCTATGCTGCAGGTGACACCTACAGCCCAGCAAGTTACGTCTTAGTACTTCGCAGACACTTTCATGCATATAAACAGGGTCAGGAATCACAAGAAACGTTCTGAGAAGAAACAGGTGTGTACATTCTGAATAAAATACCAGTGCTGTACCATGCTATTTGAAGACAAGTTACATTAATGTAATCTGCATGAAACTCTAGCACAAAGCTGTACTGTGTGAAAAGTTGACAGTTTCCCCGGGTAGTGTACCTGACATGGGAAAGGATACAAATTTTGCTTCCTCTTACAAATGAAAAGAATAGAATACTTTTCTTAATGCAGTATGAAATATTTGTAAATGTGGAAGTGTGATTATTCCTTCTTACACAAAACTCCAAGGAGCCAGGGGAGCCAGGAAGAGCAACTATGCTACAGCCCAAACAGTCCAGGGTCTGAATCCCAGTAAGGGCAAGAGATTTTTCTCTTCTCCAAGACATCAGAATGGCTCTTGGTCTGGGGCCCAGCCAGCCTCCCATTCAATCTGTACCAGGGTTATTTCCCAGGGGTAAAGTGGCCAGGACACAAAGTTAACCACTCACGTCCATCTAGCACCAAGGTTAAGAAAGAGTGGGGCTATACCTCTACTCCACCTACGTGCCTTCAGGGTATGGACAGGGAAAACATTTTTTTACACAAAACTGACAGTTATGCATTTTCTTTTGACCCAGTATGTATGAAAACATTAAGCCCTGGCTGGAGTAGTGTGCATCCTGTCATATCATTTGACACTAAATATCCTTCACAGTTCTCATTAAATAATCCATAACAATAACCCCTGTAAACCACATATTTTTAGAAAGAGGGTCAGGAAAGTAAGTATTAGTGAGGTGAACTGAAGGAAATCAAAGTGTGATGATGAAGCATCTAAAAGTGGTGTGAAGTGAAGTGGGGAGTGAAGTGAAGTGAATTGAAATAAAGTGAAGTGAAGTGAAGTGAAGTGAAGTGAAGGTCTTGTGTGAAATGTGTTTATTATCATTTATAATTATGTTATGCGGATTTGGGTTACTGTATTGTATGTTGTCTTATTGTTTGTATACCTGTCTCATTGTTTGCTTTACTTAAATTATTTGCTTTATGTCTCTTTGTTATGTTTAAAATACTCATTTTATATTGTTATTCGTTTCATGATTGTTTTATTCTTTGTATGTTTTGCTGTCTATTTTGTGTGCCCTGCATTTTTGTACTGTTTTGTGTATTATTTCTCCTTATGTATAGAGTTATTTCTTTTCTATTTGTGTATAGTGTACGGACCACAGCCACTGGGTGTAAACCCAATTGCAGTTAATACATATCATATCATATCAAACCTAAAGATTAGGTTTCAGTAACACTGCTGTGAGAACCTCAAATCTCATAATCCCCAAAGTCATCCACAACTCACAGGTGTCTGTACTAGTGAGGCACACATCCTTTCTGAACACTACACTGACTAGAATTTTAACAGTTCCCTTTGGCATTTCAAGCAAATGCACATATAGAACCTTCACAAGGCTGCAACCACTTCCTGTCACACCATATGTGTTTGTTTTGTTACTCACCCTTGCAGCTTTCATTCAATTCAAAACATCATATCAGGAGTTGAAATAATTTAACATTCTCCAACTACTCAACAAACACAAGAATAACTAATTTGTTACTGACCTCAAATGAGCAGCTACTATTTCATCGAGTGGAGGTTCCAATACTCTTTCTACAGCAGACTCAGGATTTTCAAGTTTTAATTTGCTGCTAGCAACGTGGCCATGTCGGAAAGAAAGGTAGTCCTGCAATAAGCAAACACTAGACACACTAAGCAAACAGCATAATGATGAATTTCACACTGTGCACTCATCATCAAATTTATTAGGGATAATGGAAGCAAGGATGAGATTAGTGCAGCATATAGCATTCAGTAAAAGTATAAGAAGTGCACATAGAATTGTATGCCAAAAACTCAAACCACAGAAACCCCTTCTGAAATGCAGGAATAATAATAATAACAAAATGTATATTAAAAGAAATATGGCAGGAAGTGTTGAATGAATTTATCTCACTTGGGATAGAAATATGGTAGCCTCTCGGTAATCCAGACCCCTGGCATCTGGATCCTTGGGTAATCCACACAATTTTGCGCTAACTGTAGCCCTCTCTTGATCCAGTCATTGTCCGGATCACCACAGAGCTTCCCCTTGGTGATCTGGATTCCCAGGTAATCTGGGCCACCCCTCCCGCCATATAGTCCATATTTCCATGGGACTACTGTATGTGATGGGCTCGCGTGAATACTGCAATTAACATTAAGGTTCCATGCAGGGCAAGGAATTCCTCAAGTAGCTGAGAGACTATTAGCTCTTCAAAAAGGTCTCTGCTCCATTGAGTTTGTATGCATGCAACAAAACACAATCAATGTAAGCTCACTGTGTTTATTTACTAGCAATACATCACTAAAGCTTATCTTTCTGCAGTCCCTCCCCTTCCCCTTCCCCTTCCCACACATTTGCCAGTACAGCAAAGTCACCATAAGTGTGAGAGTACTTTCAGTAATGATAACACTGGTGATTTACGACAATAATTTTCTTCTAGAATGTCATGTCGTGTAGGCTGGCCAAAATTTACCAGTGTTTTGGGAAATCCCCCACAACATCAATAAGTTTTTACCAGTCTACACAGCTTCACATCCTAGGACATGGTTATCTTCATAATCACTGCTGTGACAACCTAAAATCTCACAGCACAGATATACATTTTTGGTGTATTCATGAAAAGTACTCACATGCACCGATCAGCAGTGTCATGTCTATCAGGCAACACATAAAAATAACCACAGAAATGCAGAACAGATTTTCAAGCAATCTGGTATTTTGAGTTCTATCAAAATTTGACATTTTCCAGTTTTATTTAAAACAAGACAATAATAACAAAGCCCACACAACACCTACACGCATATCTGTGCATAACATGTGCACAAATGGCTAGAAATTTATAAGAAAAAAAGAAAAGGAATAGAATATGTTTCAAATAAGGTTATAAAGAAAAATAACACATTTTATGTCCCATACACTTCTTCCGTAGGATTTATGGTTTTCAAGATAATTCAAGAAAACAGTCTTCATGGACTGATTTTATGAAATGTTATACTGTATGTCATTGAGCAACTTTGACACAAACCTAAAGGCCACAGATCTTACACTATGCAACTCCCCTCACTTGTTAGGACTGTTGACAGGCAAAATGGCAAAGTCAATACATTTGAATTCCAATTGATCCACGGCCCAAAATTCCAACAGGATGGCCAAGAAAGATAAACCATGAAGAATTTAAGCAGTTCAGTGATGCATCAAAGCGTGCAAACATAAGCACACAAAGGCTGACAAGACTAGGCAATAAAGACAATAATAATCATTGTTAAATATGGAGCAGTGGTGTCTTAAGGAGATACAACACAACTTTCACAGATGCATGTAAATACTAACATTATTTCATAACATGAAACAAGCTGAGCTGTCTTCTAAATTCTGCAAAAAAAAATGAAAATGAGGTGTTGTCTATGAAGTACAATGTCTGTACCTCCTCATTTATTTATTTATGTTCTACTTAACAATGCTGTCACTAACTTACATTACAGTGTTGAATATTATAGCACACAATACACAATAAAATGTAATGGACGTGGAAGGAAATGGGAATGGTACCATCAATTCTAAATTTTATTACAAACATGAAAAACAAAAGCTGTCCATTTGCCACAGCATAGACATTCAGTACGCTTTTATTTTGTATTTCAATGAGTACTTTAACACTGTAAATAAGAGTGATTACACATTTATCTTTGTATTTCACACAAGCAATGCATTTGTATCTCACACGTACTACATCCTTAGCTTAGTCCAATAATGTACTGAACAAAATAAATGACCTTCTGCTCTATTATATTCATACAAACCAAGTAAACAGCCAAAACACAACTCCTGTTGCTTACCGACAGTACAGTTCCATTCTTCTTTCGCCACGCATTCTCAATCTGAAATTAAAAGCCAGTTTGCATTTCTGTATACACAGTGTCTGAATTCTGGAATTGCAGGACGTGACATTCCTACCACAGCAACATTCATTAGGTTAGGAACAACCCAGTTACCACACAAGACTTCACAGCACATTTTATTTCTACAGAGGTTTTAGACGCATTATGTTCATTACAACATTTGATTTGAGACTGTCAATTACCTCTTGCAAATAATGGTTTAGGCTCAAATGAGCCATTTTCTGGTTTGCATATGACACAACCCACAGCACAACCAATACCAACCCAACTCGCGGTTTACATATACATCTCACGGATAATGCAAGTCTGGCTTGAACACGAATCTCCTATGACAATTGTTACAGTCCAGCTGGATTTCAGCCTTACACGCTATCGCGACTGGCACCATAGTACAGATCAGTTTAGATCATCCGTGGTACGTAGTGTCGACCACGAGCACTACTTGTGTTCATGATACATGTGCCCATTTACTAGGTATGTGGCACCAGAGTCGGCAACTGTCAAATTGTGCTACATAGCAGATTTTTTTTTTGATAACAAGTTCTTCTGACCTGGATTAGTACAACTGTGCCGAAAAGGGATGTATTATAGTAGGAAATCCGAGGAATGACATGTGCATTCTTGTCATACAGTAGATTTATTCTTGGTACCCGGTATTTCCCAAACTCTTTCCCTCGCGGAACGTTTTTGTTTTCGAAATATAACCACGGATCCTCTGGTCCTTATTCACGTAAATATAGACTGTCAGGATGATAGGCATCCAAAATACAAAATTTATATCGCAAAATTGAATTTAGATAGCTACGAATACACACCAGTAGCATACGTAAAAATTAATTGCATGAGTTGCCCTTAATTAAGCAGATTGTTTCTCGCTTCGTAGGCACGGGGGGTTTTTAATTAGATATTCTAACAAGAATACGGAATAAACACATCGGCAATGAAAGAAGTTCCACGATTATTTGTATAAATCACTAGTCCTTTAATTAAAAAACAAGTAAACTTCGAAGTAGCCATCACAGAAATGTATCCACGGATCCCCTACGAAATTGTTGGGGATTCCTTGGGATCCGCGGAGATCATCTTGGCAACAAGTGCCCATTAAGTCCAGGATAGATAATCCGTGGTACGGGAGCACGAGTGTTGAACCAGGTTGGTTGAGATACGTGTTGTTGTTTTTTGTTGGTGCATTAGGGAAGCTTGGTAAACACACCCAGAACCAAAAATGGAAGTTGTTTATGATATGACGCAGTATGGAGAGGTATATAGTTACTGACGTTTGGTAGGATCGTCTATTAGGTTGACCGGCATGTGAAGTTGTGGCGCTCTAGTCCCTTATCCGTAAGTTAAACGAACTTGAGGCATGTAAAAAATTGTATATTGCCGAAGTTCTCCTGTACTGTTTGTTGGTTGTGCATGTAGTCCGCTGGCATTACTGTAACCGTTAGTTTCTTGAGGGACGATATTCTGGTCTCTAAAATGGACCGGAGAATATCCTAGCATGCCATAGACTGATCTTGTGCGTATTTACTTAGTAGCAGTTTAAGTGTCCATGGTAAGCCAGAAAAACGAGACTGTTAAGATATAATTGGCATTTAAATCCGTCTCCAAATAGTTTTAATTTTGGTCTATTCGTAATGAGTAGGTATATACAGGTTGATCAGGATTTGTTATAACCTTAATACTACACGCACGTTTACGAAATTAAGTACGAGTGTCTGTCAGAAAACTGATGTTTGGCAGTTCCGTTCAGATTGCATTTACATTTACATAAACACATTCCATTCATATCCGTCAAAGACCGCTGGATATGAAACTTGTCACAACCACCAACAATACATACAAAACAATAACATAGAAATTCAAAACAATATCGCAGCCCATCACAATTCAGGACAACAGCAATGCAACACAAGCAAGAAGACAATTCTATTAGTTGAACATATGTCTTATTAGTTAAAAGATAATTATAGCGTTAACACAATATTTGTAATGTAATAACATTTGTCCCAAAATAGACTACCTTATAACTATTGAGATAAAAATTCCTCAACAGTATAAAAAGTATGCATAAGAAGATATTTATTTAGTACATTTATGAACTGTACCTTATTATGTTGGAGTTGTATAGTACAAAATGGGAGCTTATTATATACATTTATAGCAGTATAAATAATACCTTTTTGAATAGATGAGAGTTTATGTAAAGGTGTATGTAACTTATTTTTTTGCCTGGTATCTATACCATGAAGAGACATGTTAGTTTGGAAATAGGAAGGATTATTAATTACAAACATGGCTAACGAAAAAATGTAAAGGCATGAATAGTCAATATATCATGTTTCTTAAACCAGAATTTACAATAACTTCTATAGCTCAATCCCAACGTTATCCTAACTGTCCTTTGTTTAAATTGTATGAGTTGCCCCAAAACACAATACCATACTTTACCACGGATTGAAAATAAGCAAAATACACAAGCTTCAAGGCATCAATATCCAGCACATAATGTAACCGTCTCCATTACAAAGCAAGATTTACTCAATTTGTGTAACAAAAAATGCAAGTGATTCCTCCAGGTTATTTGTTTATCCAATTGCAGACCTAACAATTGCAGCCTGACAATGTGTGTAGGTGGGTAGGCATGGACTACACAGATCACACACCATAGGCAATAAAATTGCTTGTAAGTGTTCCATATAGTTTAGTTTAGTTTAGTTTAGTTTAGTTTAGTTTAGTTTAGTTTAGTTTAGTTTAGTTTAGTTTAGTTTGTATTTCGTCGTGAAAATCATTACAGAATGATGTTCGATATGTCCAGAGATTAATTACAATCAACTACAATAATTACAGTTAACCAGCAACACATAAAATTGAAATAATTGCATACAGAAACAACACCAAACACTAAACACAGTACACTAATTAACACAATGAACAAACTGCAAGCAATTACAGTCTGGAGAGACGTCAATAAAGTCATCAAAAGGCAACCGCCATAAATTCTTTCACCGAAGAAAAGCTCTTTTCAAGAAGGAAGTTGTTAAGTAATTTCGTGAATTTTATTATTGACTTAACACTTTTGATTTCACTTGGTAGTTTGTTGTAAATAAGCACACTGTTGTAGACAGTACTCTGTTTAAATAGTTTTGTGTTGTTGCTGGTAATCAGCCTTATTCCTTGTATCATGTGAGTGGAACATAGAATTTGTTTTAAATTTACTTAGGGAGCTTTTAGTGTATATCAGAATTTGAAAGATACATATACAAGGCAGTGTCATAATCTTTCATTTTTTTAAATATGGTTTTCAATTTGATGGGTTAAAAATATTAGCTATTAATCTTAGTGCCCTTTTTTTCTAATGTTTCCCCAAAATAAAATACCACACTTCAAAAATGAATGCATGTATGCAAAATACATGGTTTTAACAAGATTTTTATTTGCAAATAATTTGATTGTTTTAATTGCATAAGTAAGTTTACATAGTTTCATTAATAATTTTTCCCTGTGAAACTCTGAACAGTGGTCTAGCCAGACTCCCAAATATTTTGTTTCTGTTACATCAGTAATTTGTCTGCCTTTCAATATTATGTCTGGAAATACTATATGCTTATTTAATTTGTGATGAAAGCCTAATGCCAATGATCTATCTATATATATAATCAATCTGTTATTCTCAAACCAGGGTTAGATGCTTTCATTACTTTTATCTAAATTTAAAGTTAAATCCTGCATGTCTTTACCAGTTATTAAAATGCTAGTATTATCAGCAAAAAGTGTTAAGTTTGATGTCTGTGTTATCGCTGACATTTGTATCTGTGTCATTCATGTGTATTAAAAATAACGGTGTCCCTAAAATGAACCCTGTGGGACACCAAACTGAATTATTTTTTCTTCCGACTGTGTTTGTTGGATTTCATGAATAATTGCATCAAAATGGTCAGTTTCTACCAGCTGTCTTTTGTTATTTAAGTTGGAAGCAAACCACTGCTGTGCAATTCCTCTAATGCTACATGCATCTAATTTTTGTAATATGATGTTACGATTTACCATGTCAAATGCTTTCAATAAATCTGAAAATAGACGTATACATACTTCTTTATTGTCTAGTGTTTTATACACATCTTCTAGAAAATTAACAGGGCTGTACTAGTGGATTTACCTTTATTGAAACTGTGTTGACTCTATAAATAGGTTGTGTTTTTCTAAAAAGTTTATTAATCTGATACATACTATTTTCTCCAGGATTTTAGAAAAAGTTGAGACCAATGAAACTGGCCTATAATTCTCAACTTTGTTTGGCGCTTCTTTTCTAAATAAGGGTTTTATTTTTGAAATTTAAGATTTTCGGGAAATTTTCCAGTACTAAGTGATAGATTGGTTTAAAAAGTTAGTGGTTTAATTAAATATATGTAACACTTTTTGATGAGGAAGCTTGAAAACCCATCTAGTCCACTTGATTGTTTGTCTTTTAGGCCTTTAATAATAATAGTTATTTCATTGTCATTTGTGGGTGTGAAAATAACGAGGCTGCAAGTTTTTGCTTTTCCTTGGAATTTTGAGGCACCCCAGGGGTAGTCTTTCTGCTGTCTCAGTAGAGTGAACATTAAATAGCTTTGCTACATGTGTTGGTTCAGAAATTAAGTTTCCATTCTTATTTGTAACAATAGGTGCATGTTTTCTCTTTTCCGACCTGCCCATTTCATCTTTTATTAAGTCCCATTTTTTAAATTTATTGATTGATTCTGATATTTGTCATGATACATTTTTTTATCCAAGTGAATTACTTTGTGATAAATTTGTTATTGTTATTATAGTAACGTATAAATTCTGATGACACATTTCTTTCTTTAATATATCTACTTAAAAATTTTAATCTTTCACTAAATTTACAAATCCCATGTGTGATCCATTGATTTTTTGTTTGTTTATATTTACTTTTCAGAGGGGTATTGCAGTGTCAAAATAATACGTGAGGTTTTGTAAAAATTCTTTATATGCACTATCAATGTCATGCTGTTGATAAACATTTTCCTCGTCCTCCCCAGAGAGTACGTAATTTAAACATTTAATGCTTTCTTCGTTAGTTATCCTAATGTATTTTTATATAGCTTTGTTGTGTTTAAAATTCTTTGTCAAAGTGAATCATGATCTATTTGAAGTATTTGCCCAAATTGGTCTGACAGAGATGTTTCAAGAACTACTGTTTTAAACTGGGTTTAAAATTATTTGGTCGATAGCAGAGTTTGTCTCTTTGTATATCCTGCTGCCAGTTTAATGTAGGCATGGAATCTGTTTCGACATCCAAAACCTTTGAGGAAACCAATGAAATTCTCGCGTGTAGTAAATATAAAGTTCGATATTTAACATAAGAGAAAATGGAGAAATAATAAAGGCGAAATGGGAATCTAAAATAATATAGTGAACAGCAGTGTGTTACTGATTAAACAAGCAGTCACAAATGTAACCAGGAATGATCTCGCTTTATGGTAGCTTACAACGATCACCCGCCAGGTGGCATGTTTGGCGTTGCTGCTAAGATAGCCAAGGCACGTTGGATCCGGCATTTTTTCTTACCTGGATTCTACTTAGGTAATTAGTACAAAACCCAATTTACAAACAACCCAAAGGAAAAAATCCAATACAGTTATTAATTTTCCACGTCCTGACACGCAAAGAAACATTTCTTAGGCTTTACTTTCCAGATGATCTTAAAGCTGTAGAGCAGAAGGACGTGGACTGTATTCTGTTGGCTCAGATTAGGGACCAGTGGTTAGCCGCTGTGAACACAGTAAGAGGCCTTCAGGTTTCATAAAATTGAGACATTTAATGACCAGCTGAGCAGCTCTTAGCTTCTCAGAAGGTCCCTCCGTGACATATTTGTTTGGGTAGTGAGGGCTGTGTCCCTGGGGTAAAGCAACCAGGTTATGAAGCTGACCACTTGCCATCATCTAGTGCCAGTGTTACGAATTCATGAGGTGGAGTTCGCTTCCACTTCCTCATAAGTAGGAATGGGAGGAGCCCATCTTCAGAAAAGTAGTTTACATACACTGTACTGCAGGGGTGCACAAATCCTGGCAGCCTCGTCACTGGGGCAACTAAATTTTTTACCATGGCATGTGATATTTTCAGCATAATCGTTACATTCCTCTCCAGCCCCATGACATACAAAATGTTTTTCATTTCACATGCATCAAGCAGAAAGTGCCAGATAACAGCGAGGATCACAGGTACTCCAGAATTGTGGATCCTCAGTGTGGAATTTGCTTCATGTCGCCTTTCTGGCATGTTGAATTTGGAGGTGGCTCCTAGATGTTCGGAAAATTTGTGGACACCTGCTTTACAGTTAATATTGCGTCATTGGGTAACCTAAATAGGTGATTTTAGAAGTTTTCAGAGGTTCTTCCAGCAGGAATGAGTACATAACTTTACTTCTAAATGATATATTGTGTTCCAGGGCCACTATGATTGTCCCAAGATATCTAATACCTATCATGAATGCACCACATTCTGTGAAGAAAGGTGGGGACAAGATTGCATTGAGCCTGACGTTAGCTACATGCGCGGGAAACAGAGAATGTTGCTAAACTATCTGTTGCCAGGAAACCTGGTTGAAGTGTGTGATCCTGGCACGTAAGTTAAATATGGAATTGCACTATCATGTGGCTTATGTTTGATGTAATTTTGACTGGTTATAATTATGTAATTTGATGGTTATAATTGTGTTGTGAGTCTAGTCTTTATGGACCACAGGAAGTGGCATTAAGAATGTGCATTCTGTTTCGGCATTACTCCTGTGCACTATCTACAGTGAAACCCAGATTTTGTGTGGTCCTACTTTTTGTGTTTTATATGATTTTACACACTTTCTGTGGTGTCCTGGGCAAGTGCCCTTAAGTTTCGTAGACCAAATTATGTTGTGGCCTGAGATGAATTTCATAACAGGGGGTGAAATATGGATCAAGAGAAGTGGAAATCATTTATAGTAAATGACAGAATATTTATGTAGCTGAAACTGATGCACAGCATCGCTGTTAGGATTCGCACTGTCCGTGTTAAACACAATTGTGTAAAACCATGAAGGAACGGAAAGAAGTCACATCCACTGTGTTGCTTTCTACATGCAGTGGAAAGCAGCAAAACACTCAGTGCTGGATGAAACTGAATCTGCTTTTGCTGCATGGTTCATGCAGCCACATGCAAGTAGTGATCGTGTAGATGGCAGTATTATCCAGCAGAGGGTTGTGCATATTGCTGCTCACATAGGGGCAGGGGAGTAGTTCCATTGGTTTGGTCTGCAGGTTTAAGAGGAGGCGTAACATTGTTTGCAGAACTGGTCATGTGAAGGCAGGAGTGCTGATGCAGAAACTGAAGGTGACTGGTAAAATGGCTGACCATTGAGGGAAATTAAACATTATGTCCCCTGTGACATAAATAGTGCTGATGAGATGGGTCCCTTTGTCCATCTGCAACCTCAGGTATATGTCTTACTTTGTTCAGAGGCTTGTGCCAATCTGAAACAAAAATTAAAAGTGTGGGTCACAGTGCTCCATGCTAATGCAGCACTGTAGTGATAAATTGCCACTACTAATAATTTTGCTTTAAGAATACTAAAAATCTGTCCACAAAACATGATGCTAATATAAATTCCTGGATGACCACCTTGTTATTGAAAATTACCTTACTCATGTAGACAGGAAAGTATGCTAAAAATTGATAAATCCTGCTCTTCATTGACCAGTATTTTCTTTACTTGAAAAACACACTTCTCAGGAACATGAAAGTTGTTACCACCAGCTGTAGCCTTTAAGTTTAGGTATTGAACGTGGATTCCAGTGCAAGTGTGGAAAGCAGTTCATTCAAAAAATTGGCTGCTTGATAGATGGTGGACTGCTTGAAGATGCTGCACATACAAGTTGAATGTGCATTTTTGCAGAATGTGATTGTCCAGTTTATTATGTCGGTAGAAATGATGGCAAAGCACGTGAGGAAATGACTGTCACAGTTTGCAGCCTCTTGGCTTGCAGTTTGAACACTACATGCAGCATGACAGTGCTCTCGAGGTTGGTGGAGTCCACAGAGTTTGTCACTTGGCTCCACATCCCCATTCCTCAGGGGTGCAGTGATGTCCGTGAAACTTGTTTACCATTACTTACCACTCAGCTGATGACATAATTACAGGGCACAGAAAGGAAGCACAAATTATCCTTTAAACAACTGCGCTGGTATCTAAATTTTAGCCCATGATTTATGAAAAACATGTATGATTTGAACACACAAAGATAAAGTTACGAAATAAAGGGAAGTTTGTGGAAAATAAAACAGATTTAATGTAGTATGTCTTAAAAATGCAGTAAATTCCATTGTCACTGAAATATGTAAAATGAATTTGTAGGGATGTTTTTGATGTGCATTTGTGTATGCGAATGCACATCGTTTAAAGGTTAATGACTAAAGTGAATTAAAACTGTCTAAATCATTCTGCACAAACAAACCATTAGCATTATTTTGTCATGTATAAGCTTTTCCCTTGTTACTGTCTATTTGCTTCCTGCAAATTCTTTCTATCCTCACTTGTTACCGCCACTTAACACTTGGGCTGTCTAGTGCTCATTTATTGAATCATTTATATGCAGTGTTCATATTTTATGTTTGCGAAAATATCTTAAGTGCCATGCGTATGTAACACTGTCCATACTGGTGTATGCTTAATTTGTCATACTTATCTTGTACTGATTCCAGCTTTCTGTTGCCTAATGTCTGATTTTAATTTTGTGTTGTTTTCACCATGTTTTGATACTCCGTAGAACTTCGTCTCTGCTTCTTGTAATCTGCTTGTCTTGTGTACTGGTTTCTTCTCCATATGTCAAAATAGGCAATTAATATGGTTTCATATAGTCCAGATAACATCCCTGACAGTCTAGTAATATATCCAGCCTCTTTGTACTGTAATTTATTCTCTAATTTTCTAGTTGATGAAATTAGTACCAGGATAAGAGTAACTTTAACTTTCTTCGAACAGTTGTTACCACCGTTGATATCTTGCATGTCTGTACTTTCTCAGAATATTTACATAACTGCCATTTTATCCCAAGTGTTTTTTTTTTCCAATTTTATTTTTCAAAGAGCCATTTATTAATCTTATTTTCCCATTTTACTATCTTCCAGCAGCATTATGTTCCTTGTACGTATAAAAGTTCTGAAGAATGTCTTCCTGCCCTGTTCTGTTACAGTATGACTCAGTATATTAAACTTGACCTTAGAAAATGTTGCTGCTCTAGAGGATTGTTACATGTAATAAACTTTATTTGCATTTGGAATCTCTTTCAGTGTTCCAAAAGAAAGTCACATGGGTTCACTTAGTCAGGGTCAGTCAGTGTTTCATGTGGCACATGATGATGCAAAGCATCAGATCTTTGAGAAACTGAAGTATAAATGAGATGACTCCTTGGAACTGGAAAACTATGAGTGGCTGGTAGTAGAACCAAAAGGGCATGCTTCCAGCTTCATTGCAAATCTTAGAACATATTTCTCTTTCAGAAATTTGCCTGTGAGTGTATTAGCTTTTATTATCATAGAAATAGCCATGTTTTTATTGTGTTGCTGTGGTCAGTGTTCAGATGATGGAGTTCACTGTCTAATCCTGTCAGTGCCAATCTCCATTTATATTTCACGTAGGATCTTCACAAAAGGAGTGTACATTGCTCTATGTAACTTTTTATGTTAACCACAAGCATATGAATCCTGATCACCATGTCAGCCAGGTGACTGAATTTTATACAGCAGTACCAAATATTTATGTCTTCCTGAATAATCTTCTTTTTTTGCACCTTGTCCAATGGCTAAGTTTTAATAAAGTGCAGTGTTTTGGAAGCCGGTTCTGCTTCTGTTTTCAGGTAGAGGAAAGTACTTAATCTGGTGTACACCTTAGAAAGAGCTATTCTCAGTGACTGGGCCTTTCAGTTCAGTAAACTTGTTAAGATACGTGCCTGAGACCAGATTTTGTCCATGCGTAGTAAGGGAAGAATGGCTGTTAGAAATGAACTAGTGGGGTCATTTGCATAGTGACTGAGAATAGCTTCTTCTAAGGTATCCACCAGATTAGGTGCTTTCCTTTACCTAAAGACAGAAGTGCATGCAGCTTCTCAAATGTGGTACATTATTAAAAATTAGACAATGGACAAAGTCCAAAGAAAGAAGATTACTTCAGTGAGCCATATACCATCTTCAAAACCCTGTAGAATCAAATATTTATTAGTCCTTACTATGCAGCTTCTTGTCACCCTTCTGGTGTGTAGAATTTTGTTGTGGCTTCTAGAATTTTGGAAAATGTTTGCACCCCTGACTTAAACAATTATATTGTAACAGTAAACCTGGTCTGTTACATGAAGGTTAGGAGCAGTGGTGCAGGTGTTCCACTATCAACCCTGTTGTTATTTCAGTACTTGCTCGGTATGTACATCGTCAGCTGAACAGCATGGCCTATGTGCACAAAGAAATTTGCACCATTTGTCTCAGAATGTCGGGACCACTATTTTATTGCTGCATGTTTTGTCATTTGGATTTGCATTACTTCAGCTATAATTGCTATAGACATAATTCTTAAGGAAGCCCAACAAAAAATAAACACAAGGATTAATGCAAGGAGAGTGTGATGGCAGAAACCACTGTATACCAAATGAGCCACATTAGCAATTCAGAATATTCATGAACAGGAGTGTTTAAAATTTCCAGAACAGTATCAGCAGTGTGTAACTGTACTCCAGCCCACTGAGAAAACAGTTTGTTACAATCACAACCCGTTCTTTCCAAAAGTGGAATAAAATTCTTTTCCAGAATTTTGCCATAACATTCACAGGCTACATTCTCCAGTAGCAATATTCATTTCTTCTGTTGTGAGTCTTACAGCAGGTCCATAGGCTCTTCCAAAATGAGCGCAGTGTAGTGCTTGCTGTACTTTCGGAAGTGTCCGCATTTCAGCACCATACAAAGCTATACTCCAAGTGTAGCACTTTACTGGGTCATTCATCTTGCTGGTCAGAAGGGCTTTCCTGTTGTTGAATGCTGCTTTTGCTGTGATAATCCTAGATTTAATTTCATCTGTACATCTTGCATCCTTTGTTATCATGCTACCCACATAGGTGAAATATTCCATATTCTCTGGCTGTTTTTGATCAGTCATGATCTCTACTGGTGATGGTTCCCTTGAGATTCTCGTTACCCTAGTTTTTCACATTCATTTCCAGTCCATTAGCGTCTTCAAATTGCAACAGTCTATCAGTCATGCCCTGTAACACTGTTAACATTCACAGTCTACATTCTCCAGTAGCAGTACTGGCCTGGAATAAAGTTACCTTCCACAACTGATCCATAACATTGCCAGTTTCCATTGTGCTGTAGCGATACTGGCCTATAATAAAGTGCTCTTCGAGAGGTTTCCCGTAGCATTCGCAGTTCACATTCGTACAGCAATACTGGCCTATAATGAAGTGCTCTTTGAGAGGTTTCCCGTAGCATTCAGAGTTCACATTCGTACAGCAATACTGGCCTAGAGTACCAACAGCACACCGAAGTGTATCCTTTGCTGGATGAAGTGGAGGAGCTGGCGTAGGTCTGAATTTTCTGTTCCGTGCATGCACTTGTTCTGTTTGTCAACAATTCTATTTAGATAAACATGTGCCTCATACATAAACAATATATTTTTAGGATACCAGAAATTGCTTCAGTGAAAAGAGCAAATGGCTGGGAAGGTCTGTGCACTGATCATTGTCAGTTTTACTCACCATTTCAGAAATCTGATTCTTCTAAGGAATTGTCTGTAATCTGTGTCACAATTTTATATGTTGTTCTGATACTAATGCCAAGCTCCAAATTCTTTTATCTGTTTCGTCCACTTGTTACCCATTTGCGTGAGCTTTTACCATCTAAAGCAACAGTTTTGAGGTTATTTAACAAAAAACCATTTTCTTAAAATTTTTGTACCAAACACGTACAATTTGTTTAAGGAGCATTTTGAACAATAACCCTTTTAGCTGGGGGGGGGGGGGGGCCTGGACTATGCAACCTTTATCTCAGACCATGGATACAAGGAAGAAGTAGCCACAAGTTGCCAACATATGGCAGACCGTCTTGCTATGATGCTATGAATGGGCAGTAAGGTGTGGAATTATGGCTTGAGTGCAAACTTTCAGACTGTAAATATCCTGTACAAATCCGTGCTGGCCAGGCACCTGCTGCTGTAAATGTGTGTGCATACCACTGTTAAGGGTTAAGGTGCCGTCAATAATGCCTCTGCATTCACAGGACCCTTTTGCACAAACAAAAAAAAATTTTACAATGAACTGCCTCTGTTGTGTTGTGTAGGATGCCATCTTTACAGCAGCTGTTGTCATACTAACTGCCAGCTGTAATGTATGGAAGTGTACCGATATCAGAACACATGGTCATACAAAGAAAGAAATTTCAAAAATTGGAATTGTCAGCCCTTTTCTGAAGACTGTGAATATTCAGACAATGAATTTAATTTGTTTATTTGCAAGTATTAACACATAATGTACTGGATATTAAATATTCTCTGCCATAATCACTTTTCAGATATTTATACAGAAATATTTGGTACTCTTTTTTATACACGTGAAAGTCGGTACTGTGGAATAGGAATTAGTTTTTGGTAAAATCTTACAGTGGTGTCTGTAATTGTTAGTGGTTTATGTTTCCACATAAAGTTTCAAAGATTTCATCCCTAAAGACTATAAGTAGAATCAGATTGTAGTCTTATGGTAGGGGTAGAAGAGAAGTGGGATTCGTAATATTGGCAGATGCAAGCACCAGATAAGCATGCAACAGAGTCGTCTTTCTGAAAATATGGGTTTCTGTTGGGAATAGGAAAAATCAGTATCAGTCTCAACACAACTGTATTTATTAGACAATATAGTCTGTAATCTATAGACTGTATTTTCTAATAAAGATAATTGTGTTGAGACTGATTTTGATTTTACCTGTTCATATCATTGACACACAATGGGATATAACATGTAAAAAAAATTGCATTTTTGTTCTTGCCAGTACATCACTTTTGTTCCATTTAATGTCTCTTCTGAGATGCACTTCCATATGTTATTTGCTATTTGGCATTCTTGGCTGTGAATAATTCCTGCCATATACAGTGCCATCATATAGTATGAGTATTGCATGAAGAGAAGTATTTTGTTCGATCAATAGTAGTGGGCCAAAAATAATTTGCTGTCTGTAATTACTTGTAACACCCATTGAGTAGCTCTTGTGGACGAGTCTACCTTACAGAGACTGACATCCCTGCGGTGCCATCAGATTACAACTTGTCTCCACATTCGTCTCTACACTGTCAGTGTACAGATGTAATTATTGCCTTGTCGTCTGCATTGCTAGTGGCGTTGCCTAGTGTGACAGTGTAATTGTCTTACAGATGTAATTAACTTGCTAGGATCCTGTTTGTGAGAACTGGTCGCACTGTACAAAGGTGAGTTTTGGCTGAGTATGGGAAGGGGTTCATTAAACATATCCTGCATTTTACGCACAGGTTGCAGAAGTGCTCAGACTTACCTCATGCCTGGATCTGTGTCACAGTTTTATAATCATAATGAAGGAATTAATTATCATCAAACACAACCAGTGGACATGCTTTATTCTGGCCATGTGTTTTGACACAGCATGTTCAACTTCAGGCCTTTTATATAGAATTCGTTAAAAGTACCGTATAAAATTGTATTAAAAGGCACAGATAATTGAGATCTCAGTTTTACATTCAGACCGATACACATTGCTGTGTCATATTTGTTATGATAATAATTAAAATTATTATAATGTATTTTGGTGTGGTAGATGAATATGCAGTATAAAGTCCATGGAATATTGTCTTGTTTGTCTTGTTGCTTGTAGTTGTTTATCTATGTTGGTTGTAATTACTTGTTTTGGATAGGTGGTGAAATATGTTGAATTCAGTTGTTATTTAGAAAGTGCTGAAACTGGTGCACAGATATACTGTACTATATTGTAATCAAACTGTTTTGATGCATACTTCTACTTTCTGTTCAGACCTTGTCACTACTAATGATTCTGATATTTAAATCAAAGTAATGATGTGTTTCTTTAATAATGCTGTCATTTGTTAAGATTATATAGGATGATGGAAGAAGTGTGAGTATGGAGCATTGGTGAAATGGTACTGATGGGGCAAAACCAAAATACTTGTAGAGAAACCTATACCACAGCCACTTTTGCAACCAGAGAATCACACATGAACTGCCCTGGGATTAGAGCCAAGCCTCTATAGTTAGAAACTGCTTGAGCCATGGCACAGGTTCAAATAATGCATACAGTTGCCTTAAACATCATGTGTAATTTCCATGTTGCAAATATTTGTCAGATTACATTTGTCCTGTTCTTGCTGTTTTGTATATAGAGTTTGTCTTTTAAAAGAATGGTTCATATCCACTTACATATTCTGCAGCATATGTGACATTTAACTGTGTGCATGTTCTTGCAGCCAGAAGTAGCCCAGGAAGCTTGCAAATCAGCACGATAGCACATCGCAAAGTCAGTTTTGGGCTTTATGCTGAGTGCAGGTATGAAGCAGATATCAATGGGAGCCCTGCAGCAAATCAGTCTGGATACCATTCAGTGTGCATGTGCATAACATTATGGTGAGTTGTCATCACCTGTGTCATGAACGTTCACTGGAGCATTTTTTACAACCAGTGATCTGCCACTTAATTTGTGGTACTTGGCACATTTTAATTAGCATTATGTTCATCACATCACAGCTGGAAACATTACTGTACAAGTGATTTCTCACTTTTTGAACTACCGTACTTTGTTTACTGTGTGTTACTCTTTTCTTTTTCGCCTCTCTCTTTTTGGTGTAAAGATGTGACATACCAGAGGTTACACAGGCCTTGAGGTGTGTCAGCAGACAGTTCAGATCTGTGTTACAAACTCCATGCCCGTGTACAATGGATATGTGTCTCGGCGTTACATTGCTTTGCTTGTCCCGATAAATAATTCTGAATTACAGATGTTCATTGTGGTGACAATTATGTCTATTCATTTTTGTACCACTTGAAGGTGTCAATCAACTAACTTCATTGAACATAGTCCCTCTTGAGCAGCCACCCCATAGATTTTCATTTCCATCTTTACAAAAGCCTTCACTGGCCCCTATCCTGTGCCAAATGAATGCAGTCCACACTCTCCCACCCTATTTCTGTAACCTTCTAAAAACCTGCATTCACATATGCAAGTGCACCCAGTAAACAGCCCAAGAAATTAATTTTGTGTATTTAGACAACGAGGAAATTTGCTGAATTTTTAAGACATCCTGCATAATCTGTGTTTTATTTTCCAGAAAATTCTGTTTATTTCATAATTTATGTTTTCCATAAACCATGCACTAAAATTTAAGTACGCACCCCAACAGGATGAAGGTTAAGCTCCATTTCAGTGTTATGTTTTCGTCTGCCTCTGGGTCCTACAGGTGGTCATTTTCCTTCAGGCTCTTCATCTCAAGTAGTATGTACACCTTTTGTGTCTCCCATGCATGGTACGTGTCCTGCCCAAATCATCCTTGTGATCATCCTAATAACAGTTGAAGAGCACAACTTGTGATGTTTCTCATTATGTAGTTTTCTCGAGTCTCCTGTTACTTCCTCTTAGTTCCAAATATTTCCTTCAGCACCCTGTTCTCAAACAGCGCAGCATGTGTTCTTCCCTTAGTGTGGGACACCAGGCTTCGTGTTCAAACAAAACAACATGTAGAGTTACAGAGTTATGTATTAGAAGTAAATGCTGAGGGAACCAAGTATACGTTTGGGTCTCATGTGGGACAAAATTACGATACAAAGTTAGGAAAGAAAACGTTTGAAAGTGTGGCAAAGCTCACATATTTGGGACAACCCTAATAAATCAAAACTCCATTCATGAAGAAAATAAGAGCAGTTTGAAGCCATGAAATGCTTGCTATCATTCAGTATGAAATCTCTTGTCTTCCAGTTGGCTATCACAAAATCTAAAGATTCAAGTATATAAGTCTATAATTTTGTCTGTTTTTTAGTGGAGGTGTGAAACTTGGTCTGTCACATGTAGGGAGGAATACAGGCTGAGGGTGTTGGAGAATAGGGTGCTGAGCTCTGTATAAGTCATGTAAACTATTACTTCTCTTAAGTTAAGAATGTACCTGCATTTTTTTCATAAAACTTTGATTTCTCCACTGTAGCATGACACTGTAAAACCACACATTAAAGACACTGATGATGACTTGAAGGATGCCGAAATGCTTATGTTACAACAAAGATACTAAGTGCTGGCAGTCAGACTGTATGCAACAGAAATTTACAAGATGGCACACAGAACACATGACAATACAAAAGAAACAGTAACAAAAGAGCCCCTGCTACAAGATTAAGTCTTGTGTTTTTGGATTTAAACAACAGTCTATTGTGTTTTCTTTGTATCTGTGACTTTTCTTTTATCCTGACAGTTTTGTTTTACTGTGTTCAGGTTACATGAAGTAGACAAGAAAAATGTTTCGTGGGTGCTGATGAAGAGTGAAAAAGACAAAAAGAAATTCTTAGAAACAGTTACGGCAGTTGGCCCTCACAGCACAGCAGTAATGGGAAGTGTGACTGTTGTAAGTTGAAGACCAGTTCAGCCAGTCTGCTGCAGTGCAAATCAGCAACATGTTATCCTTTCTGTTGCAGTAGCTATATGTGGGAAATAAACTTGAATATATTTTTCCATAGTTGCATAATTATACATTTTTATTGCTGTGGTAAAGTACTGGATGGACACTTTGTATGGTGGGTATGAAAGGCACCATTGATCGATCTTAAGGTGATTCATCCTTGTTATATTTACAGTATCATAATAATAATAATAATAATAATAATAATAATAATAATAATAATAATAATATACTTGTGTTCAGATAGAACACTTGTTTGATTTTAAGCTGGTATCCCAGAGGGCACTGTTTGTGACAGACTCACCCACTGCCATTCATCCCATAGGCACAGCACTCACACCATAGGATTAGGGATTGTTTTTCAAGGTTTACTCCTTTAAATCCGCCATGTTCTGTACAAACAGGGTCACCTCCTGTAGGTTATGGCTCTTCACCACGCACAGACGGTCTTGGGTGAAAAGAGGCTGTGTATGACGCATTTATCACCCCTGGGGAAAATGGCAGCACTCTTATTAGACTGGAGCCACCACCCTTCAGCAGTGACCCCGATGGGCTGCCTCATGCCAGGCCCGACGGGCCGGTGCCATTGCCTCACGGCAATGACCCGACTGGGGCCTGGACCCAGCACTCGTCTCCTTGGCCCCTGCATGCCAGATAACTACGCAAGAATACAGAAGCAAGTCTTAGTATGTAGTACTTCATGCTTTTCTGTGGCAACAATGGTCATGCAAACTCACCTTAGTGTTACGTGGTACAAAAATTTGCCTCGCTTGTTAGGAAATCATAACATCCTGCTCTGGGTACAGAATCTGTAGTGTGAGGTAACAGGACACCATAATTAACTTTCTGCGTATTCTGGATGTACGTAGTTTGAAAGTTGGCACTTCAAACTTATTTTGCCCATAATGGCAGTCTACACATTTGCTGTGTTTATAATAGTTGTGTGCAAGACTGAATTTTTGGTTTAAGATTGCCCCTACCATGTACGTATATTTACAGATATATTATCACCACCAACTCGTACACAATATAAAATTACTAGGTAAGAAACTTGTAAAACTCCTGACATGTTTCAATGTGACATCACACCATCTTCAGGGGAGACATACAAAACATTTAAAAATATTTAAAATTACACAAGCCTGGTTACTTAGAAGTTCTTTAAAACAGGTTGTTGACCAGCTGATGCCTTGAGCTAAAGTATGTATAACAGCTGTAGATGCATGGCAAGTCTTCGTTGACGATTGTGCCAAGAAATATAATGTAGAGTATGTGCTTTAGGTGTTGTTATGTTAAGCCTGGTATTGGCGCTGTCCAGAATACTCAGAACTGCTTACGTAGTGGTGGTTGCTTCCTGCAACCATCAACAAGATTTGAATGTTTAGTGTTGAAATTTTGGTATGCCTAGTGCACCGTAGCATGGTAGAGCCATGATGTTTGTGATTAATAGGGATGTCCAAGCAGTCACAAACTCTGGACTCAGGAACATTGGAATTCATTTTCGATGTAATGTGTGTATTTGGTTCCAAGAACTTATGAAATACCACTAACAAGAATATAAAATATCATAAGAAGGCATAGAAATGAGGAAAATATATTTTTGGTGAGATACAAACAACCTTTGGAAGTGTAAGATGCATTAAATGGTGGACAGAGAACCTTATTCCATCAAGCACAGGAGCTTAGAGTGATGTGTACAATGGGGGGGGGGGGGAGCCGACTCCCCACCGACAGTCTCATCCTTATTTGTCGGTTCCTGTCACAGAAGTTTCAGCATGTGACTGTGACAGGTTGAAATCCTGCACATCAGGGTCCATGAAGTTGAGGACTATGCTATATCACAGTACAATTTAAGGACAGGGAAGGTGTGTGTTTGCATGCATGTGTGGCTTTTTAATTTTATTTTGAAAATTTGTTGTTTCCAGTAAATGTTTTGGGACATAAACAACAATGTTCATAGTTTTATTACTACTTCACATTTGTAAGTAATATATCTAGCAGTCACACTGCATGCATAATGTTTGTGACCATTCTTACATCAAATGTTGCACAGTGCATGAATGTTGTGTGATTAATACACATCTTAAATTTGTTGAAATTTTGGACTTCCTGTGGTTTATAGGCATACCCATTATTATCTGCGCCAAAGTGAAAGATACAGAGTTGAGTCTTGAGGTCCTGCCGTTAGGATCGTGATGTATTCTACATAGCAAAAAGGCCGCATTGTTTCTGTGATATAATGTGTTTTATCACTACAAGTGTATAATGTTTTGTCAGGTTTTAAATAGTGGTGTTACTTGCTGAAGGTGGTGGTCGACAACCGGAACGTGTAGGAGAAGATACTGTATCAATATACATATTTTGTGTGTGCAGATTGTTGGGTTCATAATAAATGTATGTCATTGCATGAAATGTCAAAATATGTCTGGTTATTTAATTCTCTGATCTATGTATAAAGGAATTTCCACTGCTACTGCTCCTACTACTACTACTACTACTACTACTACTACTACTACTAATAATAATAATAATAATAATAATAATAATAATAATAATAATAAAGGCAAATAAATCCCAATACAGGCCTGGACAGGCCCTTAGGGTTCCAGGAGGTTGAGGCTCCCAGATTTCTAGACAAGTCGGCACATGAAGGTGGTAAGATTGTCAGCCCTACTCACCGGTCGCCTTTACCCCCAAGGAAATGTTCCTGGTACTCATTTCTGTTAGAGGCTGAGTCGACCCCAGGGCCATAGTGCGATCAAAAGGATTATGTCAATGGAACATTCCAGTGACACGATTGGGAATCGAACCCACGCCCTTCCGCTTTGTAGTGCAGTGCCTCAACCAACTGCACCACCGTGTGCCCCCAACAACAACAACAACAAAAATAAATAATTCTTATTCATCCTGTTAGACTTTGTTTGAAGGATGCATAGCCATAAAGAGTTGCCAGAGCTGGAACAGTGCAGTTGGTACAGTGACTATGCTATGGGTTGCCCATCCAAAGAATCATGGTTCAAGTCCTGTCAGGTAAAAGACTATTTTTTCTTTCAAAGCATCCAGACCTGCTCTGGGTCCCACCCAGCCTCCTATTCAGTGGATATCAGGAGCTGTGTCACCTGGGGGGAGGGTAAAACAGCCAGTTGGTATGAGGCTTATCACTCACCACCACCAAATGCCAGAATTAAGTGTGAATGGAGCCATACCTCCATTTCACAAATATGTCTTCATGGTGTACACAGGTACAACTTCACCTTACTTTGTTATCTTGGGTAGGTTTCAACATCATTTACTGTGTGATGTGTTGCAGTGTTAATTGGACTCCTGTGCAGAATCGTTTGTTCAACAAGATGGTTAGGTTACTGCAAGCGGATCATTTGGCCAGATTAGCTGCAAGTGGAAATTGGAATGAGCCAGTGCTCCGTCATATTACAGTAGACAAGACGGTGCACAGGGTACGCCAAATGTTGGCAAGTGTAGGCTGGGATATACGGCTCACACAGTGGCTTCATGCAACTTTGATAGAAAATCTTAGTCGAATGTATTGTGCTGCCTACCTTGATGTACTTCAGGTGAGCAATCAAAAATATGCATCATCAATTTTAAATTTCACTTGTCAGTGTTTTGTACCAAGTAACTTCAATCTTTCTTGAAGATTGTATTACAGAATGCAGTAAAACCGGCATTAATTACATGAGACTGCATGCTGTGTGTGTGTGAGTGTGTTCATGAGAGAGAGAGAGCAAGACCATTCTTCGGAGTTTTTAAGAGCAGTACTGTCTCTTTTGTTAATAAATTTCATGTGTGTTATTTAACTTTGAATAAAGACATGGATACAAACTGTGGCCGCATATTGAAATTCTCTTCCTGCTGAATGCTGCAGATATTGCAGAGAGCTGTCAGGTGTCTTCCCGTCCATGTTACCTTGCGCATACATTTGAGGTTCCATTAATAAGATGTGGTCTGAGCCTTCAGTAACAGCCGTGCACTGTCATGAAAAAGTACAAATATATGAAAATAGTTTTTAGAAATTTTGGAACTAGCTAACTATGTGAAGTAGAGTCTTTCTTGAGAAGCTGCTAGCACCACGGCTTGTCAAAAAATTTCCTGCGTTTTATGGAACCCAGAGGTTCATTACCATGTTCACATAAGCCTGCCAGTTGTCCCTGCCCTGACACAGGGGAATCAAGTTTACATCTTCTGGTCCTAGTTCCTTAAGGTGCCTTGTAATGTTGTCCTCCCATCTACATGTAGGTCTTCCAAGTGGTCTTGTGCCTGAAGGTTTCCTTACCAAAAACCTGTATGCATCTCTTGTGTCCTCTGTATGTGCTGCATATCCCACCTACCACCTTCTTATTCCTCTGATCACCTGAATAACATGGGCTGTGGATTTAAAATCACGAAGCTCCTCACTGTGCAATATTTTGCAGTCATGACTATGGCCCTGGGGTCAACTCAGGCTGTAACACAAATGAGTACCAGGAATCTTTCTTGGGGGGTAAACGCGGCCAGTACGTATGGCTGACAACCTACCACCTTCATGTGCCGATTGTCTAGAAATCTGGGAGCCGCGACCTCCTGGAACCCTATGGGCCTGCATAGGCCTGTAATGGGACTGCCTTACCTTTCTTACCTATTCCTTCCTCCCTTTTAGTCCCCACCCTGTTCTTGAACACCTCAGTCTCTGCTCTTCGTGTACTGGCACAAACACGCAGCGATTCAGCATGATATGCTAGAAGAGCAGTGACCTTGACTGCATTGCTTGAAAAGCCTGCTTTTTTTTTCAGTCTCTGAAGGCCAAAGTTCCAGCGCTGGTGGATAAGGTGATTGCTGTCTCAACCTTGGCAAGCAAGACAGGCCCAGCAAGTGCTGAGAAACTCAACAACTTACTTAAAAAGACCATGGGACCCTGCGGCTGGTAGTCTGAGACAACATAAACCTGTTAGTACAATTATACATGGCAGGTAGCAGTTTGTGGACACATACTTTATTTCATTAAACACATGCTTGTATTTGGTTACTATATCAAATTGTAATAAACTTCTAAACCCAGCTGTAACATCCCATAGCCCAGATCTCCACATACTGATGCAGTTTTAAAAATTTTTTTTATATGCTGAGTTTTACTTCAGATGCTTGAATTTATTAGTACATTTCAAAAACAGTACCAAGTTTTTACATATGAAATTCCAGTATGTGAGGCATGTTGAGCAAATGTGTTAGTGGAAAAATTTTTGTAGGAAATATGAAGGTTAGTTTGATTAGTTAGTTACCTGTAGCTGATAGCTCAGTGCATTTTCCAGTTACGCATAGCGTATAGTTCATTGCATTGTCCACTTACATGAAGCTGGTAGTTACTGCAGTGTCCACTCACATGTAGCTAAGAGATTGAATATAAATTGTTTCATTAAACCTGTAATATACAGGGTCTTCTGCATAAGGAATGGTATAATATGAGTCATATTGAGTAAAACATTCTGTATTAATGTATTCCTGATTATCAACAATTGCATTGCTATGAGCATTTTAATGTTTTGCAATACTGTATGGTATCAAAACTTGGGAACCACTTTCACACTGACTGCCACACACTAATGCCTTGTATCTCGTACTTGTTTTGGCACAGTGGCCTGACCAGCAAGGTCACCAGATCTCATGCTCCTCAAGCACTTCTTGTGGGGGCACATGAAGGGTATGGTCAACCAGCAAAAATTGCCGGCAGGTGAAGAACTCTTGCAGCAAATAATGGAATCTGCTGACTGCATAAGGGGAAATGATGAAATGATCAGGAGGGCAACAAATTCTCTGAGAAAGGCACAGAATTATGCATACACAACGGTGAGGGTAATTGTGAACAGTGATCAGGGTAACAGAACTTGAAATGATATTCTCCCATATTATCTTACGAAAACTGATGTTTTTCTTCCATGTTGTAACCTAAGTGTGGTAAAGGACTGAACTAACTGTGTAATAACTAAAAATTGGTGTATTTCTTTTGTGATATTATTGGACACACTATTCTCTGTTGATGTTTTACATACAGTAACGTAAAACTTATTTGGTATCTTTGTTTGATGGTGTTACAGGGTACGTGCTGTACAGTAGGTTAAGACTTAATGTGTACCTTTGTTTTGTGATGTTACGTGACACATAACTTTCATTAATTTGTACACTATGATAAAAACATAACATATTGTAAAATTTTTGGTTCCAGTCACATACATACATTAAAGTGCTTGTCGTGGTGTAACAGTTGATAATTGTGCATATGTTGGTATGGCATTTTTATTCTAAGTGGGTCATATAATAATATCCTGACATCTGGCACACCTTACACAGAATGCCTGTATGTGCATACTTAGTGGTATATGGTTCTGAATCTTCCATGTGTGGACAAGACTGAACAGGTTTGCAGGACGGCTCTAAATATGGAGGCTCAGTCCTTTTGGAATGTGATACTGTGTTGCTAGGCGTAGTTCCTGACCTTACTAAGGATCCAAGGCCTTCATATTTGGGGGAAAGAAGTCAAGTTCGGGACTTCTGCCCCTGAAGATGAAGGTACTACAGTTCGTCAAGACATGGGGACTGTAGGCCTACACCTAATGACAGAGCATCACATTCCAAAAGACTTGAGTCTTCTGAAACATCACTGTGAGAAATGCAAATGTTGGAGCTATAAATGTCTGTTAAACAGGTGCAGACAAGGTAAGAGGACAGTCCTACAGTGTGGTACTTTTATGGTGCATTAATCCATTTCATGAGTCTTTGGAAAGGCCCGTATGATGTTTCATCAACATAAATATTAATTTGTGTATGAGCTCTGGTCAAGAGTTGTTCATTTTATAGCGAAATAATTACTAATTAGTTCGCTTTCCCATGAAAGTGTTCGTTTCCCTCTTTACCACTGGATTAGGGTGGCCCCCCCCCCCCCCTCCAGCCATGGAAATACAGGCATCCTCCTGCTATTCTGTGCTTAACTTAGCACTTATTTTGCTTTAGTGCTCTTCCAAACTGCTTTTGTCTCTCTTCTGCCCTTTGTGCGGAACTGTTATATAGTTGAACTGTTTTCTGAGCCTTTGCATTTGTTTGCCACCACTGCTGTGCATTAACTGACGGCCAAGTGCAGTCAGTCAGCCTTAGCAGCTGATTAGCAGCTTGTTGAGTCCACTGGGGAATGATCATACTTCTTGAAGAAGAAGCCATGGGTAATCTCATAGCTTGTGCTACAAGTGGTGCAGTGTGGTATAAGCTGCATCTTGGCTTGTCTGTTTAATGTACTGTGGTTCTTTTTTTCAGTTCTCTTGGCCATAATTATTCATGATGAATCAAAAGTGTGAGAATACCAGTACAATGTTTGTGAAGAGGTAGACTTAGCAAGATTGGTAATATGATCTACTTTGAAAATTAAAGATAAAATCAAGGAATGTGGAAAGGTAGCAAACCCTTCAAGGTCTTCGAAATTAAATAGTGCTGTGTGTACTTTAAAACATTAACCTTTTAAAGCCTAGCAGTAACTTTACGTACCACCAGGTTTAACATTAAAAAATTCTACGTGGTGCCCACATTGTGTTTATGTGTTTTGTACGTATCTCAGAACAAACAGCAACTTTTGCCTTATAAAACATTAAGAGACTGGTTTTTATAACCGAAGTGGAGAGTGTTTACAGCGCGGTACGCACTGAGTCCCTATATAAAACAGATACGCCTCGTCTTTAAAGGGTTAATCTGGTTTCATCACTGAAATATACCTGATGTTGGGAATTGTTGCCGAAGCATGAGCTGAGAATCACTGAACAAGGGATGCATGTACCTTCTTAAGGAGATCGTATTTGGTAACCCATAAGAGACAGATTTAAATGCCAATTGTATGTCATGACTGTCGGAGTTTTTCTGGCTTAGCGTGCACATTTAAACTGCTACCAGGTAGACACACCAAGACGAGCATGTGGCATGCTAGGTCATTTGCCAGAACATTTTAGAGACCAGCATATGGTCACTTAGGATGATAAAGGTAAATGAGTTTCTTACTGCAGCAGAGTTGTGTGCTGAACGTTTGCGTGAAGTCGATGGGCCTTGTTTTCAGCGGAAGTTGCCGGGCCATCCCATCCTTGTGATAGCTCCGTCCAGTCCAAACAGCAGATGAATGGAGACGAGTAGAGCACAGCAATGGTTTGCACATCTGTCCACGCTTGGACATGTGATAATGGTTGTCATGCCAACAGGGATTGCTACTGGTCATATGACGATGGCAGCTTTTCTTGATCAGATGATTGCAACTACCAGATCTAAGATCAGTGAACTGAAACTGATTTTCCAGGAAGGCGTGTTATTCTCATAGGATGGAACACTGGTGCTGCCATAGCATGTCAAGTAAGCAAGAAGAATTTAGGGTGCATTGTGCCAATTGATTTGATAATGTAGTTTTTATGTAGAGGTTATACTATATATCAAACATTGTTTCCCTAGTGTATGATGCACATACTTGCATGATATATGACATCATGTAACAGGTGCACCCTCTACTTTTGTACAGGGGTGTTAGCAGAAATTCTATGAAGAGACAGTTTGTCTCAGTGCACATAACATATCATGTGCAGTTGAGTGCCACAGATTTGTTTTTGACCTGTGTATGTTTGTGTAATTCTTACAGAAAGTTATTTTCCCTCATGTAGTCTGCAAGATCTGTATATGTCCGCAATTGCTCAGTGAGTAATGATGTAAGTGCTAGCACGTGCAACTTTAACATGTGACTGCCTGTTTGTTCCACCATTCTGTATATGGTGAAACCTGGGATTTATGTTTTTGAAGGTGCCATTTAAAGTGAGTTTAAAACAAAGGAAATGAAAATTTCTGTAGGCTGTCTGTTGAAATTAAATACGCTAAATTAACACTGCATCACCATGTTCAGAGCTTTTTCCCAACTAGACCAATAAACAACAAACAGTCACCCTCTCCAGTTACTTGGCAATGCATCAGTTGCTACTTATCTACATATATTTCTTCAACAAAACTGTGTAAGTACTCGTAACACCCATACTCCTTAGCACAAGGACAATAAGAATTTCTGTGTGTCCCACTCTGAATTCATAATTGAAATTAGTATTGAGTTCAGATTTTATATTTTCAAAACTAGATCACAGTCAGGCCACTAATATAAATCCCAAAGATTGTTCAAAACAGTAAGAATCTAAGAATCTTAACATTTAACTTAATTATTTTAACAAGTTTCTCTATCACAACTGTATTCACTGTGACGCTGAATTTAAATTTCCAGACTTACCATAAAAACATGCTCATAACCTACAAATTACAAACTTCCTCTATAGATATTCTGTAATACTGATCCTTCAACCAATGTGTAGTCAAGGAAAGAAAAACTTAAAACCATGATCCTACTCTACAAAGTCTCCAAAAAGTAAAGTTGTATACCATAATCAAGTACTTCATATAAAGTAGGCTTAAATTGGTGAAATATAGAATTTCAAAACAAAATTTGTATCACGTATGTTATTATCTGCTGATCCCAGTGGCCATGTGGTCTAAGGCATAGATCTGCAGCCGAGCGCTTGCTGGGATCATGGATTTGAACCCCATCAGGGGCATGGATGTTTGTCTCTTGTACAGTGTTTGTGTTGTCAGGTAGAGGTCTCTGTGACAGGTCGATCCCTTGTCCAGAGGAGTCCTACCGACTGTAGTGTGTGTTTGATTGTGATCAAGTGAAAATAAAAACCCTCTGCACCTACTGTGAACAAGTAGGTAGAAGACGGAAGGACTACGGAAGGAAACGATGTTATTATCCCTTATGTGGAAATGAGATCTCATTTCTTTTAATAAAACTTAATGCTGCTAATATCCTCCCCACATATTTTGTATATATTGTTTGTTACCTGAAGATGGCCAGGTTGGCTGAAACATCTCATAATGAATACTAAATTCTGATGCAATAAAAATTTAGTTGTGATTAATAGGTTTTCTCTATATTGTTTAATACTGTATTACTCTAAAACTGTAATCCAATTCACTTCTTCCAGATGTCTGTTAAAGTAAGGTGCTGCTTCCTCATTGTCTGCTGAGCCATGCTTACTTTTTTATTAATACTGTTAGGGGAAGCCATTGCTTACTCATTCTGTACATGTAGTGGACATGTTGTACATTGTGCACAGTGAAGTAAGTGGGTGAGATGCGGACAGTGGTGTGGGCTTTGCAGCCATGTTGTAAGAGCAGATCAATGTCAGTTTTTGCAGCCATATTGTAAGAGCAGACCAATGTCAGTAGCTCAGCCAGGTTACTGCACTGTGCACAGTGTGTGACATGCTAGTGGACATATGAAATTATAACTGAAAATAGTTTTTTTTTACTCCTGATTTCCAGTTGAAAGTACTTAAAATGACAACTAGAAGCAAATGTATGCTGATTTGAACATATAATCAAAGAATTTGGTAGGAAGCATGTATGTCTATTCAAACAAAATTTGACATTTTTGTTGGAAGTTCTGGGGGGGACTGATAAAACCTTGCATTGAATCAAGGAAAATATAGATCCAGAGAACATAAAATTAAAAGTTTCACTCTACATTGGCTCTGTCTTCATGTTGCAATTTCTGTTGTTTCTGCTTTCATAGATCCTACAAACCAGACTGGAAGTGGCTTTGCTTGCTGCTGCTGAACAGCATTGGCACATTTTTCTTTGTTAATTTGTTGTCACACTTTCAGGCATGGAGCCACACTGGTCATTACTCCATAAACATAGGCAGCACTTAAGGGAAAATAAACCACATGAGTGAAGTAGTCATAAAAATAATATGTTGTCACTGGGACCACACTGTTGTGTGTCTCATTGTATTGAATAGAGTCAAGAGGTTTTGCTTAGTGTTACATTAAGTTAGGAATAACTAACTGTGATTCGAAAGGGCATCATTGTGGGCAGGTATAATTGTCACATGTCTGGGTTAAGAATGATGGTTGTAAATTTCGCTGCAAAGAATTTAAATTGCACTGTTTCTTACTGTTGTGCATCTGTAATGTCTCTGCTTTTCCTTAACTTTGGTCTGACATACAAAACTATACTCAGCAATATAGTATCTGCATAATTTATGCACCACAAAGTTCAGGCATTCTTCTGGGTTCAGCAGCTTCATAAGATATCAAGTAAATGTGGTGTGTGAGTCATTGGTTATGTGTTATGTATGGGCTTTAACTCTTTTATTGTTAGTAAAAAAATTACAGAAGTGTGTTTGTGGATAACACAGTTCATTCATGATGCACAGATTTTCTCCCTTTGCAGATTTGTTCCAGTCATAACAACAAGAATGTTTAATGGTTCTGCTCCAGATAACTGTTGTTGATTGCTGGTGTTTTCTGATGTATCACAGCTCTGCTGTAATGTGCTGTAGGTAGCCTTGTTAAAACCAGCGACAGCAGTTGTATGCCTGGGGTTTCCTGTTTTCACTGTGGAAGGGAATTGAGGGGAACCAGGTGACACACTTCTGGATCTTCATTGTCCAGTTCTCTTTGTTATTGGTCAAAATGCCTCCACTGCTCGGTATGTATAATAAATTTTACCTTTACCCTTATGTGGCATTTGAATGGTCAGGCATGTGTGTTGAGAATCACCATTTTTTAGTTCCCTTTTTGTTTTTTTGTTATAAATGTGTTTTTGAAAACTGAAACTTTTTAATGTTAAAACATTAATGCAGTTATCAATGTAACCACTGAATTTGTGAAGGCTCTTATCTGAACAGGCCAAGAATAATTATGCTTTGACTGTTTGGCCCTGAAGTTGAAGGCACCATTATCCTTCGAAACACTGGATGATGCAGTGTCAGTTCCAAGAAGACTTGAATCTTCAGCAACACTGCTGTGAGAACCTCAAATCTTGAATTGAATTTTCCGTCACTTTTCTAAAAGAAGAACGGTTAGGCATGGGAGGTTCTTGGCACCATTACAGTATTTTGTGCACTGCTCAGTACCTGTTTTTCTGTAGAAGGGGGTCTCTTATTTATTTATGGTGTTAAATTTTTGCTGTTGAATTGTCTACTCATTGGAAAGTGAAGTCCTTGTTTTGTATTTTGAAGAGCAAATGATATGAACACTGAATTGAAAAACAATCACAAGTAGAAACAGTCATGGAACAGTCATGCAGGTGCTGTAATATTGTACCCCAATATCGAGGAAAAATATTTAGATAAATTAAATGGGGATTCTGTAATATTTTCGTGAAACTAATTTGGTTGTATAATTTTATATGTTTTGCAACTGTGGCTTATTCATGTAAGGAGCTGGCAATTACCATCTTGTGCACTGTTGAAGTAAAACTAACCTGAACCCAGTGCAGGCAAATGTTGCTCTCTTTTTGGACTTGTGTCTGTATGTAATGAATGACTGAATCAAAATCACTATGCAGATTTAAAAAAATTACTGCTACAGGGAGAAACATGCAGTATTGAAATAAGTGCCCAGGGTGGCATGTTCAGATTCCCTGAATGCTGTCCAGCAGAAGAATATACTGTAACATTCTTTTAGAGCCTCATTTGTGGCAAGCTATTTGGGGGGCGTAAGTATAAAGGAGTGTAGCATGGAAGGCATGTGTACGTGTTTGTGTAACTTGGAAGGCATAAATATGGGTTGTAACATGGAATGCATGAGTATAATTGCATGTAACATAGAAAATTCATCTCAGAATGCAGTGAGTTATGAAGTTGTGAAGTAGCTGAAGACAGAACAGTAGGATGATTTGGTGTAGCACTATCCGTCCTGCAAGCTGTCATAAGAACAGTAGCAGTAGTTGGTGTAACACCGTCTGTCTTGCAGACTGTCATAAGAACAGCAGCAATTTTCGGTGTAGCACCATCTGTCCTGCAAACCATAGTGCTGTCCCACTGCTTTTCACATAGTCCTTACCACAGTTAAGGCCAGGAGCTCTTCTGTTCCATGTTGCTGGAAGTCTTTCTTCTGTGTAACTAAATATTATGTCCTGTTTGTTTCCACCTCACTATCATATTTAAATCTTTGGCTCCAACTTTTGCTTCAGTGATGGGAAAAGTTGATAATTGGTCCGCACTAGACTGGGGCTGTATGTAGTATGTTCCAAGGTTCTTTAGTTGTAAAATTGCGTGCCACATGAACTTGCTATCTCACTGATTATGTTAAAAAATAACAAGGACCAGGGGGGAGATTATTCTTTTCCTTCATTATCTTTGTGCGCCTTATGTGAAATTGGTTCTCTTATGTAGCGTAATCTAATTAGTTTAGTTCGGTGATGATGTTTTGTGTGATGTCCAGGCAGGAAGTTGTGGAGGATGTTCAAGAACATATGAGAGTAGACACTGGACTGGTGATGGTGGGATCAGCTGATGATCAAATGAGAGCTGGGAAAATGAAGAAACTAATGGAAGGCGTTACGCAAAGCATGATTGACTGGTGCATTCTTGTAAGTACAAAGAGGAAGTGGTGGCAGTTTCCCTATGAAATGGAGATTTTTCCCTTTCTTTTCCACTCTTGCCTGTCCAGAATAATATTGCTTAAAGTTTCACTGCTGTTTTACTGAAGTTTAATATTTGTATGAACAGACATTTTTCATATTTTCAAGAAATGGCAAGTATGTAGAAGCTGCCCTGTATTGTCACTGTTTGATGACTCTGAAATCACACATATACAGGAAAACTTTGGTTCTGTGTTCCTTGAAGCTGTGCTTTGCTTGATTCTACACACATTTTTATCAGTCATGCCAAAATGTGTGTGGGAACAGCGTAAATTTGCCTGGAATATGTGTTTGTGCTTTCTGCCCAGTTCCTTAATTATATATTCAACTTGAGCATAAATTAGCGTGTTGCAGTCATTTTAAGTACTTTCAATTTGAAGTCTGGAAGAAGAGTTCTTTTTAAGTCATAATTTCAAGTCTTCTATATTGGCTTCATGTATGCACATTATTCTCTGGCACCAAGGTTATGCCAGCAGAGCAGGCCCGTATACTGAGAAGCAACTGCCTGACACTGTAGGAACTCAGCACGTGCCCCACCTGGGAGAGATATCTGTTTATGTGCTGACAGACAGTGGTAGTGAATTCAACCAATCACAGGCTAGCTATATGAAGGGGTTTGTGTAACATCTGTAATGTAGATTAAAGGGCTATTTGAGCTTTGAAACATGCTGACAGAGAATTTGTTTGAGTGTGTCATCATAGTGCCAGTATTAATTTCATGTATTTAATTTCAGTAGCTCCATAAATTTTCATATCAAGGATTCGTTTTAAGTGGTCTCTTAAAAAACATAATATCTGGGTTTCACCATATTTTGAAGTCATTATGCACCAGCAACAGACTGTGGCTACCCACAGTCTGTTGCTGGTGTTCTGTTCACATCACTACCATGATAGATCAGGGAGGTAGTGGCTGAGATCTGTGCTCTTCTGGCATGTTACACAGCATGGAGTTGTAATCCTTTACTGATGTTTTGGGACAACATATCGGTCCCCTCTTCAAGGGTCAAGAAGTCTTCTTGGACTTTTTGTCCTGTGAAGGTGGGACCGATATGTTGTTCCAAAATGTCGGTAAAGGATTACCACTCAACACTGCATAATATCCCAGAAGAGTGCAGATCTCATCAGCATCATGGCAGAAGCCTGAAATCAAGGATAATGACTGGCTGCAGGCTGTTACCTGTATTCTGTTTGCATCCCTGGCAGTGATTGCTGTATTGAGCAAGATCTGTGCAATTTTTTATCCATTGGGAACTGGGGCTCTGTCTGTGGCCCTGTGCACCAAGTTGCTGGTCGGCTTGTCATAGTGTATTTGCTGTATAATTCCAAGGCCTGTGGACTGGCATGTGGCACAAACACGTAAGAGTGACATCTCAACCAGATATGTGTTTGTATTTACAGGATAAACTGGGTGATTTTCTGGGTAGCATTCTGATGCATCCATATCAGCCACCTGCAAGAGCTCCCCAGATATTCACTCCTGCACACTCTGTGCCAGCAGGAGGCCAAGCAAGAGCAGGACAAGCAGGACATAGGGGCAAACATGTTTCTGTCAGTTCAGTGGAAAATGAACCATTATCACCTGCAGCAAAATGGTCTTGTCCAGGTTAGTACTGAACATGTCTGCAGTCAAGTATCAGTGATTGTAATGGAGGGACTAACAGTAAATGCAACTCAAAAAATTAATAATCTAGAAATGTATTACCATATTTTATTGAACACACCTTGCATTTTTCCTTAAAAATGTTTTACCATAACTTGTAGTTTGTAGGTAAGTCATGCTGAGACTGGCAACAGTGTGCAGTTTAATGAGGGTGAGACTAGCAACAGTGTTCAGTTTATTTGTTGTCAGGTTGCTATGTGGAACTGACTTTGTTCCGTCGTCTTAGTGGTCATCTTTTTCAATTATCTGACATCGACGCTCAGCTGTTTGTCACCAAGGAAATTACATTAAATATCAGCTTGTTGTTTACCGTTCTTCCCACTGGTATTAGTACTCAGGCATTCGTCTGGTTCAAAGTTATGTGTAACTCAACCATAAAAGTTGTTTCCTTATCAAAACGCAAGTACAGTGAAACCCTGTTAAGAAAATTCTGAAAATTCCAAGAAAATCCTACTTCTTAAGTGGGAAATTTCTTAAAAGGGTAGGACTGAAAAGTTCTATTTTTTAAATTTTTTGTGAACTTATTACATATGAATGCCGAATTTGTACAATTTGCAGCTGTCTTAACACATTCGCACTTGTATCTGACCATTTAACCATTTTGTCTGTAACCTTTCATTCACAGTTTTATTTACACCTTTACCTATACCGTTACTAACTTTTCACTCACAAGTTCTCATTTCATTCCAGATGTTTATTTTTCCTTGAAATATTTTTCAAGCATGGGTTGTTGTGCTCGTTTTTCAAAAACAGTAGCAGTATACATCTTCAGATTCCATAGGTTCACTTTTAGGTAGACCAAAAGGGGTGGTCAGTAGTTCCATTCACTTCCACTAACTCTGGAGTGTCTTGTTTTCTGGAATTGCTGATGTAACTTATCTGCACACAGTCACCACAAATGTTTCACAATCACACAACGACATATTTATATTACCGCCGATAAATTACATTTGAACAAGTTCTTGCAATCGATCACCCACTTTTCATAATTCCAGGAGAGTCAGTTGTGTTTATTTTGAAATACTGCCTCCTTTTTTGTTTCAGTTGCTGTAGTGATATGCAGTGAAGGTACCCAAACACATGTGGACTGTACAGCTTATACATATAAAATCAGTGACAGTGGTGAGAGTGCCAGCAAAAGTTTTCATTTTCTCATAACGCTGAATGAGAGAGTGATGATCAAAGGTGTGATGTTCAAGAACATTGTTCTGCAGTGGATAATATTGAATTGTGTTAAGTGAAAAGTGATCAAAGTGTGTTTGTGCAGTAAGTGAACAGTTTGTGTGAAACAGGATACAAACGTGCGGCTGTCAGGAGAATGTTCTTGAAGCTGTTTGTTGGCCAGGAGGGTCGTATTGCCAGTGGTGTGTGCTGTGAAGACTGAAGCATGAGCCAAGTCACGGTTGAAGTTAAACAGCTGTGCCCATCCACAGAAGCAGAGAACTGGGGGGGTGGTATGTACATATTCTTCACGTAACTTGGTTTCTTTATTTTTTCATTCCTGGGCATATCCCAGGTGCAGGGTGGTCACATTTCATGCGAGCAATGAGTTCCTAAGGAACTGTCATAATTCAGTACTAATTTTCCCATGGGAATAAATACAAAAAGGGTATGCATACTTGGAGCACATAAATCTACAACTATTCTAGAATATTTTTGGTTTTAAATATACGTTTTAAGCATTGTTTAAGTGAATAACAAAAGTTAATTTAATCAGTCTTATTAATTATTGTAGTACAGTGCCTGAAAAAAACTGGAAAAAATCATATTCTGATGATAGTGTAAGAAGAAAGAAGAAGCAAGCACCTGTCTCCCCATTTGAAGTTGAAGGCTGGTCTGACATTTTTTAATTTGCTATATATCAAATTTTGTGCATGAACAGTCTTTATTAGTATGTTCTTTAGTGCGCTATTTCAAGTTCACATAAAATGTGACCACACCATACTTAGTGTGTTTAAAGTTTACATTTGTTTTGTAAATGATGTGTCATTGTGTTTTCTGCTCATGGGGTCATAATGCTTCAGGGTGGACTGTTTTCAAACTGCTGTTCATATGAAGTGGGACAGTATTGCCATATTTAATTAATGAAAGAGTGCATAGCATCAATGCCTAGTATATAGGACAATCTTATGAGAAAGCAAGCATTGCTCAACTTATGAAGTAATAGATCTGCGTGAAGCTTCTGCGTAAGGTGATTATCAAGCTGCAAACCAAGAAATTTTAGATTATCTAGTTCAACAAGGGTTTGGTCAACATATTCTAATTTAGAGGATAATATGTGAAATTGGTAGGAATGAATCTTACAAGACTTTGTTTTTCCAATATTTAATGCCAATTGATTTACCTGAACCCATTTAATAATGCATAGTGTTACATGGTTTAGCACTTCTATACAATCTTCATAATTTTTGTGAGAGACAAGAATACTGGTGTCATCAGAAAACATTATCACCTCAGTATGAGAGTCAAATTGCAGGGGGAAATCATTGAAGTGTATGTTAAATAAAGAGGACCTAGGACCGAGCCCAGAATAACCCCATGCTTAACAATTTCCCGACTGGAATAAAAGTTTTGAGTATTGGACGATTTAAGTTGCACTCTCTGCTTTCTGTTCCATTAATATGATTTAAACGAATCTAAGATTGCCCCATGTATACCATAATATTCTAATTTAAACAGTAAGATCTCTTGATTCACACAGTCAGATGTCTTCGCGAAGTCATAAAATATGCCAGAAATATACATTTCCTTATTCTGTGCATTAAAAATAGCGTTTCTGAGCTTGTATGTAGCATTATCAGTTGATTACCTTTTCGGAATGCGTATTGCAGAAGAACCAGTACGTGATAAACTTGGAAATGTTGATTTAATCTTCGAAATTTGATTGGGAGTTGTAAGATGATTATTGGTGGAAATAGTTGCAGATTTGGTTGGTCTAAATGATTTAAGAGAGCAGTTTGAGATAACTGGTGTCCAGTTATTATTCCTATTGGATGTTATATGATCCTCACATTCGCTGTGATTAGCACATGGGTTGCCAAAATGTATGTTTGTATGAGCCTTAGTCATGTTCATTTCTTGTAGAAGTTTAATGATTGAGCAGAACTTAATTCCACTACAATATTTTGGATTTCACTCTTCAATTGCATACAATTCACACAAGTAAGAAACACTTCATCACCTGTTTCTCACAACAAACACTGCAGGCTCACCTCACCATTAACTCCTGGTTTTGCCATGTTGACCACAAGAGAGTTTGTGCTAGCGACATAATACAGAGATAACCAAAGTTAGAGTCACAGAATCAGTGTGCATATCAGAAGGTACGGTTGGCAGACCTTCTGGTCTGGATTATGAGGATTCCTGGATTATCGTATGACATGTTAAAGAAATGTTGCTGTAATTTGACTTGCATAGTGATGTCATTATTCACACAATCAAATGCTCTGGCAAGGTCACAGAACAACTCACTGACATTTTATTCTTGAGAGCACAGCATTTCGTCTGTGAAGCTGTGTGAGGCTTTGTCAATAAACCTTTTCTGAATTCAAATTTTTCTCCTTGAAGAGTGTGCTTTGAGTTAAAAAATTCATTTACTGTTTTGTTGCATATTATGGAGAAATCTGTCAGTGGTGAAATTTGCCTGTAATTGGAAACACAACAGCTAACTAACTAACTAACTAACTAACTCCATGGAGCAGAGGCCTTCTTGAGAAGCTAACAGTTTCTCAGCTAGTCAAGAAATTCCCCGCATTTTATGGAACCCGAAGGTTCATTACCGCATTCACAAGAGCCCGCCACCTGTCCCTATCCTGAGCCAGCTCAATCCAGTTCATGTCCTCCCATCCCACTTCCCGAATATCCATCTTAATATTATCCTCCCATCTACGCCTGGGTCTCCCAAGTGGTCGCCTTCCCTCGGGTCTCCCCACCAAAATCCGGTATGCACCTCTCTCCTCCCCCATACGTGCCACATGCCCCGCCCATCTCAGTCTTCTCGATTTGATTACCCGAATAATATTTGGTGATGAGTACAGGTCATTAAGTTCCTCGTTATGTAGTCTTCTCCACTCCCCTGTCACCTCGTCCCTCTTAGGCCCAAATATCCTCCTCAGCACCCTATTCTCGAACACCCTCAGTCTTTGTTCCTCTCTCAGTGTGAGAGACCAAGTTTCGCATCCATACAGAACAACAGGTAAAATTATAGTTCTGTATACCCTAATCTTTGTGTTTTTGGATAGCAACCTGGAAGACAAAAGATTCTGCACCGAATGATAGCAAGCATTCCCCGACTTCAATCTGCTCTTAATTTCTTCATGAATGGAGTTTCGATTCGTTAGGGTTGCTCCCAAATATTTGAATTCTTCCACCCTTTCAAAGGATTTATTATCTATATTTATGTTGTGATTGTGTCCTGCATTCTGATTTCGAGACATGACCATGTACTTAGTTTTCTCAGCATTTACTTCTAGACCAATCTCCTTACTAGCAATAATTAAATCTTCTGCATTTTTCTTTATGCTATGTATGCTTCCGCCCAATATATTAACATCATCAGCATAAACCAGAAGCTGATGTGTACCATTCAATTTCAAGCCCTCCTGGTTTGCCTGAACCCTCCTAATGGCATATTCTAAAGCAAAGTTGAAAAGCAATGGCGACAGAGCATCTCCTTGTTTCAAGCCATTCTTAATAGGGAACGTGTCAGACAGATGTTTGCCTACCCGAACTCTGCTATATGTTTCACTTAGGCACATTTTTATTAACCTTACTAGTTTCATGGGGATACCGAACTCAATGAGAATATTATACAAGACCTCCCTCCTAACTGAATCATAGGCTTTCTTGAAGTCTATAAATAGCTGAAGCACTGCCTCATTGTATTCCCATTTTTTCTCAAGTATTTGACGAATGCTGAATATATGATCAGTGGTTGACCTGTTACGTCGAAATCCACACTGATGATCCCCAATAATTTCCTCTGCATATGGAGTTACCTTGACAAAAGGATGTTGGATAGAATTTTGTACGTAGTCGACAAAAGTGATATGCCTCGATAGTTATTGCAATCTGTCTTATCACCCTTCTTATAAATAGGCACAATGACCGACTCCTTCCATTCCTCAGGCAATTCCTCCTTATTCCAAATAGAAATAATAAGTTTATGGATTTCAGACCGAATAATCCTACCCCCTGCTTTAATCAATTCTGCTGGAATCTGATCAATACCTGGTGATTTGTGGCTTTTTAGTTTTCCAATAGCCATCTCAACCTCAAAGGCACTGGGCTCAGGCACTAGTGGCTCTGCTGTGTGTACTTCAATCTGCCTAACATCGTTAACCCCGTGTATATTCAACAGCTGGGAGAAATGATTCCTCCACCTAGCCAAAATACTGTGGGAGTCTGCAACCAGGTCACCCTTCTCATCCTTTACTACATTACTTCTAGGCTGGTACCCCCTCTTAAACTCATTGATACCCCTATACAAGTCTCTTATATTCTTCTTCTTACTGTTTGTTTCAATTTCATTAATTTTAGCTTTCAGATATTCCTTCTTTTTGTGCCTGAAATGTCTACTAGCTTCACGTCTTACGTTGTGCAGATTATCTCCATTATTTTGGTTTGGATTCTGTAACCACTGAATTTTAGCCTGCTTCCTTTTATCTAAAAATTCTGCACATTCTGCATCAAACCATGGTTTATGCTGCTTCCGTTCGTGTAGACCTAGACTCTCTTGAGCCGAGATTTTGATATTCTCTTTAATGTTTTCCCAAGCCCTATTCATGTCCTCACTAACATTTAAGCTTTCCAGAGCTGCAAACCTGTGCTGATACTGTTTCCTAGCCTCTAGTTCACTTAGCTTCTTGAGATTAAATCTCTCTACATCAAACTTCTGTGCTGCTTGTTTACTTATTGCCAGTCTTTCCCTAACTTTCGCAACCACCCGATAGTGATCAGTATCACAGTCAGCTCCCCTGAAAGATCGCACATCGAGTATACTGGAATGCCGTCTCCTATCTATCAATATGTGATCGATCTGATTGTGAGTCTTCCCATCAGGAGAGGTCCAGGTGTATTTATGAATATTTCGGTGCGGAAACATAGTGCTCTTAACAACTAGATTCTTTGATGTGGCAAAGTTTACTACTCTAACACCATTATCATTGCTATCCTGATGTAAACTCTCATTCCCAATAGTCGGTTTGAAAATATCCTCTCTCCCCACTTTTGCATTAAAATCTCCTAACAGAATTTTCATATGGTACTTAGGAAAATGATCAAAAACCCCTTCTAATTCCTCATAGAAGCTGTCCTTTGAATCATCACCCTTCTCTTCTGTTGGTGCATGCGCATTCAGAACAATGATATTACACCAGCGGCCTCTCAGCACTATGTATGACATCCTAGCACTAACAAACTCCACTCTCTTGATTGCTGATACCATTCTCTGGTGCACAAAAAAACCTGTTCCCAATTGATGATTTTCCTGCCCTTTGCCATAGAAAAAAGTATACTCCCCGGCTCTTACAGTCCCTTCTTTGTCCCACCTAACCTCCTGTACACCCACTAAATCTAACTTGTACTTAGCTAATTCCCTGACCACTGTCATAAGTGACCCTGGCCTATACATGCTCCTCACATTCCATGTTCCAAAACTCATATCCTTTTTCCGTAGCTGGGGTCGTACCAAAGAATCGGTCCAGGTCCGAGGCTTTGTAGGCTGTTTCGTAACATCATAATTTTTTACGGTGAGGAGTTGTTAGCACCTCGCCCAACCCCCAAGCTGGAGGACCACCCCTTGTCGGCTGTCCGCGACTGCTTATTCAATGTATTCGCAGCTACCCTCCATACCTGGAGGCCGTTCCTCCATCCGCAACCCGAGGACGCGCCATGCCGTGGTGACAGGGACCCACTTAACATGGAACACAACAGCTATCAGCCTTTTTAAATACAGGTTTGTTTTGAATATTTTAGTCGATCTGGAAAGTTCCTTCCATGATTGAGTGACTGCAAATATATCTCAGAGGACTACTAATGAAGTCTGTAACACATTGGAGTAGCCTTGTTAAAATTCAGTTGTATTGGTAGTAGTATTTTTTATTTAATTGTGTGAATGATGTTTCTGATTTCATTTATTGTTGTTGGCAGAAGGTTTAAATTTGGACAATTACCATTGATTGGGACAATTACCATTGATTGGTGGGGGCCGCAGTGGCGCAGTTGGTTGAGGCACTGCGCTACAAACCAGCAGGTCGTGGGTTCGATTCCCGATGGTGTCAGTGGATTTTTTCATTGGCATAATCCTGTCGGTCGCACTATGGCCCTGGGGTCGACTCAGCCTCTAACAGAAATGAGTACCAGGAATATTTCCTGGGGGGTAAACGCGGCCGGTGCGTAGGGCTGACAACCTTACCACCTTCAAGTGCCAATTGTCTAGAAATCTGGGAGCCTCGATCTCCTGGAACCCTAAGGGCCTGTCCAGGCCTGTAATGGGACTGCTTTACCTTTTTTTTTTTACCATTGATTGGTTCTGACATATTTTATTGTCACTTCCTATATCATAAACGTAAATAGCATTTGAACGTTCTGCAGTAGTTAAACAGAAAAGTTTAGGTGAGTTTGCTGTATGTTGAGCATTGTTTATAGCTTTATCATTTGTCTTCATTGATGAATGGTGTTCAACTTTGGTAAATTTACCTGTCTCCATTTTAATTATTATGTTTTGTATTTCTTTATGTACCATACATGGATTGCAGGACATGAAATCATCTCCAGTTTCGGCAATCTTGCTCCTCCTGAATTTCCTCTCGTTCTGTGTACATAGTTTGTGTGTCAGCCTATTCAGGTTCTCAAATTCATGCTTTGTAATTCTAGTTCAACAGTTGACCCACAATTTAGACATCAAATTTCTAGTTGTTATGCCTGTCTGACATTCAAGCTGCTACCATTCCAGATTTTATACATTCCCAGCCCTCTTTTACTGCTCGTCTGGGCCTACCTTGCTCTTGAAGGGGATATTTCTTGTGTAAATGTTGCTCTCTTCTGGGTTGTGCTGCGTGGCTGTTTGTAGTTCACCGGACCATGCTGCCACTAACTCACAATATATAGCATGAAACGAAATAATGATAATGCATTGGAAATGATGTACAAGGATGTAATGGTGGCATAATGAAGGTACTGCCTGCATTTAACTGGAGTGACTGAGAAAAGCTTCTTGCCTTTAATTTAGTTTCATAAATGTAATTTACTTATAGAGTAGCAGTGGTATATCAAAAGGTAAGGCTGTTAATGCTCTTATAACAGCAGCCTGGACAATAAAACACAGGTTATTAATATAGTCATATATCATTTTGTTTACCACAGGAACAGAATTCCTTAATTCAACAAGTGTTGTTGTTTGCATTGATTGTGTGATATTGATAAAAATACAGCATTGGTCTGATCTGCAGTGCCTTAAATTTCAGAACAAGTTTCGTGAAAATTGGTGAACTGGGTGAAATGTTTAAAGCAAGTAGAAACAGCATGATGTCTCATGGCAGCAGTATTTCACATTCTTGTCATAACCCCAGATGTTGGCGTGCAAGGGTAACGTGGATTGACAAGCACAAAGAGCAAATACTCACTACAGAACAGAAAGTTTATTGAATCTATATAAAACATGCAATACATACCTTACTTATAATACAATAAATACTCACACACACAAAAATTACACACAATACAATAAATATGTACATACATGACAAACATGTTACATACACAATATAAAATACATATATTACGTACATTACACTCAATACATACAATACAATAAATACATACACATGTACATACATGCATGACACATGCACAAGCGTATGTGCGCGCGCGCGCGCGCGCACACACACACACACACACACACACACACACACACATACATACATACACCCACATATACATACACACATACATACATACATACATACATACATACATACATACATACATACATACATACATACATACATACATACACACACACATATACATACGTACATACACACACACATATACATACTCCATGTGAAAGCTTTCCTCATGTGAAATCACCTAAGATAAAAACATCAATGTCCCCTTTTTTATTTATAAATATCCATGAAATATTAGCACAGTGATTTTTTTAGTTTCTTTGCTGAAAAAGTGGTTTCAGGAAAAATTTTAAAAATCGCACACTTTGCACAATTTGGGTCATGACTACCTCAGCATCGAATATTAAAAATTCTATAGCATGCTTGTTTTTGAAGCAATAGGTCATTCTGGAAACCACAAAAAATTAGCTTCAATTTTACACCATACATATGTATGTAAGTACATAGGTACATATGTATTTGTGTGGCCATGTATGTACACTGTCATTCTCTTCATACATGTTGCACTTCTCTTCTGTGTCCAGTAGTAGGCCCTTTTCTTTATTGTCAGCAGTTCCTCCTGCAGTGTTGATTCAATTTCCATCCTTCCTTCGAGGTCCTTCTTGGGTCTCTTGTTTGTAATCTAGTGAAGGATATGACAAACCAAAAGATGTTAATGTAGGGAAAAATCATTCCACATCATGTCAGATATAGAGCTCAGTATCAGAGCACAATATTTACTGAACTCAAAACTCAACTCCCACATTCACACATGCCTGCCAGTGTTTCCTATCCTGAGCTACAAAAATTCAGTACACATTCTCACATCATACATCATAAATATCCCACATCAGTATCCCCCCCATCTAAAAAAGGTAATCCACATTCTTTGTATCAAAAGTGTGTATGAATTTCTCTTCTCTCAGACATGTGGTATGTGAATACCACCCCTCACCCCCCAGACAGTTAATGAGTGCTATGAGTAAACCATAAAGTTGGGAATAAAGGCACATGTTTAGCTGAAATCACTTAAATTATCAACTCACTCCTGTAAAGTGCACACAAGTCCTGCAGCCCAACTCTTACTACACTGTGTGGTTGTACTGTAAAGTGTGGCCTGTCCTGCTGGTTTAACATTGTGCCAAACAGATTATGCCGTCACTGTACGCAGGTCGCACCTCAATATGTTTAGAAAAGTTTGGGAGATGAAGGTTAGAGACAACGTAACGTAGGGATACTTCTAAACTGGCGAGGGATGCACTGCAGTATTGCAAAACGTCGAAATGCTTTCAAACATACACAGTTAATGAATGCTGCTCACCCATTGCCATGCAGTTAAGCCAGCCTGTGCACTTGGCTTCTGAGCATTGGCACATGCCTTTGGTTGTGCTCGTGGTGGTGCTCAGCCCTAGATGTTCTGCGGTGCTCAGCCTTAGATGTTCTGCACTGCTCAGTCCTAGATGTTCTGTGGTGCTCATCCCTAGACAAACTGTGGTGCTCGTCCCTAGACAAACTGTGGTGATGAGCCCTAGATGATCTGTGGTGCTCAGTCTCCGTCCTCTCTGTGTGCTGAGGCTGTCGTTCCTGTGGACACAAATCATAAATATTCTAATTAGAATGCAAACTGCCACGCATTATACAGGAGAGGCAGTAACAAATACTTAGGGAATGTGTTGAGGATTTTATGTGTGTAGTATAATTATTTTGATACAAAGTTTTTGGGGGGGGGGGGGGACACGCTGCGCAAATATTCAGGTGACTGAATTCTAAAGCAAGCACATGAGCCATGTTCATTTGCCATGAAGATGGAGGCGGAATGTTCCTCCAAAACGTCGTAAAGACTTTGTACTACACAGTGTAAGGGCCCAGAGGACAATCACTTGGGCACCATCTGCCATTAGGACCACAGAACGTACGTAGGAACTTGCAAAGTGCAGTTTCTTCAGAATTCTATATATGTTGCCGATCAAAAGATGTGTAAAAAGCAGTCAGAAGTTTCAGTGGTTTTAGCGGGTACACATACGGCATTGTGATGGCATAGCTTTGAAAGGCAGACTAAGAATTGGCAGGGTGGCACAATTTGCATTCAGATTGTCCTATGACAAGACGAGACAATCTGTTAACACTTCACACTGTCTGATGTTGGCATGCGGTACTTACGTTCACGCCTCTCAGTTGTTCCCGCAGCTGGTTTACTTGACGTTGCAGTTCTCCAGTCTCCTTATAGTATTTCCATCTTATTGCTGTGACCTGTGCCTTGGCACGTTGCAGATCGTCCCGTTTTTCCTGAGGAAGAATATGACAATGCATTGTATAGTAAACCGTACAAACTTCGTTCAACGTCAATATCAGACACACGCACACACATTTTTAAACTCAGCTTGGCCACAAAAATTCCGGATTATAAATGAAGTAAAAGTTCAATTTGCAATCTTTAGGTGCTTTCATGTATTTGAGAAAAGCGACTATTAGCTTCCCCATGTCTGTCTGTCCATCCGCATGGAACAAATCTGCTCCCACTGGACAGATTTTCGTGAAATTTGATAATGGATTATTTTTTGAAAATCTGCTAAGAAAATTCAAGTTTCATTAAAATCCGAGAAGAGTAATGGGTACTTTACATAAAAATCTATGTACACTTATGATATCTCACTCCTTACAGTGAGAAATGGTTCAGGCAGAGTTGTGGAGAAAATCAAAACATGTGTTTTATGTTCAATAACCCCTTACAAAAAAGTACCATTTATAAGATAATGTGGAAAAATATAGCACAGCCAGACAGACCAGAGAAGACAATATAACATGGCACATGCGCCTTGCACGCTGGATAAATAAGGCTACAGACATAGACTCAGAATGTGTAATACTTATTGCTTTTCCTGGCATCAATGGTTATGCGAATGCTCCTTGATGTTCCATTATATGTGCATTGCGTGTCTTGTTCAGTTCACTAACTACTGGCTTGTGTACCAGCTGGACAGCGACCAATCAGGGATATCTTTCATGGTGGGTCGACAGACAATTCTTTCTTACCTAGCCTCATACTCAGTGGGGCCGTGGTAAATTTGACCAGGAATGAAGCCGACTAGTCGTCTGTGTCCAATATAGAGAATAAGAATACATGCCTCCCTTCTGCCTTTCACTTTCAAATTGGCTGCTCTACTCCAGTCTTCCCTACCCTGGGCTGCATGAGTTTAGTCCACAATGTCGTATCCCCCTTCTTAAAGATCCTTACAATTAGCTTTCTCTCTACTACACAATCTTCCAAGATTTCCTACCAACTGTGTGTACTCGTATGAATTTTCTGTCATACACATGCTGCAGGAAACCCAAGAGTGGGTTAAACAACAGTGGTGTAAGAGTTTCAGTTCCGGTGCAGCAGCACGCAGTAAGTTACACAGCCGTAAACACACAGGCATATTCTCCATATATGTGTTTGGTAATGTAGGTGTAAATAAACAAGACACACAATGTACATATAAGGTAACACTGAGGCACATTTGCGTAACCATTAACCATTAGTAAGTATTAAGAGTCTGTACCTGTAGTTTTGCCTTAGTTGTCCGGCATGAAAATAGCATGTTTTCTGTGCTGCATTATACTGTCATCTGTGGCCTCTCTGGTTCTACCATATTTTTCCACATTATCTGATAACGGGCAAGATTTTTGGCGGGGGGAAAAAAAGTTATGAAACACAAGATGCGTGATTTGATTTCCTCTACAACTTTCATCTGAGACATTTCTCACTCTGTGATGGTATGACAACAGGACCCCTTAGTACTGCATTGTTTGGGCTGTGTATTCACACTTACGTTGTAGGATGACAACTCTTCACGCAGCGCACGATTCTTGAGTATGAGGTCTCGATTTTCATCACTGAATTTCTTTTCTAATTGTTGCACTTCTCTTCTGTGTTCTTCCAAGGTATTTTCCATTTTTTCCTGTTGAAGGAAATCATAACTCAATATTATTGCATGACCAGTGTGTACAACATGTATGTGAGACACACCTCTCTGGCCTCGTTTCGGCCACATGATTTCCCAAATGCTCCACTGCAATAAAAAGAACAGTTTGCAATTCATGTGTTCACATTTGCTACTAATTATTATTGACTTGTCTGCCGGCTGGACAGCGACCAGTCGGGGATTCATTCCCCACGGGGTGAGACACCCTGCAGTTATTGACATGACTGGGCCAGCTGCCGGACCAATGTCCCAAACCCAGTTGGTGCTGAGACAAATTGTCCGAGGCGTATGGCTGGCTACTAATCTGTAGCTCATGACAAGATTAAGAATACATGGAGCCATCCCTCTATTCCCACTTTTTGTCCACATCGTGCTTTTCTAAATTAAACACAGCGTATGTACTACTAAGTTACATGCACTTTAGCATAAGAAGATGGTCCTGACTAAACAGATGTTCTGACGGTCCCCTACTTCACACCGGTGGAGATTGATTTGAGTATAATCTGTCCTTGAAGACGCAAAGTCACGTGGGACAATGTTATTGAAACTGATGTTGTAGAAAAGAGTGAATTACTGTAGACTGAATTAATATGGTTTAGAATGTGGAGCAGTGATGTGTTTTTGTGCAAAGGACGAGAGGTCTATCACAGTCATTAAATTGCCTTCCATTAGCGTCTCAGGAAACAAGAAGACAGGGTATTAACTTGGCAAACTTGAAATGAGAATATTTATATAAAGCGGTACTACAGAATGAAATGATGAATGTAACAAATTGAAGATTCAGGCCTAATTCTGTGTCCATTGTGAAATAATTATTGGGTAATTTTCAAGTGTCATAATTGTAAGACAGTTTGCACTAGTTCAGTGTTTTAAATATGGTTTGGGTGGACTGGTTTGCAGAGTGGTTTGACCTGATGAATTTGGAAATATACTGAACCAGCTAAAGGTGTTTGTATGTCTTCTGTTTCAAAAGTTAAGATATTAAAGGTGTTTCTGATAAGTAATAGGCACAGTATGTCTGACAGTTGGTTGTTAAGGAATGGTGTGGACCCACTGGGGCTAGGTTATGGTATATTCCATTGCTCCCACTGTGCTTTTTCACAACTGAAGCCATGACTGTGATTAATACAGTTGACAGCACTAGCGAATTGTCAGGCAGTACTCACCTTCGTAAGTATACTCCTCATCTCATGTTTTTTTAGCAATCTGGACAGGTCCACATTTGTGGCTTCCAGCCTCCTGATTTTTAGGTTGGCCTCATCCATTTCAGCACTATGGGGAAAAATACATAAATTATTATCGAGCATTAATAATGACACCTTCTGAATCAGGGGAGAAATGAAAAATAAATGGGATTTCATAACAAATGTTACGAGTACCTTAATGTACTTAAGTACAGTATTTGAAAATGACTGTCAACAAAGTTGGAATCTTTCATTGCTACAAAAATTATATTAATGTTATCCAGCATACGAGTAATATTTTCCCCGGTTGCATTAGGCATGATAAAAGAAATAGAAGCTTCTGGCTCGAAATTTTTTTCAAAATCGTCCCATTGACAACGTAAATTGTAACACACAGCAAAAAGTATGTGCATTTTTATTCATTTGTATCATATGTCTAAAGAAAATTAATAATGTATGCATAGTTGCATTTGATGGCAATTGACAACAGCATTAGGACTGAAACGTTCAATTGAAGAACATACTTTTAAAATTTTAATCTCTAACATCAGGGTGAAATGAGCAACATACGAATTTGCCCTACATACATTTATCAGTAAAGATACAATATTTTTATGCAGACTCATTGTCCTGTACATTATACTGTACTCTGGATTATTTGTGGGTGCAAATTGCTGATTGTTCTGTTCGCCACATTCTAGTGCTGTCATCTGTGTGAAAACACAGATACTGGCTCACACTATATCACAACAACTTCTGCAGAATGTGCTAACTTACCAGTTCTTCTACTTGCTGTGCACTTCTTCTTCTGTTTGCGTTGAGCTGCTGGATGTGGTGTGATGTCCCGCTGTTTGTGTGGCAACAGACACACGGCAATTTGTCCTGTTGCCGGAGGGTGCTGGAAACATGCCTGCAGCATTCAAATTCCTGGCCTGTCTCTGGGTGTTGATGAAATCCTTAAGTATGTCTGCGAGTTCTGCGACTTTTATTCTGCACTCACAGTCATCCGACCTGTAATGAAAGGAGAGGCTCCAGACTTTCAGCATTGCCTGTTGACCGCAGGGTCTCAGGGCACAGGGTACAAATATTTTGATATGGGATATTTAAGTAATCTGCACCAAATTTTTATCTTGACAGAACAAGGGCACCACTATTATTCTTCAACATTCCTACACCTTGCACATCATAAATATTTTTGTTATTTAATGTTTAACACAGGCAGTGTAAAGGTGTATATAACATAAATTCCTGTCACTGTTAATAGCAACATTAATACATATTAACATACCAGTTCACGACAGGCTGCTCTGCATATTTCCTTATGTTCTCCTCCAGGTTGTCAAGATGACACAGGAAGTCACTTGCCATTGCTTGTGACTTTGCCAGCTCCTCCTGTAGGCAAAAACACATTCGAATATCAGTTACATTGACAAGAACCGAAAGGAGCACATGCAGACTGATAAGTAATGATTTAAGAGCATGCTTTATTTTCACAAGATGCATGAAATGAAAGCATAATATTGAGATCATTTCTATCTTCAAAATTTTTGTCCGTGATAATATTTGACTGTCTTTGATGAAATTTGGCATTTGATATCTATATATAGACTTACTGAGAAAGCTTGTGTGTGTGTGTGTGTGTGTGTTTTTTTTAAATTTATTTATTGCATGCTCCATTACTAGCAGTAATACTACATGCCTTATTGTTTACAATTACAATGCTTTGAAATAGCTACACTGATTATTACACACTATGAAATTAACTTAATATACTTGTTACTATACATTTAGCACGTCATTAAGTTTATCTAAAGAAATTTCGTTAGTGAATTTAGCAAATACTTTGAAATGTTTCCTTATTAGTTCATGTTTACTTATTGGCCACACATCTGTCTTTAATACTGCTGATATTAAATTCTCTCTCTCTTTAGTTAGCAGCTCACATTCATATAACAAGTGGTCTATTGTTTGGTCCGTGGTGCCACAAGGGCATATTGGTGCATCAATTATTTTAAATCGGTGTAAATATGATCTTATGTTACCATGCCCCGTAACCATGCATGTGAAATTTTGGGTAATGTTTAGTTTCATTTTTAGTCTTTCAGCAACTACTGGGAAGTATTCTTTTGTGATTTTTCCCTTTGTTGTTTGGTCCCATTCCATTTGCCACTTCTCAACACTTTTACTACCAAGTTCACTTTTCACTACACTTTTTGGAACTCTCCTGTAGCATTCTATGATGTCTTCGTCCGTCGCTGCTTCCTTTGCGAGTGTGTCAGCCAACTCATTACCCTGGATTCCGACGTGAGCTTTAACCCAGCAGAGGTGAATGTTCCAGTTCATTTTTCCCATCGCCATCATTTTCCTTCTTATTTCTTCAATGAGGAATGTGTGGATGTTGCCATTCTTAAGTGAGTCCAGAGTCATTCGGCTGTCTGTGTATATGGTGGCCGTCTTGTCTTCTGTTTGTATGTTTTCTGCATACTCTAATGCTCTCAATATCGCCAGCTGCTCGGCCTGGTTGTTGGTGCATCTTTTGTGTAACCTGTGTTTTAGGCTTTTCATATGATTACCTGATCTGAATATGGCTACGCCTGCGCCTACTCCCTGTTCTGACTTGCTTCCGTCAGTAAATATCTGGACTGTACTTGTCTCCTCGTTGTTTTCTGTAAGGAAGGTTATCGTTTCTGCAGGGTAACGCCAATATTTAACTCCCATGTCACCATCAACCACTGCTTCCTCTTTCGTGTTTCCTCTGGTGAGGTGGTAGAATTGAAATGCTTCCTCTATTTTTATGGCAATGGGGGTCAGTCCTGACAGTATGCAGAGTGCTTCGTTCGACACTGTTCTATAGGCCTTTGCTATTCTAATATTAATTAACCTTTGTACTCTAATTAACTTGGCTTTATAACATGTGATGTCCAGAACACCTTTCCACACTGGGGCTCCATATAAAGTTAGTGGTAATATTCCTCCTGCGTATATCGTTTTCAGTGCCTCGTGCTTCAGCCCCCATGTCACTTTAGCCGATTTCGAACGAGTAAATATTAACTTTGTACATTTTTCTTCAACGTAATTTACGTGTTCTCTAAAAGTCATTTTACTGTCGAAAATAATTCCAAGATATTTTATACTGTTAACTTGTTCCAAAATTTTATTATTTAAGTATATTTCCACCTCCTTTTTTTTTTCTTTTCTTTTCCTGCGAGACATAAGCATTACTTTTGACTTGTTTTCGTTAAACTTTAATTTGTTATTTTGGGCCCAAACTGAAACTTTCCTCAATTCCAAGTTCATGTAATTTTCAGCCTCTACAGTTGATTCTCCTTTCGTTAATATTATTAAATCGTCTGCAAAGGCTATTACTTTTGAATGACTTGTAAGTTCCAGTTTAAAACGTGAATTGTAAAGCAAGTTCCAAAAACCAGGCCCGCAACATGATCCTTGTGGGCATCCTTTTGTAACACTTCTCTCTATACTAATGTTGTTAGTGGCCAATACTGCAGTCCTTTGACTGAAATATCCTTGGCTAAGGTGGTATAAGTTTCTAGGACATTCTGAATCTTTCAAACCCTTCAAGATGCTCGGCCACCACGCTGCGCCGAAAGCTCCTTGGACGTCTAGGCTGGTCATTATAACAACTTCTCTTTTTTCTAGTTCCGGTTCTATGAATTTTTTGGCCTCCATCGCTGCCTCTGTTGTACTCTTCTGCGGCGTGAATCCATATTGACTGTCAGTAGTTCACTCTTATACATGTGGTGGTTAATTCTATTTATGAGGAGTTTCTCTAGTACTTTTCCTCCAATGTTGAGCAGGCTTATTGGACGGTATTTTGATGGTTCCATGCTATTTTCTTTGCCGGGTTTTATTATAGGAATGATTTTTGCTGTCTTCCACCTTCTTGGGAAGCATCCCCTTTTTAGGCATTGGTTGTATATTGCTGTTACTAGTCCGGGAATTTATTAAATGTCCGTAAGAAGATACCACTTGTAATCCCATCCATTCCCGGTGATTTCTTGCTGTTGAAACTTTCGATCGTTTGTTTTATTTCCCCTTGAGTAAACTCTGTGTGTGGGTGTGTGTGTGTGTGAGTGCGTGCGTGCATGCATGCATTAGTATCGGTCTGCCCCCCCCCCCCCATCTAAAAACATAATCCACATTCTTTGTAACAAAAGTGTGTATGAGTTTCTATTTTCTCAGACATGTGCTATGAGAACACCGCCACCCCCCCCCCCATGCAGTTAATGAGTTGTATGAGTAAACCATAAAGTTGGGAATAAAGGCACTTGTTTAGCTGAAATCACTTAAATTATTTGCATTAGCACAACTTTAAAATTTATCCAAGAAGAATTTTAATTTACATCTGGTACTAATTACTCACTTGGCTATGGACTGACATGAGATAAATCAAGGATCATTTCATGTTACCGTGCCTGGTATTTCTTTGTCATTGATGCACCAGCAGCTCACATTCCAGTGAATAGCAATATCTTGCAATTAAATGTACCATAGGACCACTCAATGTTGTGTTTGTGGTTGGTCATTAAAATCCATAAATATAGCAACATCCTACTGGTTTGAGTTCTTTGATTTTGTATGAAGTACATGGATCCATCCAGAAGTGATGTTAGAAATACAAAAAGCAATTTCAAAAGCTGAACTTGGTGACAAGTAACACAGTTCATATGTGCTGACACTGAAATTTCAATGCCGCTCACTGCGAGTTTGTAAATGTAGTGGAACACTGCATGAATACATTGTTACCTCAGAAGAAAGACAACAAGCATCACATATATATATATATATATATATATATATATATATATATAGAAATAAGAAATTTTTAAATGACACTTATTTAACTGGGTAAGAAACTAACCAACTAATTTATTATATGGGAAGGAGTCCCCTTCCTATGCGTTGTGTTATTAGGGTCAGCAAGATATTCTGCAATTTCATTAGCATTAGCATAATGGCAACATCCACATAGTGACCCTATCCTGAGCTACATAAATTCAGCCCATGTCCTCCCATCTATCTTTTAAGTGGTCCCCTCAGGTTTTCCTGCCAAACTTGTGTATGCATTTCCATGCTACATACCTTTTTATAGTACACTGAACACCATATGCATTACAGCATTAGTCCCATTATCAGCAGAGGAAGGTGTGTACACAAACACACACACAGAAAAGCAGAATTACAAACATGACTAGTTTTTGCTGGTTTTAGGATCTGAATGTCAATGCAGACGACACAATGCCAACAGGAAGCTAAGTGTATTGACGTTACTCAGTTCAGGTTTTACTGCTAAGCCATCTGTTTTGGAACATAAAAACATCTCACTGCACCTACAAGTGCTTGATTATTCTTATTAACACTCTGCAGTCTAAATTATCTGTGTGAATGCATGTAGCCTGCATGAATAGTGTATGGTGCTGCTCTGGTACACCACAAACCTTAATGTGTACCAATTCCACACAGTTTGTGTACACACACAAATCCTACCTTCAAACATTGAACTTCTTGCTGCACAGTGCTCCCACGAGGTGGCTTTCCTGATGAAATGGCCACAGCAGCCTATTGAGATCACAATAAGGTTATGTCAGTAACAACACCATGGCTCTAATTATTCTCTTTTGGAGCACAAATACCCAACCTATGTTAATAGAGTTCGCACAGAAAATTATACTGTACTTAAGTACAGAAGGAAAATAAAGTATACAATTTGAAGAGCATCAATATTTTTAAAAAATAATCTTCTAACTGCAGAACAAGCAGCACACAATTTTGGAAGTATCAACTCAATATGACTCTTCCAGTTAAAATGAATCAATTTACACACCAACAAATCTTATGTTAGTTCCTTCAGTAAAACATTTACCCATATATTCAGTATCCAATGAATAATAAAGCAACTCCGAAGGAGTAAATTTCACTATATTACAATAGTATGTTGATATTACGTGCACGAAATGGACAATATAAAATTTACTATGTTAGTCTTTTCCACATTTAAAATTAGCTGTTTGCATGAAACCATTTAAAGACATGTGATAAAAACCAAATTAAACACCTGTTTAAAATCATCATAATTATTGCACTGCATAAACAGAATTCTGAGAACGATAATTCATCAATTATCACGTAACTTCATTATTTTGTAAAGAAGGATATTACATCAGAAGAAAAACTACATGTGTTACAGCTTAAGTTTTGTTGAAGGTGATATACATACTACGTCTTACTATGCAATATTTAATTCAACTGCACATGTAACTTGCCATCACAACTGAGTCCAGATGATCCTGTGGTGTGTATTTCTGTGGCCCTTAAAAGGACCGCTCTTCGTGCAGTGGGATGTTCCCACAATCCCAAGATCGGATTCCCTCAAATAAAAGATTCTCGCCGCAACAGTCGCTAGTAACCACTCCGGTGGTGACTGTTAACCATAAACGGACTTACAGAATCTACAGTATGAATAAATGACGAAATGAATAAATGATTAATTTGATCTGTACTAGAGAATGTGTGAATTTGACGTTCGCACACCACTTCGTCGCTACCGCCACACGAACCAGAACAGATCAACTGTCCATATGACAACGGTAATCACAGATTATAAAGGCATTGCGCGTGCACTGTTAGCAGTGCTTGTTCGCGTGATGAAATTCCGGTTGGCGTTAATTGGTAGTTTACGTAACCAACCACCAATGAACGATGCTTAACTAGACACAGTGTTGCGTAACACACCAGACGCGAGAATTGGATGAGTCCACGTAACTTGTCGGGAGGGGGGGGGGGGTGACAGGTCAGTCCACTGTTTATAGCAATTTTTGGGTTAAAGACGACTATTTATAGAGAAAGATTTATAAACCAAGAAAGCCTATGATTAATTTAAAAGGTAGGTCTTGTGTAACGTTCTCCTTGAGTTTGGAATCCCTATGACACTAGTTAGGCCAATAAAAGTGTGTGTAAATGAAACCTGTAGCAGAGTCCGGGTAGATAAACATTTGCCCGGCACGTGGCCTAGTTAAGAATGATTTGAAAGAATAAAATACTTTATCGCCATTGCTTTTCAACTTTGCTTTAAAATGCGCCATTAGGAGGGTTCTAATGGTACACCTCAGCTTCTGGTTTGTGCCGATCATGTTAATATACTGGGCGAAAGCATGCATGCTGTAAAGAAAAACACAGAAGCTTTAGTAGTCGCTAGTAAGGAGACTGGTGTAGCAGTGCTCAAAACCAGCATGCAGGACAAAATCACAACGTAAAAAAAAAGAGGAAATATGTCCTTTAAGACGATGGAACAGTTCAAATATTTGGGAACAACAATTTGTGTATGTTTATGACTTATTCCACATCCTATTATCTTGTGACAAACTTATGGATCCATGGAATGTATGTATGTAAGACTGTTCTAATTGTAAATAATACAGGTGTACTTCAGTCATAATTTTAGGGATACCTGTATATGTCTTTAAAAGGTGATCAGTGCCAAAGAAAGTCTGAAGCTTATCATTAACTTGCTCCATGTCATTGACACTCTTGTATTCCTAGCAAATAAATTATAATCCATTACCATATCAAGTCTGTTGCAGTAATTACAATAATTACATAAGAGCAATTTTGTTCCCTTAATCACTTAATATTAAATGCACTTTCTTTGAGAAAAGATATTTGTGAATTGTTTTAATGTGTCATTGCCTTGCTTTTCATTCTGCTCCATCTGGAAGCTCTCTGGCACGTGCCAACTTCGGCACTACACGTGTCCAGAAGAGGCAGTGACTTGTTTCGTGGCTGTGTACGCCTTGAAATCTCACATTAGAATTATTATTCAAGTAACAACATGCATCCAAAATTTGCGGACCTCAAGAAACGGCAATCATGTGATGAATGGGAATGTCAAAATTCACTGTGTTACAGTGCCTAAGTTGAATTTTACAAAGACAAAGTTAAGCCTGGAAGGTTTTGACATGACTGCACATTTGAAAAACCAAATGTTGTTCAGCTTGCAGCTTTAACTTCAGCCGACTCAAGTAGGGTGTCAAATCCGAAGGGGAAGCAATATCATGAACCCTCACACGCGCGCGCGCGCGCGCGCGCGCGCGCACACACACACACACACACACAAATAACATTTATATCTATATCCTATGGTTTTGTACCAGTGATGGATTGGTGAATGCAAATAAATGAATGAATAAATTTATTACAGTGTATTTTGTGCTGCATTGTACTGATAATGCAAGAAGTGTAAACACAGAAAATGTTTATTTTAGGCAGGCAAATTCATGAAACTGATTACAATGCTATTACATGCATGAGATACCAATCATTTGGTGAGAACCTAAATGAACACCATTGCTAGGATGAAGGGAAAACCCAGACTACAGCCACTGCTAGGATACAGGGAAACTTCACTTAGGGAAAACCAAACTAACTAGGTTGCTAGGATAAAGTAAAACCCAAACTAGTGCCCTTGATAGGAAACAGAAACTTGAAGCAGTTTCTCTGAAATAGATGGAAAACCCAAATTAAAGTTGTTGCAAGTACACAGGGAAGGCCTAGCTCTTGATTATAGCTCTGTTTCAAGTGTTTGAGGTAAACAAAAGTCTTTGTTCTTAATATAGCAGTGTTTATTAGTTTATCATAATTTTCAACATGTCTTGGGATGTGGTATGACAGATGAAGCGACTACCTCTTGGGCAAGATGTGAAGTCACCAATGTGTAAAGAACTAGTATGTCAAGGGTAGAGGAGGCTGAATGAGTAGCATATGGGTGCAAATGAAATGCATACAACATTTTGATTGAAGAAACTTGTGGAAATTTTTCACAAATAGGAGAATAATATTAAAATTGATCTGGGACATATTATGGGGATGTGTACTGAATGGAAGTGGCTTAGGCGTATTAGGTACAAGTCTGCCATTAGACAGTGACAGACTTTTATGATGGTATTGGTGCACCTTGGGCAGTCACTTAACCCATTCAGGATAGGCGCAGGAATGCACTGCGGTGTCTGTTGGCCAAGGGAAACAAATATCAGTTTTATGCCTTGTAACTTATACGAAAGAGCAGTATTACATATTTTACATTTATTTTGCCTTTCAAGTTATTAAAAAAATTGAAAACAATGTAAATGTGAAAATATGTAATGCTGTACCAGTGTGGCATACTATTTTTATTCGAGATATATTACATGAATAATGTATTGGTATGGTGCATGGCCTGCAGGTTAGGATACTATGACATACTGGTATGGCATTTGGAGGTTGACGTGGAGGAAGTGATGTAGGTACATGTACATCATGTGACAGAGATACGTAAAAAAATTATTAACATGAACGGCGGTGCCCAGATTTGTTGAAACACAAATCATACTAGTACAACACCCTGCCACGAGCAGCAACTTCAGAAAAATGTTAATGGCTTCCACTGTGAGGAGGTAAAGGATGTGCTTTTTCTGGATAATCATTATTAATCTTTCATATTTTTTTTATCACTCCTGGCATTTTTACTTGTTCAAAATACTTGCTGTAACTTCTGTTAAAAACTATAATTTATAATAGAAAATTCATGTATGTTAAGAACATAAAATTGTTTAAATTAAGAACACAAAAATGTGTGGATAATAATGTGATTGTTGCTGAAACAGGACTGTAGAGTGCTGCATAATTTGTTGTGCTGTGATTTGTTGTATTACACATATAACCCTTCTGCCATCTCTTAAAAATGGCTGAGAAACACTAGTATGCATGGACAGTGGCAATTGGTGATTTTTGCATAGCCGTGAGCTTCAACTGAACAGAGCCAATATACCAAAGAGTTACAAAGCAAAATTTCTTTAAAAATCCAACACACTCTTTCTTTCTTTCTTTCTTTCTTTCTTTCTTTCTTTCTTTCTTTCTTTCTTTCTTTCTTTCTTTCTTCTTTCCTTCCTTCCTTCCTTCCTTCCTTCCTTCCTTCTTTCTTTCTTTCTTTCTTTCTTTCTTTCTTTCTTTCTTTCTTTCTTTCTTTCTTTCTTTCTTTCTTGAGGCGCCGAATTATGAATGAAGCTCTGCGTTTAGAATTACAGAATGGAGTTCATGTTCTATCCATTGTGGTAAGTTACACAAAAATAATACTTATCATGATCCATGGATGAACAAAATGTGGCCTTCAAAAAATTCAGTCCATTTTCTTTGTTCATATACTAAGAAACTGTCCTTCATCAATCTTTACTTTCTCACACATAGTACAAAAAAAGTATTGCATTGTGCTTATAGAAGATGGTAATGCATGTGTAACATAACAATGTGGCATGTTCACATAATGTTTATACTTCCTTGGCAATCCTAACAGCCTGATACTGGTTCACTCAAAGAGAGTGTGTTTGTGATGATTTAATGTTGCTGGCAACAATAAAATGTTCTTAGGTCTTTATGTAAAGTGCCCAGTATTTTGTCCTGCTAAGGGAATTGAGATTTTGATTGAAATGCAAGTTTCGAGGGCATTTATCAGCACTGTACATACAACTAGGTATGCAGTCAAGTTAGCTGTCAGTGTTCGGTGTAATGCACAAATACCAGGCTTTTTTCCTGGGAGGGGGAGGTATTTAATTACACTGTCAGTATCAAGGATTGAATAATGTTGAAATAGAAAGGACTGTAAGGAAGCAGTCATTGCTGAGGTACTACCTGGAGGGACAAGGGAAAACTAAAACAGTTTGTCAGAATAGCTGGTGTCCTGGCTGGGATTCTAAGCAGGCATTCCCAAGTAAAAGCTAAGAGCGTTTCTAGTATGCCAACCAGAGTTGAAATAATTATTGATAAGGCTACATTTGTTCTTTGGTATAGCTGTTCAGTATGTCAAGTGACTGTCAATAATTGGTGGCCTTAAAAAGTCGTGTAACAATTTCTGGCATCCTGACAATGAAAAGGTGCAAAAATTACACATCTTCCTGCCTGTCTGATCTGCAGAAATTTGGTAGGAATTCTACTGAAATTTGTCAAAACATTGCACTTTTGGTTAAAACTGGATGACAATAACACATTTTAAACCAAATTAATTTTGTACTATGTCATACCTCAACAAGTCATCTGACTGATTTTACCACTGCTCATGTGGTAGACCTATTTTATGCCATCTAGAGCATCAAACATTGGCACTCATTAATTGAAAATTTAGAGGCTGTAACACAGTAAAAGTGCCAAAACTGTTACACCGTACACAAGTTTTATTGTTTCATTACTGAATTTCTTCTGACAACTGTCTGGCTTGCAGTAAGTTTAAAACAGCCTATTCTAGCTCCCAGACAAAAATAACTGCCCATCCCTCAAATGATCAAAATATATTTTGTAACAGAGCTGGCAGAGATAACTATTTTACTAACTGCACTCTTTGATACATTGTGTCCTAACTTCTTATTTTGTCTTATATGGGTGTAGTAATGAAACCAGATGTCTGTGGTTCAGAATTGGAAAATGTCTGTGCATAGAAAGTGATAACCTGTCTTACTTGTATGTTTGAATTCCAGATATCATTTTAGGCTGTTTAATTAGTGGGAACCAAGATGCAGTGTATAAAAATTTAATTTCATCATAGGTGTGCTTACAGGGTGTACCCAGGCACAATGCGACATCTCAAAAACAGCAAAAATTTGGTATTTTGTGTCTCATTTTTAAGCTTGTATTTTTTAAGTAGAAATTAAGTTGTAATTCAAAGAAGTCATGTTTTAGTTTGTTTTGTCTACTGAATAAAAATAATGTACTGTATGACTGAGTATCCAGTAAATGTTTGCCTCTTAAAGAAATTAAAATAAAATTTGCTGGGTGCACACGCTAGTGAAATGTGCTGAACATGCTTATGAATGCCACATGACTACATAAATACACACCAAAAACATGCAGTCCTGCTGGGTTTTTGGTGATGGTATGTTCCATGTTATTGTAATCTATTGACAAGTTCCATATCCAAAGGTCATGTACCATTGTGGCTTGATGAATACAAATAAATAAATGAATTTAGCACTACATGGCTTCTGGGCTTTGTCCATTGGTAGTGTCACAAAAATACAACAGAGTAATATTTTAGAGGTGGACTGTATCTGTCATTAGATGAAAAGGTGTGGGGGATCTACTCATCTGGGTCCAGTGGGAAGAACTCTTGTCAGTCTCAAAGCTCAGAGGTCTTTCTAATGGGCCTGATTGAGTGGTTGCCTCCCTAAGTCTTTGAGGATGGGAACAGCTGGTGTCTGAATCGTGTTTACTTTTTGTGTTTTTTGAATACTGAACAATGGACAAAACTGAGAAAATTAAGTATTAAAAAAGAAGTTTTAGTGACTACAAGAACATTTCAGTGTGGTTGCTACTGGCGAATGCACAAATATCCCTTTGGTATTGTCTCTTTCTGCATGTGGTGAATGCGTATGATGTAATGGCCTCAGGAATCTTGTTTATGACTTTGTTCTCATGTTTTTCTAATGGGCAGAAAATTTTTACAGAAAACAGTGGTGTCAAATTTCATGAACAGTGGTCAAGAAATTGCACATTGTGACCTGTGCAATGAACTGGGAATTGGCCCGTTATAAATTACTTTCTGTGAGGAAACGCTGTCACTAAAATTGTACTGTGTGCCGTGAGCAGCTCCAAATTTTTCAGTAAGATATGTCCAAGCAGGTGTACAAATATTTTTGCCACATCACAACTGGTACTCAGCTCTGAAATGTAGCCACTAAAATAGTCATTTATGTGTCAATCAGGATGGGTCAGCCTGTGTCAAAGCCACATACATCCTTCTGTCTCCTCCCACACAAATACTCCAATTTGCTATATTCAGTCCTTCCCTACTCTCTTTTGTCCCACACTTTTTAACAGCACATTTTTTTATAGGCTAAAACACCAACTCAGTGGGAGGAAAGTACAAAGCCATTGTCTCCAAGTCCAGCATGCAGGGGAGGATTTGGGAAATGAAGAGTCTTGGCAACAGAAAACCGTATCAACCTGACAGCTGTGTAGTTGTATACTTTGCACGAAACTAGGATACGGAGGGAATTTCACGTAATTAAAGAAGAAGTAAAAATAAGAAACAGCTACGAACTATCCATCCATCCATCCATCCATCCATCCATCCATGTGTGGCGCTACAGCCCCTTCCAGGCCTTGGCCTCCATCAATGGATGTCTCCATTCGTCCCTATTTTCAGCTCTCCTCCTCCATCCCCATGTTCCTAGTATCTGTAGTGCATCCCTCTGAACAGCATCTGCCCATCTGGTTCTTGGTCTTCCTACTGGTCTTGTGTTATGGAATTTCCTGTTCAAAACCTTTTTTGGGATCCTTTCTTCTTCCATTCTTATTATATGACCCACCCATCCTAGTCTTCTGATTTTAATGTCCTCCACAATATTTAGATCATTATATAGGCTGTAGAGTTCATTATTCCCTCCAGGGTGCCAGAACCCTTCCTCTTGTGTTGGGCCATATATTCTTCGCAGTATTTTCCTTTCAAACGTATTTAGCATTTGTTCTGTCGTTTGTGTTAGGATCCAGGTTACACTTCCATAACACAGTACTGGTTTAATTAGTGTTTTGTATAATCTTATTTTGTTGTTTCGGTGAATTTGTGTGGCTCTATATATGGTTTGCAGGGAGCTGTAGGCTTTATTGGCCGCTAGAATCCTAGCTCAGATTTCTTCAGTTTTATCATTAGTGTCATTAATTACGGTCCCTAGGTATTTAAATCTTACCACTTCAAGCTACGAACTATGATATATATAAAATATTTATTAAATTTGTTTACATTTACAACAGACGTCAAGTTTTCTTTATTAAGTGTCTTGGAACATCTCAGCCAGTAAAGTGACTGGCTATGGACCCTGCAGTACTTGCATAATGCTTAATGGCAAGCATGTCTCAAATGCGCGCGCGGACACACACACACACACACACACACACACACACACACAAGAGTTCTAAAACAGTGAAAAGGGTGTACTCCAACTTTGAGTATACACAATAATTTTCACAAGTTCTACTCTTTGCCTGATATTGTTATTATCCATTACAAGGAATTTTTAACCAGCTTCTGAAAATACCACGTAATGTAGAGTCTGGTCTTTTTCAGGCTTTCCGTATTTTGAATCCTGTATCTATAATATCTTCTCTGAGCATGTCAAATTTCTGGCTTTATTAAATGGTGCAACAATTTCTAAACCTTTCATTGTCATTTAAATGGGAAACACAACCTTGGTTGTGCTCAAATCTGTTTTCAGAACACCTGAAAAAGACAAAATTTGTAAATAATTTTTGTGTAAGTCACCACTGTAGGACTAGATGGAAGGATATTAAAATGGATACACACAAATTTCACTACACAATTGCACAGTGTTTATATTTGTTATACAGTGTTCCTACATGTTTCGGCCATACATCTTGGCCATCTTCAGGGAGCTACAAATTTTATTGACATATACAACACATATGACAACTTGTCATAGATGACTGGCAATCATCTGTGACAAGCTGCCACATATGCTGAGTATGCCGCTCAAACTTGTAGCTCCCTGAAGATGGCCAAGATGTATGGCCGAAACATGTAAGAACACTGTATAACAAATATAAAAAATTGTGCAGCTGGTTGGTGGTGAAATTTATGTGTATAAGACTGTTGCATGGATGATGTACATCAAACATTAAAATGAATTTTAAACAAACAGGGTTGGAAGGCATGAACTGGATTAATTTGATTCAGAGTAGGGGATGTGGTGTGCTGTTGTGAACACGGTACTGAACCTCTAGGTTGCATACAATATAAGGAATTTCTTGTCTAACCAAAGAACTACAGTATTAGCTTCTCAAGGATGGCTGTGCTCCAGGGAGTTGGTTCACCATCATAGGATGAACAAGACACACATAGTTGCAACAAGCCCAGTGAAAATAGGTCTGCAGCAAAATTAATGTTAAAGGTGCTAAGGAAGACAATATAGTGCAATATTATGTATCATTTGTGTATTCCCCTGTGTCAAAGAATCTACAGTGTGCTGGGTCTACATAATTTGGTGAAGACCAGACATTTATAAAACCAGAACTGTGTACAAGTTGGAACAGTACCTAATGCATTGCCAGGTTCAGAACCTGACGCTATCCACGGGTACATTTCCCTCAAGATTAAAATATGCCCAAATTAATCCTATATTTAAAGATGGTGAAATGACTAATATAAAAAATTATCGACCGCGCTCTCTATTGACATCTTTTTCAAAAATTTTTGAAAAGGTAGTTTATAAAAGATTATATAATCATTTTATCAACAATAATGTATTTGCTCCTGAGCAATATGGATTCAGGAATAAATTATAAACTGAACTGGCTTCTTATAAACTACTAAATGATGTATTAACATCTCTTAATAACAGGTCAATAGTGGGTGGTATTTTTTGCGATATTAGAAAGGCCTTCGACTGTGTTGACCATGGAATTTTAATGTCTAAAATGGAATTCTATGGTATAACTGGAAAAACTTATCAACTAACTAAATCATACTTAAGTGACAGATACCAGAGAGTTGATTGATTGATTGATTGATTTTATTCCTATTCCATAGATCATACAGATGTGGAAATTGTCATCAAACATAAGTATAAACAATTTGTCATCAATAAATAAATATAAACAAACATCAACTATATACAATACAGTTCGGATAGTGAAATCCATGTCATCATGGAACATAAGTTCAAAACCTTTCCTTACATATCAAACACCTACAAGGGACGAGTCCAAGGTGCTGCACAATGTAATAAAATATATATATCCAGCTAATCAACATTAAGAAATTGTCATTATTAAACACACTCATTAGAACTTTGCTGGTAATATTCATCTCGAGGATTTAAAAGGGTACATTGTTCAAGATATTTTAATATGTAGTGGGAGATGGTTATAAATTTTGCACCCTGATTATGCAACACCTTTCTAAACTAATGTTAAACCTGTTTTAATAAACACAATCATTAAAATTTTTTTGGTAGTATTCATCAACACTATAAAAAACATATTGTAGCAACAATTTTTTTAGTAAGGATTTAAAAAGGGGTACATTGTTCGAGATATTTTTAATATGTAATGGGAGATGGTTATAAATTTTGCACCCAGAGTATGCAACACCTTTCTGAACTAATGTTAAACCTGTTTGTGGTAAGTGCAAATTGTTGCTATGACGAGTGTGTATACTATAAATTTGCGAATTCAATAAAAATAATTGCTTGTTGGTAACAACGAAAAGCAATAAGGAAAATATATATTGTGATGGCAAGGGCAGTATTCCAAGTTTTTTAAACAATGGTCAACATGTATCACGTTTACTGGATTTAGTCATAATTCTTATTATGCTCTTCTGGATCTTAAATACATTCATGCTGGAATGGGAATTTCCCCAAAATATGATACCATATGACATAATCGAGTGGAAATAAGAAAAATAGACCATTCTCAGTATATCAGGGGACCTAAGAAACACGAATGTTCTAATAACATAACAGGCTTTATTTAGTTTTGGTATTAGTACAGTAACATGTTCTCTCCAAGTGAGTGTATTGTCAGTTTTTAGACCTAAAAATCTGGTGCTATTTATATTAGTAATTTTTAAGTTAGAAGTTGCTATTTGTTGTTGCATTTCATTCTTGTGAGCGGTAAAAAATTGTAAAAAATGAGTTATCATAGTTTAGAGTTAAAAGATTAATTCGAAACCAACTACTCATTTCTATCATTGTTTGCTGTAGTGCATTTTCAAAATCAGTCTTATTACTATTTGTTATAATGATACTCGTATCATCTGCAAATATTACAGGAGTCGCCATTTTATTTAATGTTATTGGAAGATCATTAATGTAAATGAGAAACATCAATGGGCCCAACACTGAACCTTGTGGAACTCCATGCTTGATAAGGTCCCAAGACGAGAAGGAAGTATTTAGATATTTATCTGTAATTTTTGTCCTTTGATATCTACCATCCAAGTAAGAGTGTACTAATTTATGAGCAGTACCTGCAATTCCATAGTATGTCATTTTCTCCAAAAGTATGTTGTGATTTACACAATCAAACGCCTTTTGTAAATCACAAAATATGCCTCCTACAAACCATTTTTTATCTAATGATGATTGTATATTATTTAGTAAAGCATATGTAGCCATATTTGTAGTAGAGTTTTTCCTAAATCCAAATTGTTCATTTGCTAAGATATTATTATCAGTTAAATATGAAATTAATCTTTTGTATATAATCTTCTCTATGATTTTTGAAAAAGAAGTCAAAAGTGAGATAGGTCGATAATTTGTAATTTCAGTTTTTTTACCTTTTTTAAATAGTGGTTGTACTTCTGAATATTTTAATCGGTCCAGAAATACTCCTGTCGATAGGACCTTATTAAATATATACGTTAGTGGAGATATTATAAAAGGAGCACTAGCTTTCAAAATTTTATGAGATATTCCATCATAACTGTGTGAGGTTTTATTTTTTTGAGAATTAATTATTTTATTTATCTCATGTGTAGTAGTATTATGCAGTTTGATCTGAGAATGACAGTGTTAAAGTTCTGTCACAGATATCTCATTGGATCATCAGTATTTGTAGTAGCTGCTTTAGAAAAATTTTTTTTAGTAAATTATCAGCCATTGATATAAAATAAGTATTAAAAGCATTAGCTATATCAGTGGAAGAATTACCATTATCATTTAGTGGATCATCATCATATGAGGTCTTTTTATTGGTAAGTGTGTTAATTATGTTCCATGTGACCTTTTGTTTATTGTCAGCTTGTGATATGAGATTATTATAATATAAGTTTTTAGCTGTTGCAATTACTTTAGCTAATACTTGACAGTATGTTTTGTAATGATTTTTAAGATCCACATTGCTACTATTTCTGCAATTCAAATAAAGTTTTCTTTTATTAAGGCAAGAAATTTTTATGCCCTTAGTTATCCATGGTTTCGTGCTTCGAGAAATTTTCACTTTTATCATAGGAAAGCTTGCATAAAATATCCTAAGATACATATTCAAAAAATTATTATAAGTTATGTTAACTTCCGTTTCTGAAAATACATCCTCCCAGGTTTCGTAGCTTAGTAAGTATGCAAAATTTGCAATTGTATTCCTGTTAACTTTTCTAATCCTAGTGAAGGATTGTCGCGGTGTAGGGGTAAATATGTCTGTAAAGGCAATAATTTGCGCATCATGATCAGAAAGATCATTAACAACTGGATATACGGAAAAATCAAATTCATATGTATTTACATAAATATTATCTATTTGAGTACTAGAGTGTTTCGAAATTCTAGTAGGAAATGTAACTGTACTAAAAAAATTAAAAGACTCTAAAAGAGACTCTAAGGAATATTTCCTATAGTTATCTTTTATATAATCTATGTTAAAATCACCACATAGAATGAATATGCTTGATGTATTATAAAGATCATTCAGAATAATTTCTAGTTGTGTTAGGAAATGTGTAAAGTTCCCTGTCGGGGATCTATAAATACAAATTATTATAAAGTTATTCATTTGCACATTTAATTTTAAAGCACAGATTTCCAGGTCTTTTTCTTTGTGATATTTCTCTAAGTTAATTATACTGTATTGGAGAGACTGAGAAATGTATATACAAGCACCTCCACCCTTATATTCTTGTCTACAGAAAAATGTTCCCAGTTTATATTGATCTAAATTTATATTGGTTATTTCTTCTGTTTTAAGGTGATGTTCAGTTAAACATATAACTTGTGGGCTGTTATGATATAAGGAAACCTGAAACTCATCAATCTTACTAGAAATTCCCCTTATGTTCTGATGATATATTGTAAAGTTCCTACTACTAATGTTATCCTTATGTACACTACCAGGAAAATTTTGATTGCTATCAATCATGCCCATAAAAAATCCGGATTTTTCTTTGCTGGGCAGTTTCTTCGAGGGTATGAAGGAAAAGCCAGACTGGGTGGTTCCTCACTTGTTTTCCCATCTATAGATTCAGAACTTGGATAAACTGCAATATCTATGGGTGTTGTGTATTGGGTCTGCAGTGAAACACTATCTTCATCATTCTTGACATCATTATCACTCGGTGCTTCATCTTCAATCTGGTTGAGCCTTTCTTCACTATTTTTATCAGCATTGTTTTGAGGTAACTTGATATCCTTGTTTCTGTGGCTGGTGTTTCTTCCATTCACTTCATTTTCTTTTTTCTGGATCCCACACTTTTTCCTCATTCCTGTACTTTGCTTTGGCTTGTTTCCTGTCTCTTCTTGTATCAACCTTGACGCAGCAAGGGTACTAGAGTTTATCTCTAGAGTTGTGGTCTCCTTTACTGTTTCTACATTGTTCTTCACAGGGTCTTCCTGATTTATTCCTTTCCATTCCAGGGGTATGTGTGCTGGTTTCAAATTTGCGAATAATTTATTGATAATATCAGCCGTTTTCCTTGTGATCCACTCTTTTCCAGTCTTGTTCATATGAAGACCATGTTGAGTGTAGTGCTCCCCTTTGGCGCTCATGTCAATAGTTTTTATATGATTATACCTCTTCATTATTTTATTTAGTTTCCTATTAAACACCTTTACCTCTTTATTAACACATGACGACTCTTCCAAGTCGTACCTATGTGGGGCATCCATTATAATCACATTTGTGTTTCTTTTATTTTGCACGAAGTGAGCCACATGTCTGAGTCCTGTTTTTGATTCATTTTTGCTTATATTATTTGTGCCTCCACACACTATCACAATATCATTTTGCGTTAACTGCTCAATTTCTTCCTTGGCGGAATTTGTAATTACTTCTAAGCCAGTATTTGGGGTAACATAACCTGTAACTTCATAATCATTACCCAAATAACTTGATAGTTTTTCAGCACAGCCCCTGGCATGGCTATCTCCTATTAGGATGGCTTTGTGTTTTTTTTTTTTGAATCCTAGCGTTTGTGTTTGCTATACCTCTATTTTTTTTTTAATTCTAGACCCTGCGCTATCCCATTCGCCTCTTGTAGATTTTGTAGCACGCAGTAACGGTTTTCAGTTTCAACTTGCCTCCTACCAAATTCCTTACTTGTTGCTATCTGCTTTATTCCTTTACGGTGGCCCGGGATAACTTCAATCCATTTACCTTCTTCGACTGTATTTGCATTCATATAAGTGCACTGGATTAGGTTCCGAGGTTCTATTGTTCGGTAACTTGCACGTTCAGTTGAGTTGTTTTCTGATTGTAATAGTTTAATAATTAAATTGGCCGAGCTGAGTTCATCTTGTAATTCTTTAAGTTCTTTTTTCATGTTTATACAACACTTACACTCACTCACATCACTTATTCTTGTTTTATGGTCGAAACACAGAGTACTGAAATCACTTTCAACTTGACCGGCCGCCATATTGCAATAGAATAGATAACAATATATCAACTAAATATTATTCTGATTGGGAAACGGTCTGTAAAAGCGTACCTCAAGGGTCCATATTGGGTCCATTACTCTTCCTCATTTACATAAGTGACTTGCCTTTTATCTTAAAGGATGCTGGTAATCCTGCCTTGTTTGCTGATGATACAAGTATAGTATATTCATATCCAAACCCAATCAAATTTGTAAAGGATATTAAATTATCGTTTATTACACTAAATACCTGGTTTTGAATTAATATGCTTACTTTAAACTACAACAAAATTAATTTTATGCAATTTACATGTAAATCAGATAATAATCAACTTACCAATAAATTATAAAAATAATCACATTTCAAATATATGGACCATAAAATTTCTAGGATTAATGCTTCATACTAATCTCACTTGGACAAACCACATTGACTGCTTACACTCTAAATTATGTTTGGCAAGTTATGCTAGTAGAATATTAAAATCTTTTATGCCTCTATCAACTCTGATAAATACTTACTTTTCATACTTTCATTCAGTAATGTCATATGGAATGATTTTTTGGGGAACTTCACCACACAGTATTCTGTTTTCAAGCAACAAAAAAGGTACTCAGAATAATCATGGGTACTGGGAATTGTGATTCATGTCGCAAAATTTTCAAAGAATTGAAAATCTTACCCTTTTATTGTCAATACATTTTTTCACTATTATTATTTGTTATCAAGAATAATGGAATTTTTCCAACCAACAATGAAATTCACTCCATTTGCACAAGACATAGTGACAACCTGAACCCCCCACTACTAAATTTAACTAAAGCTCAGAAAGGTGTTTATTTTCCTGGCATTAAGGTATATAACTCTTTGCCTCAAAGTATAAAGCAATTATCGTATGATGCAAAAAAATTTAAAGTTACATTAAAAACATTCCTTTTAATACATTCATTTTACTCTTTAGAGGAATATTTTACCTTTGATGCTAAATTTGATCCAGATAAAAATTGAAACATTCTGTCAGCAGTGCCTAATTACAATTAGTTTTTAGTAGCTCACATGACTATTGTTGTTGATTCCCTGTGAATATGTTATACTACATTCTAAGGTCTTGTCATTCCGATACTGATTGCCAACCTTATATTTAGCCCAGACTTATTCTAGGATAATATTTTGTATATCTTATATGCCTGTCTTGACAATGTATATATACTATTACAGCTACACTATTAACTGTTTTGAAAACATCCACATCCTGTTGTCTTTCAAACTGTATTTTGGATTTATGGATTGTAAATAAATGAGTGAATGAATTAGTTAAGTATAATTAGCATAAGTTACCAACAGGCAGTGAATAAAAAAAAAAGAGGGAAAGAATCACAAGTCAGATAAAAAGAGAAAGGGTGACAGTTAAATAAAGCATGAGAAATGACTAGAAAAAAATATGGGAGTCAGGTGCCAAGTAGACAAAAACAAGGAAACTGATATAACTAAGAGCCTTGGAATAAAGTAAATGATGTCTTGGGTAAGATGGTGGCTGCAATTGTACGTAGTTGGCTTGTGTCACCTTATAAAATGCCATGGGGGTTATGGTGTATGTACTCAAGTGTAAGGCAAGAATTCTTTTCTAATTCATCAGCCAGTAAGCAGAGGTGTCACCTTATATCACTCAAGGAGTTAAACACATTGTGTGTAGGTATTTCCCTGAAAATAGGCATTACGAAGTGATGTCTTCAATTTTAGTAAAGATGGGACATGCCAGCTGTATGGTGTGCTGTAAGTGGGAGTGCAGACAGCTGCTGGGATGCCCCAGATAATTTGGTTTGGAAGTAGTCAGCTTTGTGTTTTTATCCAAGCATAAAATTTTTGGATGGTCTCATTTACAGTAAACATGGCATACTCTGGACATTGTCCAATGTCTTGAGTGTTTTCACATGCAGTATTTTGGAAACTCCATCTATTTCTGTCATCAGTTACAAGGAAGGGAAGGTTCTCATTCAGTCCCATTAGGGTCTTTCCTTTCTTACATCAGACCATTTCCAAAACATCATGCTTTAAAAACGTTAAGATGATGAACGGTGTCCAAAATAACAGTCATGTTTATTCCTTTTTGATATCTGGTAACCATATCAGAGAAAGTGGACTCCCATGGCTGCTCGATAACCTGTATGCTGTACCAGAGAATGGTGACAGTGGACTTCCTGTTCCCAGATTTTGAAAGATACATCACATTCTCCATTTACACGTTTAAAACATGCTCCAGGAGATCTGCCCCATTTCTATAGTAGAACAACTGAACATGGGTCCTGGCTTCCTCAGTCCAAGAGACCTGCCCCACAGCCAGCGTAGGTCTATATCTGGCATCAAGTACAATATGCGGTAAACAGTTTCAGTTAAACACATTGTCAATAATTTGTCTGCAAAAGGCATTTCATGCTCTCATGTTCACAGTAGCGTGACCACTGGGATTGCGGTGTGTAGCACAAGATATGAAGCTCATAACTTTATCACGAAACTAAGTACAATTTATGCTGTACTTACTGGAATAATTTGTGCCTTTGCACAATTTATACACCATGACTGTTATATAAGAAACTTCAGAAATAAATACTGTACTTTTACCACCAATTTTTCTGGTACAGTTATGTATAAATATAGTAAATAATCACAATATTCATCCCCATATACTGGCATATTCCCATTCCTGTATTTTTATTCATATACTTTATGTGCTTTATAAGTTTGAGCAGATATGTTGAAGTGTTTATTCTTTATCATGTCGTGAAATATGGGCACTGTGAGCTGCCGATGTCCATGACAAAGTAGAACATTAGAATGGATAATTGAGGGATGGGGGGTGCTAAGACAGACACGGTGTGGAACAACTTGTTATTTGTGATGTCTGTACACTTGTTACTGCTTGTGCATTGTCTGTATAAAGGGAAGCTGAATTATGATCCCAGTAACTGGGCCATTATTTCCATGGAAAGTGTGATTAAAGTTTAATGCAATATGGCGACGTTGTATGGGCATAATGAGTGTCATTCTAGGCAGGTGATTAGATGAGGATAGCCACCAGATTTTGCACAGTAGACGTTTCATACCACAAACCAGGAAGTGCTGCAGCTCAGACAGCAATTTGTTGTCGTAAGTAGAATACAGTTATGAGCACTTAAGTGAAGCACTTTATTGCAGCAACCATTCATTAGTGCTATGAAATCCATTATGAATGCTTACAGATTAGGATATGTACTGCCACAAGTGCTAAACAGATAGATGATTTTCCTAATAAAGTATGCTTTTCAAGTCCTGCTTTTTTTTTGTAGTATTTTTATTACACTAGGTCTTAAATTTGGTCTTTTTTAAACTGGAGGTAAGTCTGATGGTGTATCTACGTACTTCTGTTTACAGTGACCATGTACAAACACAGTAAGCAACATCTTATTTCAATTTCAATTTATTTAAACATTCTATAAATCCATAAAAATGTAGTAAGTTGGATACAGAACTTGTCAATATGGCAGCAGAAAGCTGTGATGTAATTTGCATTTACTTTCATAACAACTACATAATCCAGACACTTACCCAATATTATCAGTGGAAAATTAAAGAAATCTTAAACAGAGGATTATAAATGAATAACACAAAGCTTGCCTTAGGAATAGAGTCTCTATTGTCAGCAAAAGAGGTCATACATTTTAACACAAGCTGTATACATTTCAACACAAATCACATCAGGAATTTTACAACTTTCTAAAAATCTCTGTCCTTGTTTGTAGAAGGATGAGATCTTGTTGTTCCTATGAATTATTTGTTTACATATAATTTTGTCTATTTTTATATCATTCATACCACATCATGGCCTTTTAAGGCTGAAACATGCTGTACATGTAATACTAAAGAACTACAGAGTGAGTTGTAATTTACAGTTCCTGTATTACCTCTGTCAGTGATAATTCAGCACTACTCTCCAGCCAGCCACCCATCTGAACATTGCCATACTTGTCAATGTTCACTCAACAAACCATGATAGATCTGGTCAACCTTGGCGCTACCCATTTCTGTGGCCTGAAGCTAGAAATTATTATTATTATTATTATTATTATTATTTCTTACTGCAATTGGGTTTTCACCCGGTGGCAGTAGTCTTACACCAGTACAGACACACAATACAATAACACATACATAAACGATAACACATACATAAACACAAATTACAGTACATGTATTAGCAGTTCACCCACACAATACAATGTGCCTACACTAATACAAATATACCTACATAAGTACAATATACCCATTCAATTACAATATATCCACACTAATACAATACGCTTATACAAGTACAATATACAATTATAATATACCTACACAAGTACAATATACCTACACAAATACAATATACCCACACATTACAAAATACTTACACAGATACGATATACCCATAAAATACAATATACCTATTCAAAAACAATATACCTCCTCACATACAATCTACCCATACAAATATGTAATATAATGTGCAAGTTTGTCAGTGCACCTGCACCCAATTTACATACAGGCAACATATTTTTCAATGCAGGAACTTTCTTTTTCAAAGGATGCCAACCCATTGGGCTGTTTATAAGAGAAATCAAGTCAAAATATATCCAAACACAACTAAATTTCATTACATGTTTCAACCTATTTCAGGTTATACACAGGTTCACAATTTGTGTCTGAAACTTACTGAGGAAGGACTGTAAGTCCCTAAAATGCAATTAGAATGATTAAAATGTTAAAATTATTATGGTCATAATTGGCAATGATATGTGTGGATAGAGGTTCTAGCAAATTATTACAAATATACTGTACAGGAATGAGTATAATTACCAACCAATGCACCTTTTATTAATATCACACCCCACATGTTTTGGCGCCCATCACGACCCATCATCAGGGGCTGACACATTATAATCATCACAGGATATCCATATGTTCCTGGGTCTTGCTTAGATTTTCACTCATACATTATTGTGAGAATGACTTCATTAACAACATCAGTATGTGATATGTCATCACATTAGACACACAGTTCAGGGTCTTATAAATTTCACAACAAGGGTACCTGCTTTAGAGACAATATTACTATTATGTAATTTCTTGGCTGCATTTATTACTTTAGACAAGATGGCACAATACTGCTTATAGTAGTTAGTAAGTTGCTGGTCATCCAGTATTTTAGAAAGAATAAAAAGTTCTTTTTTCCTGGAACAAGATATTAAAATGCCCTTAGATATCCAAGGGCTACGTTTATGCCTAGAGGAGTATCTCTTGATAATTGGAAACTGTGACTGATGGCACCTCATGTATACATTCAAGAAATTATTGAACATTTTATTTGTATCATTTTCTTCAAATACCTCCGACCATTGTTCATTTGATAAGCAAAGTAGGAAGGAAGCAATATTGTGCTCATTGAGGTCTCTAGTATAGGTGAAAGTAGGTTGGAAAATTAATCTACCATGGACCTCAAGGCGCAATATTTGTGCGTCATGGTCAGAGAGACCGTTGATCCATGGGGATATTAAATAGGAGCTACTTTTGTCAATGAAGATGTTGTCAATCATAGTTGCAGAGGTGGAAGTGATTCGCGTATAAAAGGAAACTGTACCCTTTAAATTAAACATATTCAATAAATTGATCAATTGGGTTTGCAAGTGATTGGATCTGGAGAAGTCAATATTAAAGTCTCCACATAGAATAAATTGTGTTTTAGGTTTGTATAGGAAATGTAGAATTTCTTCCAGGTGATTACAAAAATATTCAGGGTCTCCTGAAGGGGCTCTCTACAAGCACAGAATAATGAAAGATTTCTTTTTAAAGGTGATCTTCAAAGCAACAATTTCAAGATTTTTCTCCACGCAGTGCTCACTAAGATTGATATTTGTAAAGTGAATGTCTTCACGTACAAAAATGCAAGTTCCACCACATTTTAAGGTGGTTCTACAATAATTAGCACCAAGCCTATATGATGGAATATAGGACATGTCCAAGCACGAGTTGCTCAAGTGGTGCTCAGAAATACAAATTACATGTGGTTTTATATCAGACAGGGTTATGATAAATTCATACAACTTGTTTTTCAAACCTTGAATGTTTTGATTGTAAATTATGAGATAATCCTTCACATTAGCAACCCCTTTCTGTAATTTAGAATTTAAATCGATAGAATTCTTATTTACTGTATGTTTATAAGCAGTTGTGATATTTGGTTTAGGGGCTGCAGAAGCTACCATAAAAAATCTGAGCTCCTTGAGGGAGGAATTTTGTTTCTGGAAGAAAATCTGCGGAGACTCTGAACAGAAGTATTAGAGACCGCTTGATCCGTGATACTTATGTTATTATTAGCCTCTGTAATATCAGATCCTTGTAAATCATTTTCCCCGCTTTTACAGGGGTCTTCCTCAGTGACAGTAACACTTTTAACGTCATTTCTACACTTGCTAACTCTAGGACATTTGTCCTCCTCTATATTCTTGGTTACACTATTTACGATACACAGGCCTCTAGTTTCATCAATATTTACCTCTAATTTAACTGATTCACCACATGTTTCATTATCAATCCCAGCTCTGGATGCAAGCTCACTTACACTTTCTAATCCACTTTTTTCATCTTCAAATTTGTTTGAAGCACTTTTGTCAATAACCGTTTCCACAGCATCACTCACTTCAGCTTTGTCCTGACCGTTAGACATTCTTAGTATGTAACGCAGTTTCGACCGCTCCTGTTGGGTGCAGTGCTCTTGAGATGGCTTGGTTACTGGTTGTGCAGTATTTCCCTCATTACAAGCAGAGCTGATTGGTTGGACAGCATCACGTATCGTGGTCCCAAAAGCATGATCATCTTTCCAATGAAGGGGATTTGTAGGCTCATTTTTTTGACACAGAATTTACAATTTCCCTTATTTGTCGTACTATTTCTTTGGCTGTCCTTTCTTTACCAAGTTTATTTAAATGGAATCCGTGATTCGTGAAGTATTTCCTATCGGTCGACATTTCAATCAGACGAACGTGGTTGAATTGCTTGGTTTTTTTTCGAAGCTTGTCATTGAAATTCATTATATCCTGATTTGTACGAAAGTTAGTTAATGGGTCATATCTAACAGGGACATTCAACATTAGCACATTTGTGTTTGGATATTTTTGTCCGAAATTCAGAAGGCAAGGTAATGCACTTGTGTTATCATTAGGGATTTTAGCAAGGTCATTTGAGCCACCATTTATCACAATAAAATCCTTACTGCCTAAACACTTAAATTCAATTTCTTGAGTCTCCACTATTTGCGTTACATTTGCTCCAGGCTTAATGAAGCCAGAAACCACATAATTAGTCCCAAGATACTGATTAATCTTGGTAGCAATACCCTTAAAATGACTGTCCCCAATTATGTGTACTTTATGTACATATTTGTTGTTTTTAGTAGGTTTAACTTTCGAGATTTTCATTTTACTTTTGCTGGAATTTTGAATCTCACCACACTCCACTCTACCATTTATGTTCGTAGGGATTTTATTAGTTCCAAGTAAGTTCTTCCCAGGACGGATTGCGGGTGATTTAACACTATTATTCACTGGGAGTGATTCATATTTCCTTTGGTGCACTTTGAGGTTATCTAGTGGAGAGAGTCTGTTTGATGATGCAATTTGAAGTTCCGTCTTGCATATGTTGTTTGGTGTTAGTACTTTCTTCATATTTGCCCAGCATGTGACCGCAGTCGAATTTAAATCCGTAGCACTTTGTATATTTGCCGATGCCTGATGATGATGCAGACTATCAAGCACTGGAAAATCACAGGTTAAATTTATATCTTCCTTGAGAAGTGAGATGATGGTTATAGCAGATTGCAGCTCTTATGTTGCAATTTCAAGTTGCTTTTTTAAAACAAAACAGTTAGGACAGCTAGTATCCAATATTCCACTTTCTAAAGAATGTTGACTACTTGATGGTAGCAAAGAGACAACCGAGACCGCCGCCATCTTGAAAACTCAATATAATAAGTGTGGCAGGATTAAACATACCTTACAACTGCAGCTGGTTCTTCTGTTGTCTCCTAGCAGCTGTCTCCTTCAGATGGTTCTTCTTTTGCCTCCTGGCAGCTGTCTGCTTCAGGTGGTTGTTCTGTTGACTCCTGGCCGCTGTCTCCTTCAGGTGGTTCTTCTGTTAACTCCTGGCAGCCATCTCCTTCTTGAAGCATACTCTTCAGGCCCTTAATTTTGCCACACAGGGTGACTTCCAAATTTTCTCTTTTCTTCTCTGTCTGTCGCAGCATATTCTTCAGGCCCTTCACTTGAACAAGCAGGGTGGCTTCCTCGTTCTCCTTGTTGATATCTTCTTTGCGGAGCAACTTCTTCAATTCTTTAATTTGCCCACGGAGGGCGGCCTCCACCCTTTCCCTCTCACTTTCTGTTTCTGTGAGTGTTTCCATCAATTCCTTAATTTCCCAACGGAGGGCGTCCTCCATTTTTTCCCCTTACTTTCTGTTTCTGTAATTGTTTTCTTCAGTTGTTTGATCTGGCTACGGAGGGCGGCCTCCACTTTCTTCGAGTCACTCTTTTGTTCTTTAAGCTTGCCCACCACTTGCTGAATTTGGGCACGAAGGGTGGCTTCCAATTCTGTTGTGGCACTGTCCTTTTCTCGAAGCTGTTTTTTGAGTTCCGTGATTTGGGAATGGAGGGTAGCTCCTATTTTCTCGCTATCGCTGTCTTTATCCTGAAGTTTCTTCTTCAGCTCCTCAATATGATCCCGGAAGGAAGCTTCTATGTCCTTCGTTTCGCTGTCTTTATCCTGAAGTTTCTTCTTCAGCTCCTCAACTTGATCCCGGAAGGAAGCTTCTATGTCCTTCGTTTCACTGTCTTTATCCTGAAGTTTCTTCTTCAGCTCCTCAATTTGACCCCGGAAGGAAGCTTCTATGTCCTTCGTTTTGCTGTCGTTATCCTGAAGTTTCTTCTTCAGCTCCTCAATTTGATCCCAGAAGGAAGCTTCTATGTCCTTCGTTTCGCTGTCTTTTTCTTGCAGTTTCTTCTTCAGGTCCTTAATTTCATCCTGGAGGGTAGCTTCGACTTCCTTATTCTCACTGGCTTTTTCTTGAAGTTTCTTCTTGAGATCCCAAATTTCATCCTGGAGGTCAGCCTCTACATCCCCCCACTGGCTGTCTTTATCTTGAAGCCTCTTCTTGAGATTCTGAATTTCTTCTCGGAGGGCAGCTTCAACAATCTGCTTGCTGCTGTCCCTTTCTTCCAGCTGGTTCCGAAGTGCCATAACTTGGGCCTCCAGGGCAGCTACCATGTCTTCCTGCCCATTCTGTCGCTATTTCCCACGTTGCTGAAAGACATTACAATGCATCAGAAAAATTTTCAAATTTAATGGTAAAAACATTGAACAGTGAGCACTTGCATCGTTTAAAACAGAAACTAAAAAAAGTAAACAGAAAATAATGCAGCAAACATGTGCCTACAAGAAAAAAAATATTAAACCTACATCAGACATATTTTCTGTTGATTATATAACTGATCTTACAAGACAACCCGCATAGTATTAAGAATGTGTTTCCTGCAGGCCAGTACAGTGCTCTTCATATAAATGTAATATTTGAGCATAAATTTCTCACGTTTGTAACACTGAAATAGGTCAACTCCTGAAGCAGTAAGAACTGGCATCATAAACTGTTCATAGCTTTACAACATACCTTTCTTGTTAGCAAGAGAGTTCAACACAGCTGTGTTGATATGTCGTTTATCATGCTGTCAATAACGCTGTCAATACAGATTTTATAGTTATTATTTCTGAACTTCCCCAAGAAGAAAATAACCCGGCCATTGTTCAGTAGGACAACAGTGCTACTTCGATATTAAATGACTCCGTTGTTACCAAAAGGGGCTTACTGTGTAGCTGTTGCAAGGACATTAAGCTGGAATTAGAGAAGACAAAATCAGAAGTTCAAACATCCAGAGAAATAATAAAGCTGTTACAAGAAGAGATAACCTATTTAAACGACACTTACTCGGACATTAGGACTACTACAGAAAGCAACTATAATTCAGTCTCCTCAGTTGGTAGTAATAAAGAAGACGATCTCAACATATGGAAACAAGCAGCAGCAAGAAGACAAAAATCAAAGATGTCACACTCTCTGCAACTTATACAACCAACACCGACAATCAACAACCGGTTCTCCACGTTGGATAACCTTCAAGATTATACAGAAGACCCACTGCAGCCAGTTGCGATGGACACTTTAAAACAGTGATAAAAAAACAAGTGCATCTCAAAGCCTCGAAAGAAGAGAATAACAGTCACTGGGGACAGCCATGCTAGAGGATGTGCTCAGGAACTTTCGCACCTTCTTAGTAAGTCTTTTGAGGTTAAAGGGACAGTGATGCCAGGCTCCAGACTGGAAAAATCACTCTCCTAGCAAACCAAGAGATAAAGAACTTGCATAGAGATGATTTTGTAATAGTCTTTGGAGGTGCAAATGATGTAAATAAAAATGAAACAAATACTGGTCTCCAGCACCTCAAAAAATTTGCTCAAAGACACAATCACACAAGTGTACTCATTTCAAAAGCTCTACACAGACATGATTTGCAAGACACATCTTGCATAAATGAAGAAGTTAAAAGCTCTAACAGGAAGAAGCAAAAAATGATGAAGACTATGTAACACGTAACAATTGTAGGCTCTCAACTAACAAGAAATAATTTCACAAAACATGGAATGCACCTGAACACTTCCGGGAAAAAAAGCATGGCAAAGCATATTAGGCAATGTATGACCAACCTATTAAATAGACAAAATAGCTCTGCTATCCCATTACAATGGAAAGAAGAAGGGAAATCAAACACACTGGAAGTATCTACGCAGGAACCCAAGGATATCAAACTACCCACTCCATACAAAAATTCTGTCAGAACCTCCTGCAGATTAAGGAGGGCTCCTATCACAAGAAGTAAAGATTTTTTATGGCCTATGAAAACAATTCAAGTGGCAGAGGGAAAAACAGTGTCTTACACAGTGAAGTAAAAAACAGTGTACAGAGCAGTCATAACAATAACAGTTTTAATGTAGAGTCATATAAACCACCTGCTAAAAGAAAAATTTCAGATGTAACTTCCTCAACTCTAAACAGTAATAATTATCAGATGCTAAATATTTTCCACCAAAATATCAGAGGCCTCAGGAACAAAACAGATGAAATTTTTTGCCACATATCACAGAATCCACCACATGTTTTATGTTTTACAGAACACCATTTAAAATCCACAGAAATTATCTCGACACATATAGGTAAGTACTCCTTAGGTGCTAGTTATTGCAGAAAGTCTTTTCATGAAGGAGGGGTTAGCATTTTTATCCGTGAAGACCTTCATTTTACTGACATCAACGTAGACACCCTTTGTATTGATAAAGACACAGAAGCATGTGCAATAAGATTAGATTTTTTAGATGTACATTTATGCATATTACGTTATATAGAGCTCCAGTGGGTAATTTTAAACAGTTCTTAACCCTTTAAAGATGAAGCGTATCTGTTTTATATAAGGACTCAGTGCGTACCGCGCTGTAAACACTCCACTTCGGTTATAAAAACCGATCTCTTAATGTTTTATAAGGCAAAAGTTGCTGTTTGTTCTGAGAACCGTACAAAACACATAAACGCAATGTGGGCACCACATAGAATTTTTTAATGTTAAACCTGGTGGTATGTAAAGTTACTGCTAGGCTTTAACCTTTTAAAGCCTAGCGGTAACTTTACGTACTACCCGGTTTAACATTAAAAACTTCTACGTGGCGCCCACATTGCGTTTATGTGTTTTGTACGGATCTCAGAACAAACAGCAACTTTTGCCTTATAAAACATTAAGGGACTGGTTTTTATAACCGAAGTGGAGAGTGTTTACAGCGCGGTACGCACTGAGTCCTTATATAAAACAGACTACGTTTCGTCTTTAAAGGGTTAAAGGGTTAATTCAGTTGGAAAAAATACTATGGAAATTCTACAACACAAAATGTGATTATATTATTTGTGGGGATTTTAATATAAACTACCTCCAAAATGACAGCGATATAAACTGGATACCCTTCTAATGTCTTACAATCTCACCAGTATTGTTGATTTCCCCACTAGAATTGACAAGGAAGCCTCTTCTATTATTGACAATATTTTTATTGACAAGTCAAAATTTGATAACTACACAATAATGCCTTCAATTAATGGACTATCGGATCACAATGCCCAGCTATTAATGATTAGCATCACACGCAAAAAGGTTCAAAAGAAAAGCTATTATTATAAAAGAAAAATAAATAGTCATACCATAGCAGATTTTCAGCTTAAACTCAGTTACGAAAATTGGGACTCGATTTTCGGAGAGGAGGATGTAAACAGACTTTTTAATGACTTTCATAATATCTACAGAAGAACCTTTAACTCAAGTTTCCCGCTCATGCCAGTTAATAAAAAAGTACACCCTAACACATGGATAACTAAGGGAATACGTACCTCTTGTCACCATAAAATGATACTATATTTAGAAAGCAGAAATTCAGATAACCCAACCGCATCGAAATATTACAAAGATTATTGCAAAATTCTGAATAGGGTAATAAAAGAAGCTAAAAGCCTACACTACAATAAATTAATCTCTCACTCAAAAAATATAATAAAACAGATATGGGAAGTAATAAACCTAGAAACTAGAAGGAAAATTAAAAACGAAAGTATAAATTGTTTAAAAGTGGATGACAGGAGTCTAACCAAACCACTATACATTGCTGAAGCCTTTAACAAATATTTTCTTTCAGTAGCAGAAGATAATAATTCTAAATCCCATGAATATTCTAAAAAAAAAAGTCAGAAAAAAACAATAATCTCAAACTTTCAACGGCTAACATAAACGATAAATACTATCCGCCCATGAAACACAAACATGTGACAACAAAGCAAATACAAAAAATTATACAATCACTAGCTACAAAAGATTCACACGGTTTTGATGGGATCTCGAACAGAATTCTAAAAATAAGTTTGCCCTTTATAGTATCCCCTCTAACTTATATAATCAACAAAGCTCTTTTAAAAGGCATTTTTCCGGACAGGATGAAATTTTCTATAGTTAAACCTTTATATAAAAACGGTAATAAACAAGATATGGCAAATTACAGACCAATATCCCTTCTAATCTCCTTTTCAAAAATTTTTGAGAAAGTTATGCAAGCTAGGCTATTAGATCACTTGACTTCACATAACATTTTATCTAAGGAACAGTATGGTTTCCGATCCAACTTAACAGTGGAAAATGCTACTTTTACTTTAACTAATGAAATACTAAATGCTATAAATGACAGACTCTGGGTTGGTGGCATTTTCTGCGACTTGAAGAAGGCGTTCAATTGTGTTAATCACAATATCCTCATAAAGAAATTAGATCACTGTGGAATTACTGGTATAAATAAGACTCTTTATGAATCCTATTTAAAAGACAGATATCAAAGTGTCTCAATTTATAGCAACAACACAAACGAATTTATGGTTTCAAAATGGGAAAAAATCAAGCATGGTGTTCCACAAGGATTTATTTTCGGACCTGTGCTCTTTCTCATATATTAACGATTTACCTGCACTAATAAACCAAAACGCCACTCCAGTTCTTTTTGCAGATGACACCAGTATCTTAATTACAAACTCTAATCTGACGGGTTTTACTCAAAATATTAATATGGTTTTAGAGACATTAAATAATTGGTTTAATAAGAATGTTTTGTCCCTAAATTTTGAAAAAACTCAATTCACACATTTCACCACAAACAATAACATACACATCAATTTTCATATTGGAGTTGACACTAAGACACTCCCCATTGTTCCACATACCAAATTTTTAGGGCTAAGTATCGACAGTTCGTTAAATTGGAAAAAACATATTGCACACCTTTCAACTAAACTAGGTAAAGCTTATTATGCCCTACAATCTCTTAAGCCGTATTTATCCACTCAAATGTTAGTAACTGTATAATACTCTTTTTCACTCAGTCATGGTTTACGGTTTACTCTTTTGGGGTAACTCTACACACAGTATACAGATCTTCAAATTACAAAACAGAGAGCAATCAGAACTATAATGGATAAGCAAAAGAGAGGATCACGCAGAGAATCATTTAAAGAACTAAAAATCCTATCCCTCAAATCACAATACATACTCTCATTAGGTCTATTTATTCTCAAAAAACAAAACAAACTTAGTGATAAATTCTGATCAACATAGCTTTTATACTAGAAATTGTAACAATTTCTTTGTACCACAAGCAAACTTAACAACGTTCCAAAAAGGAGTGTACTATTCTGGAGTAAAAATTTTCAATAAATTACCAAATGACATCAAGAAATGGTCTGATAATTCAAAGAAATTTAAAAAGGTCTTGAGACAGTTCTTGGAACATGCACTCTTTCTATTCAGTGGAAGAATTTTTAAACAGATAAATCATGTAGTAGAAGACAATTTATACAGAACTATTCGACTGCGAATAAAGCACCCAGGTATAAAGGTCCTAAATTTGTAATAATTAAAACCGTCAATTTTTTATTATAACAATTGTTAATTACTCAAATCATAATTATACCTTTCATTTATTAGTTAATATAATTATGGCAATCTTAATTAATGTTATAAGGGACATTATAATGAAACTAGATGTTATTTTTAGTTATTAGTGTCAATTACTGTTGATGTATTTCTTGTCCTAGTCATAAGCTATTTTTAAGTTATATTTAAAATGTTGTACTGACAAGTTTCCATATCCTATGGTTTCTGTACCAGTGATGGATCAATGAACGCAAATAAATGAAATGAAATGACATTTGGGCTCTCCTTAAGGAGATGGTACGGTAGTTCAGCAGTCTGCCGCCTGTGGCGCTGATATGATCCTCACCTTCTTTCGTAACTCTCCCGGCAGCAGCGCTGCTGTGCGTCACTTCCCCTGTATGACTTCTACATTCGCCTACATTCTTGCCACCACCCGGGTCCTCCGCTACACTGACAACGGTTAGTCGTTTTCAATATTCCTATCCTTCACTACTTTCCGCCCCTTCTACCCCAACATCTTTTGTCGACAGTGACTTCAGTTAGCCGTTGAAGTTATTCCTATACACAGTGACCGGTTAGCCGTTCAAGTTATTCCTATACATAGTGACTTCGGCTAGCCGTTCAAGCTATTCCTATAGATAGTGACTTCGGTTAGCCGTTGAAGTTATTCCTATACATATTGACAGTTTTACTATGTTCATCGACCTCGTCGCGAACACCGACTGGAGTGCTTCACCTCCCCTCCCACCGGCTGCAACCCCCACGCCACTTCGTACTGCCCCACATCCAGCGTCATAGTCAGCGCCCACCACAAGTAAGCGTCATCTCCCCCTCCACTTACATGCCTAATTCCGTGCTCTACAAACGCTACGGAATAACACACCACCGTACCATCTTCTTAAGGAGTTCCGTCTTGTTTAAGTGTCAGAATTTACTTTTGAGCTTGAAGTTTGCTGAGGTAAGAGACACCAGTACGAAAATTCCCACAGACAGGCTTTGACAGAATAGGTACTAAATGTGAAATTCACTCCTTCGTATGTTGTTACGTTTAGTTTTGTCCCTGTTTCGCACTTGTGATCCTATGAAATATTTGTACTTAAGACTTCCTGCTCATTCTGCTGTACAGTTCGTATCAGAAATATTCACCAATGCATGGATCAAACTCAGGAAAATCATGGAACTTTTCCAAAATTAAAAAACACCTATGTATTTCTGACTCCATTCATCTAGGTACAGGTGGAGATCACCCCATAACATGCCATTGGTGGCCCACAGGAGGGAGTAGACATATAGCTGTGTCTGTGCTTAACCTCATTGCTAGATCAGGTTGGGTGATAAATGTCACGCCTTAGCCACATCACCACCGGCAAAGAGAACTAGTACCCATCGTGCAGGAGGCTGGGTGGGCATAGGGACTAGTGTCAATGGACGAGGGAAACTCCCTACCACGGGAGTTTGAACCCCGAATCATCCAGCCCACAGTGAGTTGCTGTACAGACTATGCTATCCTGGCCACTACTTCCATATAGTGCTGAGGTTGAGAATTATTGGAACCATACCTCCAGTGCCCCACAAGCCTTCATGGCCTGTGCAGGGAAAAATTTACCAACATCCGTACTTGTTGAAATGGGTCTCAGACCCAGTTCTGTCATATAAAATTTCCTAAACACAAACTTAATTTCTCACATTATTTAGGGACTTTCGCATAACATAACACGATCTATACAGTGGCACACAGCCTTATAATAAAAATGAAGTATAAACTGCACACTGCATTTAATGTTAATTACTTATTTGTTACTGTACTGTGGCAAGAAAGGACAAACAATAGTTGTCAGATAAAATAATGACCCTGTACTTGAAGCTGAAAACTGTTGATTTGCTTACTTCATAGCAGGTATCTTTGTCATCTGTGATCCTTCCTGCCATCCTAAATTTCTTTACTTTTTGTTGGTCCTTCATTTGTCATAAAATCATTTTCACTGGCCCTGGAAATCAGGTTGTCCGTTGAAAGTCAGCTTGAACTATGGCAATTATGGTCCCATTTCCTGTATATGTGTACATTTTTTACTGTTGTATGTGATAAAGGTCTAATAGCATTTACTGTATCAGGGACGAAAAAGAGAGGGCTTGGAGGATCATCATGTGGAACTCCGTTCACACAAGAATCAAGGGGGTATTAGTGCTGTCATTAATTTCTACCATGTTCTGTGCCAACATATTTTCAATTAAACTAGACATCAAGTTACTATCCCATACCTCTTTCTTTACCTTCATTATGAATGCAGCTGTATTGGTGTCAGAGGTGTTGGTGAAGGCAGTCGGTGTTGTATATAATCTTCTTATGAGCTGTATCAGTTAGGAGATTTTGTGATCCTATGAATCATTTACCTGCTGTACATAAAGCCAGATTGCTTTTCACGGAATTTGTGATTGTCTGTAAGCACATATTTTTTTCAGTATCCATATACAGATCTTGAGAGAGTCTCTGTCCAACTCAGTATGTCTATATGTGATATGGTAATTTACAGTCCCTGTGAAATGAATAACGTTAATGGATGTGAATATTCATGAACTAGTTGGATACTTGGACCCTGAAGGTGGTGGCCTGTAATAACCATTTGCTAGTTATGAGCCCTCATATCACACAAGACTTGTATCTTCAACAACACCTCTGTGAGAACTTCATATCTTGCATTTATTGAAAAAATGAATTCAAGTCTGTAATAAACAGGCTGACATACTGTAAACTGTTCATTTAAGCATGGGTCCTCAAGCTCTTTTATGGCAAACGGCCACACCCATTATTGTGGGCTAGTTCATGGGCTGCAGGTGGAGAAATAACAGTAACTCCTTAAATTATTGTGAAAATTTTATAGTATATACACAGTTAACAAATATGGCAATGGGCCACATAATACAACTTTGCCGGCCATGCATTGGAGACCCATGATTGAATGTGTTGTTTGGTCCTGACTTCATGCTGTCTTCATGCCTTAAGTAGGGTGTTACTCTTCTTGTATGGCCAGATTTTGGGAATTGGGTGGGCATTATCTGAGGAGTCCAGTCTTTGAGGATATGATTCTGTGTCATTTGGTGACTGTTTCCTGATGTTTTGAATCATTTTAGTGCCTTCATCATGAAGTGTCAAGTGGTATGTCTATTTGGCCTTTGGTTTGGGTCTTGTGGAAGTGCGTTTCCTAGACTGCACTGAGATTTCTCTTGTGAAGCGAGGTTGCCTGAGCCTGAGCACAAAATTGATCGTTCTCAACTTCTGTGCTGAGTTTTAAACTTCTGTATCATTGCATGTGCCTTTCTCTTCTCTTTAAACACTCCTTGTATATAGTTTTGGTGTATTTTCATGCCTCTGCAGATTTTTCAGGTTGTTGGTCTGTTTTGCAGGATGTAGTGCTCATTGTACTCTTCATCATATAAGCATACACCAGTATGGACAGTGTTACACATGCATGGCAATTAAGATATTTTCGCAAACATCAAATATGAACACTGCAAATAAATGATTCAATAAATGAGCACTAGACAGCCCAAGTGTTAAGTGGCGGTAACAGGTGAGGATAGAAAGAATTTGCAGGAAGCAAATAGACAGTAACAAGGGAAAAGTTCATACATGACAAAATAATGCTAATGCTTTGTTTGTGCAGAATAATTTAGACAGTTTTAATTCACTTTAGTCATTAACATTTAAATGATGTGCATTCGCATACACAAATGCACATCAAAAACATCCCTACAAATTCATTTTACATATTTCAGCAACAATGGAATTTACTGCATTTTTTAAGACATAGTACATTAAATGTTTTATTTTCCACAAAATTCCCTTTATTTCGTAACTTTATCTTTGTGTGTTCAAATCATACACGTTTTTCATAAATCATGCGCTAAAATTTAGATACCAACACAGTTGTTTAAAGGTTAATTTGTGCTTCCTTTCTGTGCCCTGTAATTACGTGATCAGCTGAGTGGTAAGGAATGGTAAACAAGTTTCACGGACATCACTGCACCCCTGAGGAATGGGGATGTGGAGCCAAGTCACGAACTCTGTGGACTCCACCAACCTCAAGAGCACTGTCATGCTGCATGTAGCGTTCAAACTGCAAGCCAAGAGGCTGCAAACTGTGACAGTCATTTCCTCCCGTGCTTTGCCATCATTTCTACCGACATAATAAACTGGACAATCACATTCTGCAAAAATGCACATTCAACTTGTATGTGCAGCATCTTCAAGCAGTCCACCATCTATCAAGCAGCCAATTTTTTGAATGAACTGCTTTCCACACTTGCACTGGAATCCACGTTCAACACCTAAACTTAAAGGCTACAGCTGGTGGTAACAACTTTCATGTTCCTGAGAAGTGTGTTTTTCAAGTAAAGAAAATACTGGTCAATGAAGAGCAGGATTTATCAATTTTTAGCATACTTTCCTGTCTACATGAGTAAGGTAATCTTCAATAACAAGGTGGTCATCCAGGAATTTATATTAGCATCATGTTTTGTGGACAGATTTTTAGTATTCTTAAAGCAAAATTATTAGTAGTAGTAATTTATCACTACAGTGCTGCATTAGCATGGAGCACTGTGACCCACACTTTTAATTTTTGTTTCAGACTGGCACAAGCCTCTGAACAAAGTAAGACATATACCTGAGGTTGCAGATGGAAAAAGGGACCCATCTCATCAGCACTATTTATGTCACAGGGGACATACTGTTTAATTTCCCTCAATGGTCAGCCATTTTACCAGTCACCTTCAGTTTCTGCATCAGCACTCCTGCCTTCACATGACAAGTTCTGCAAACAATGTTACGCCTCCTCTTAAACCTGCAGACCAAACCAATGGAACTACTCCCCCGCCCCTATGTGAGCAGCAATATGCACAACCCTCTCCTGGATAATACTGCCATCTACACGATCACTACTTGCATGTGGCTGCATGAACCATGCAGCAAGAGCAGATTCAGTTTCATCCAGCATTGAGTGTTTTGCTGATTTCCACTGCATGTAGAAAGCAACACAGTGGATGTGACTTCTTTCCGTTCCTTCATGGTTTTACACAGTTGTGTTTAACACGGACAGTGTGAATCCTAACAGCGATGCTGTGCATCAGTTTCAGCTACATAAATATTCTGTCATTTACTAAAATGATTTCCATTTCTCTTGATCCATATTTCACCCCCTGTTATGAAATTCATCTCAGGCCACAACATAATTTGGTCTACGAAACTTAAGGGCACTTGCCCAGGACACCACAGAAAGTGTAAAATCACATAAAACACAAAAAGTAGGACCACACAAAATCTGGGTTTCACTGTAGATGGTGCACAGGAGTAATGCCTAAACAGAATGCACATTCTTAATGCCATTTCCTGTGGTCCATAAAGACTAGACTCACAACACAATTATAACCATCAAATTACATAATTATAACCAGTCAAAATTACATCAAACATAGCCACATGATAATGCAATTCCATATGTAACTTACGTGCCAGGATCACACATTTCAACCAGGTTTCCTGGCAACAGATAGTTTAGCAACATTCTCTGTTTCCCGCGCATGTAGCTAACGTCAGGCTCAATGCAATCTTGTCCCCACCTTTCTTCACAGAATGTGGTGCATTCATGATAGGTATTAGATATCTTGGGACAACCATAGTGGCCCTGGAACACAATATATCATTTAGAAGTAAAATTATGTACTCATTCCTGCTGGAAGAACCTCTGAAAACTTCTAAAATCACCTATTTAGGTTACCCAATGACGCAATATTAACTGTAAAGCAGGAGTCCACAAATTTTCCGAACATCTAGGAGCCACCTCCAAATTCAACATGCCAGAAAGGCGACATGAAGCAAATTCCACACTGAGGATCCACAATTCTGGAGTACCTGTGATCCTCGCTGTTATCTGGCACTTTCTGCTTGATGCATGTGAAATGAAAAACATTTTGTATGTCATGGGCTGGAGAGGAATGCAACAATTATGCTGAAAATATCACATGCCATGGTACAAAATTTAGTTGCCCCAGTGACCAGGCTGCCAGGATTTGTGCACCCCTGCAGTACAGTGTATGTAAACTACTTGTCTGAAGATGGGCTCCTCCCATTCCTACTTATGAGGAAGTGGAAGCGAACTCCACCTCATGAATTCGTAACACTGGCACTAGATGGTGGCGAGTGGTCAGCTTCATAACCTGGTTGCTTTACCCCAGGGGCACAGCCCTCACTACCCAAACAAATATGTCACGGAGGGACCTTCTGAGAAGCTAAGAGCTGCTCAGCTGGTCATTAAATGTCTCAATTTTATGAAACCTGAAGGCCTCTTACTGTGTTCACAGCGGCTAACCACTGGTCCCTAATCTGAGCCAAGAGAATACAGTCCACGTCCTTCTGCTCTACAGCTTTAAGATCATATGGAAAGTAAAGCCTAAGAAATGTTTCTTTGCGTGTCAGGACATGGAAAATTAATAACTGTATTGGATTTTTTACTTCGGGTTGTTTGTAAATTGGGTTTTGTGCTAATTATCTAAGTAGAATCCAGGTAAGAAAAAATGCCGGATCCAACGTGCCTTGGCTATCTTAGCAGCAACGCCTTAAATGCCACCTGGCGGGTGATCGTTGTAAGCTACTATAATGCGAGATCATTCCTGGTTACATTTGTGACTGCTTGTTCAATCAGTAACACACTGCTGTTCACAATATTATTTTAGATTCCCATTGCACCTTTATTATTTCTCCATTTTCTCTTATGTTAAATATCGAACTTTATATTTATTACACGCGACAATTTCATTGGTTTCCTCAAAGGTTTTGGATGTGGAAACAGACTCCATGCCTACATTAAACTGGTACACTTTACAACAGCCAACTGTGAACCTCTGAAGAAAGTACACCTCCCACACTTAATATTGTGCGAGATGACTCTGTGTATATTACAAATACCTACCGACGTTTTAACCTCTTCGATAATGGATGCGTTTAAACGACAACGTAAAGAACGTAAAGAGAAATAATCTAACACAGCGCCCCATCCCATTCTCGCTACAAATCAAAATTTACCTCTTGCGTATTTTACGCTTTCTGTTCGGATGGCAACAATGGAAAAAATGAATAACGTTATTACGTCATAGAGTAATTTAAATTGCTCAGTGTCGGTTGCAAGCTTCTTCAATACAGACGCAAAGCTGCTGACGTGAGAAAATTAAGCAAAATGAGTGACACCATGCCTGCAAATGGACAAAGAAGTGAGTACCACAAAATGATTTTCTTTTAATATAAGCAGCATATCAGCGCAGGATGTGAAATAATTGTTCGGAATTTGTGAAACCGATTCTCGTTTTATACCCATGTAATTGCCGTGTGCAGTACTTCATTACTACAGACAGTTTCAGAAACCTATTGCATTGTCAAAAGATTTAAAGAATTTTACCGTATGAACAGCTTAAATATTTTCAAAAACACGACAGTGCAATTATAATGTGTCGAAATTTCGAATTGTCTGTCACTAATTAGGTTGCTTAAAATGTGTTTGCAGTCTGGAACGTGTATTTGAATCATGGCTACGAATTCCCACTCAGGGGATGAAAATAGCCTCCGTTCTTTTGTGTCTGTGCCTTCATGTGTTGACACAGGATGCAGTATTAGTTACTGATAAATGTGCTCAAATAAGTTTCGTGGCTTGGAAATGTGACGCCCTGTGCCACGTTGGTTTGTAGCCACATACAAGAAGAAACAAGTTATTAGTTTAATCACAGCAACGGTGGAGTGTAAAGCATATTGTCTTTATTTGCTTTAACTTAGCATGCGTATCCCGACTGAAAACCGCATGCAGCACCACTCCAACGTTATATGCTTGTAACTCTCTGTAGTGAAACCAAAATTAAACACGTCACCTGCGTAGAATCACTAGAAGACCCACATTACACACACTGGCCAACAGATGTTCTTAATTAAGCGTTATATTATTTTAAGGGAACTGGAATAGCGCAGTCTGTATAGTGACTGCGCTACAGGCTGGAGGATCAAGGAGTCGTCGTCAGTGACAAGGAGACGGGGTGCGGGACGCGGTACTATTTACCTTCGCCTGACCCTCTTGTATATGTTTTCGCTTTTCTGGGTAGTATCATTACTTGTCGAATGTACGAATTAACTCCTTCAGACCAAGCCCTGCGAGATGGTCTTTCCGATTTAGTGCAATAACTTCTAGACAATCCGCCCTTGCTCCGGGGTCCAAAATTCTTTTCACCGGGGCCCCAACCCCTTGTCGGCGGCCCTAATCATTTTTCATTTCCCGGCAAGGACAGGGGATTTTATATTCTGCAAACTGTTTACCGGCCTTGTGGCCCACCCAGTGTCCTGTTATATGACTACTGGGGACTCTTTTCGGGGGACTTGGGGTCTGCTGAGACGTGAAGGTGGTCACTGATCTGCATATAGTGCTAAGATTACGAATGGGTGGAGCTATATTTTACTCCCCCCTATGTCTCCATATGTTGTTCAGACAACATTCAACTTTCTTTCATTATTTTCAAGAAGGAATAATGTGGACAGAACACCACGTCCACCTAACGCTTTCATGATCTTCTGTAAAGAGAAGAGGAAAGAATTCGCCTCCCGTTATCCGGAGGACACAAATGAGGAGATAAGCAGAAGGTAAGAAGCACACCATAATGGAAGTGATTTTTTTATAGTTGTCTCCTTGAACGTGACATCGTGTACCCCAGTAGGTGAAATATGCAGCCTCTATATTCAAGTTCAACCCTGAAGACAGACTTAGTCTATTCCTCTGAAACGTCAATATACGCGGCCTCAAGATACAAAGCAAAACTATTATTTTAATTTGCTTATTACCGCAATATCCATAGTTACTATTTAAATCACTTTAAATTCGACAGTTAGTAAACAGAAAGGCTATCCACGTCAGATGAAAATCACGTATGCATTTCTTCCTCTGTCCTTCCACTTAGACCGTCTGAAGTTTTGCCGAAACAGTTACATCGGCTGCTGCTGTTTCCATCAGGCATGTAGCATATACAGAGTATCTAATGCCGTTTGGTAATGATGCTTCTCTCTCGTAACTATGTCTTAACCTCTTAAAGCCTAGCGGTAACTTTACATACCGCCAGGTTTAACATTAAAAAATTCTACGTGGTGCCCACATCGCGTTTATGTGTTTTGTACGGATCTCAGAACAAACAGCAACTTTTGCCTTATAAAACATTAAGAGACTGGTTTTTATAACCGAAGTGGAGAGTGTTTACAGCGCGGTACGCACTGAGTCCTTGTATAAAACAGATGCGCTTCATCTTTAAAGGGTTAATTGTTGATTCTTTGTTCATTCCTTCTATTTATTTATTTTTTATTTATTTATTTATTTATTTATTTATTCTCTTAACGAATCTGTCAGTAGCACAGAGTATACACGCTTACACGTACCGCCGAATGGCGGGATGGTCAGGGAGTGATGAAGTAGAAGGGTTGGGAGAGGTCACAGTCGTGGCCTCTTTTGTGTTCTTGTTACGAAGTCTTCGTGGCAAGACTGAGAATCACCGTGGACCTTCGCAGTCAGGTGAGGCGGTCTCGGGGTGCGAACACACGCCCTGCTGGTTTGGAAGGAGGACTGCTAACTAACAAGCCTCAATGTTCTGTTATTTTGTTTGCTGGGTTGTAAACTGCTGTTAATTAAACCTACATTCAGGACTCAAGACGCAGGCTTTTACGACTGAAAATTAGTATTGTAGAGTTGAAAGCAGACTTGTTCACATAAAATTATGCGAATTCCAAAGAAATGACAGGTTTCAGAACACAGCTGAATAATTTGAATTTAAACGCCTTCTTTAAAATTTAATACACCTGTCTTACGCGATATGACGCCGTGTAGTCTGGTAGAAGTGCACCAGCTTTTCAGACAACGCTGTTGACGTCATCATGAGGCTCTCAGGTATACTCTGACGATGAAGACAGAAGGTTCCTCTGAAACGTCGTTGCATCTCTACAGACTACACGTGTCAGACCCCAGAAGACATCAATGCTCATGTCACCGCAGGGATAACCTCGAACTTCACACCTTATTTCACTTCCTGCAATACGAGGGCGCAGGAAAAACGTACATGCGGAATCAGTGTGAAACGAGTTACGCTGGCACCCACAGCCAGCTAACCAGTTTTGGTTTTTCCTATTTCCAGGCTTGGAGTGTACTGGAACATATTGCCTTACGAGGACAAGGCAATATATTTCGCGACGGCGCGCGTCATGGAAGAGGATCACAGGAGGAAACATCCGGGTAAGTATTTTTGTTTTATCAGTAATCACGGTACACGTCTCTTGATGCAAGAGCTAAAGAAGTGATGTGCCCGAAAATACTGTGAATCATTATCCCCGTCAGGCTTTTTTGGCATATGAAGCAGGCAAAATTTGTTTAGGGTGGCCATTTTGCAAAAATTAAGACACCTTTATTATGGACTGAAATTTATGATATTTAAATCCTCAGGCCCACCTGTGGTGGCAGGACCAATGGAACACAAACTGACCGTTATGTAGGACATGACCACTCTACCCGTACCTTGCAAGTGAAGCGACACAGTGTTATGTTGTCCGCCAGGATATTTGAAATAATAAAGTCTTTTAACCATTTCCTTGGCAAAGTCGAGACAGAACGTCGACGCAAGACTTCACACTCATGGGCTGTTTATTTACGGACACGTACATTACATTACTAATACATTTTCAAAAGTGCTAAGAATAGAGAAAACCTAGTCTATATTTTCAATTCAATTCTTTATTTCTTGCTTTTTTATCAGATTATATTTATTGCGCTGATTTTATGGAAAAACAAAGCGGTAAAATTGCATATATAACTGCATATAAACTGCATATAGAACCATAAATTTCATGTGGATAACAGAAGCCGCGTTCATATGTTTGTTACTGCAGTACGGGATTAACTAACCTATCCGTTCTCCAGGACAATTACTGAACAAGGTGTAAGACACGGCAGCACTCCTGACTTGTATTTAGGAAGCACTTCCTTCGAATCTCGACTAGCACACAGGTTGTTCTGACGTACTTTTCGTCTTTTCCTCAGTCCCTCCAGCAGACGACACGCTTGCATCAAGTCAGTCCAAGACCATTACCGTCGCCAGCCTTTCTATTCCTTACTCATTAGTCACGCTATCATCCGACGCCCTTGAATCTGAAGTACTGACCGCGTTCTTAAAATCTATATATGTTTTTCCTCCATTGTATGCGTTTTCCCTCCTGTCAAAGGACAGTGCCACCGACTGCCACTCTGTGAAACTAATTCTCTCTATGCTCTCGGTGCTTAGACTACATATACGACCCAAATGAGGCCCGCCTGAGTAAGGTTCGTCGACGGCAGGCGGGATGCCGCAAGGTCGCCAACAGCAGCGGCAGTCAACCTGCGGCGGCCGTTCAACGAGGCGTCATCATCAACCAGGACGCCCAGCATGGAGGCACTGGCAGAGAGGGTCTCCTGCCAGCAACGGTAAGTTACCGCACATCTTATGCTACAGCGTTCCCTCAGGTAGATGAGTCTTGTCACTTCACATGCGTAACAGTTCCAAGCACAACCCATTAAACCTACTTTCCTGTTGCATGTGTTGCTGGGGCGACAGGTGTTACTCCAGTGTTACTGCTGTCATTACAGTATATTTGTGATGTAAAAAATACTGATTCTGTGTTATATCATACGTTACACTTGTGAGACATAACCCCACAGTTTCGTATTATCGCCCTGTTTCTAATTCCTAACCGATGGCGAGGGCGGACTGGCTCTCGAAAAGTTGGCTTATTCACCGTTAAGCTATTTAACACGGCCGATAGCCCAGAACATTTTATCCAGTTTAGTCGCCACAGAAGCTTCAAATTATGTACCTTACTGTGTTAATCGCGTTCTTGAGTGACGGTGCCAAGTGGAATCGCCTTTACGCAAAAAGAGGGTTAACATTTATACTTAACTGTACAGTGCTAAATTCTGTCCGGAGGAAACTATAAGGTAAAATTAGTATGGCCATATTTGCATTAGAGAGTGTCTTTTGAAATACAGGAATGGAAGCACGTAAAAAAATTATGTTAGATGTGATAGAATGGAAATCCAGCGTTCAAGGGAGGCAAACGTTGAGGAGAAGAACTGTGTTACCTGACAAGGAATAAGCAAAGCCGAACTGAAACTGTCAAATCGGAAAGCTGTAAAATGACTGCACACAATGAATTAGAAGCGTGCCACACACAGTACGAACTTTACAATTAATCATGCCGTTTCACTCTGAAGGCTGTCTGCTGCTACATGCGACAGGTCCCCCACAATATGGCTGCACACGTGTGCCAAATCTTAGAGTTACATAACTCAGCTGGCCCCTTAACACTAGGCCACACTGTCAGCAACTTCAGCGAGTCCGGTTTCCTTCAGAGTACTCATCGTCTGACCTGATACGCACTGTTTGCTGCGGCAGGTGCTTGGGCAGAGGTGTACTTCTGTGTTAACTTTACCTCTTTTACATTATATTCCAGCACTCAATACAATCATTAGCAAACAAATACAGGGTGCTTTGAGAGAATGAAAGGAGTGTGACGGTGTTACCGCCTTGATGCTGTGTTCAGTACTGTCTGGCGATTTCAGGTCCAAAATATCTTAAACATAAGCTGTATCACGCTCATATTCTGCAGTGTAGCCTACGTAAGGAATACATTCGTGGAAATTCAGTATATATATATTTCAAATCTCTTATAATGTTATGCTTTACACACCTGAGACTACTGCCAGCCCTTCGTCTATGACTTATGCAAAACAAATTTACATCACACGTAATTATTCAAATACAGACAGCGAGACACTTGTACCGCTTTATCCATGAAATTAAAAATAATTCAAAGAAAGATTAAATAAAATCAAATTCTCAGGGCCGCCGAGGGCGGGTTCGGGGACCGGTAAAAAAATTCCGCGACCCCCGCACAGGGGCTGACCGACTAGAAGTCTTTACACTAAATCACTAAATCGGCAAGACTGACTCTCAGTTGTAGAGCGACATGGGCTTGGTCTGAAAGGGTTAATTGGTACAACTGACGGGTAATGGTATTACCGAGTAACACAAAAACATAAGCAACGTAGTTGGGCCCCCGTAATTTGTACTGACTTCCGGCGCGTCTCGTCGGCCGTGCGAGTTCTTCGACACTGTTAAGGCATAACGCAGTTCCTGTCAAAAAGAGCCTCCCCTGAACTCTTTGCACCACTTCAAGACATTCCGTGTAACTATAAAACTGTAACATGGCGTTCTTTACGAAGTTAAAAAAGAATGCCTGTTGTGGACATGTTCATCTGTGACCCATGACTACACCCTTCTTTGGATTTTCATGACGGTATAGAACTTCTTTGCAGAATTTTCAAGCATGCGTGACTTTCATGAACATCGGCTCACTAACACTCATTCTTTACCTATGCAGGGAATGATCTATCCCTACTTTCCACCAGCGTGGGGGGGGGGGGGGCAGAAATTCAGTTCACAAAATTTGTTTTGAGATACAAGAGTCACTTTGTGTACCTTCCACGCACTTCCTTCACAGTTCACGTTCCTTTCCTGATTCCCATGTTTCTATCCTTTTTCCAGACTCCATTTCCAGACACTCACCTCAGTGGATGCGATTTCTTTTAAACAAATCGAATATGTGTCTAGGAATTGTGCCCCAGCTGGCCTTCGGATTGGGTCGTATGATTCAGAGGAACACAGCCTCTCAGATGTTTAGACACGGTAAGTTACTGAACGCTCCTACTGACGTGTGTTTTGCTGCACGTTGCAGCGTTCTAGGATGGTTTTATTTTTCTTCTCGGATATTTCACCACTTCTTGGTAGGCCACAGTTTCAAATCTTCAGTTGTAGACTTTCTAGTTTACTTCAGTTATGTCAGGCAGCTGTTAAAATAACACCCCACTGGGCTACAGCCACTTCCTGCATATCCTTCCCTTTATAATTTTTGATCTCTAATCTCCCATGACCCAATGATATATTCAGTACAATCCCCATTTAAACTTTCTCAGTGAAAAAGTCTTTCCACATTTTGGGCCTATTTTTGCTCTCCTGGCAAAAGCTCCATATTAAAGGCCAATAAAATTAACGGCACCCCCTCCACCCCAGAGAAACAGGATGTAGCTTGAAGGGTATTCGCGCCTTAAGACTGGAACACAAACCAAGTGGCTGAATGTACTGTGCCTCAGAATTAAAATAAATCAGCCCTAAGTTACATTCCTTTCTCATATGAAATCCTTAAGTTATCTTTGATTTATACTGTCTTTGGTTTATAAATCTGCATGTTCCTTAAGAAGCTTCCTACAGCGTGTTACAATCAAAACGTGACGTCCACAAGGAGGGGTTTAAAATTTAGAGCCAATGCATGTTCATAAGTGGCACATCAAACGTGTCTCTTTTAACATATCGTTTTGGTACATTCCTGAGCATTCTTATCTATTTTCAGTTTCGGCTAACATATAAAAAAAAAGAAATTCTAGAAGAGAAATTTTAAGAACGATATCTCGGGCCTTTTCAACTACCAATATTCAGGCTATACACACACACACACACACACACACACACACACACTCTCTCTCTCTCTCTCTCTCTCTCTCTCTCTAAAACACTTTTCAGATAGCAGCCTGCACTTTGTAATGCAAAGTTGCTGTGTACTGGAAAGAGATTCCACTCTGCATACCCTAGTACTTAAGCAGTGTTAACATTCTGCTCCCCTGCGACACCTGCATTAGGTTGGACCAGTGCCACATACTTCTTTTTCGTGCGTTGGCAATGAACATTTGCAAAAACTGTGTCTGTCCGCATGTAAAGGATCGTATATCGCTTTGGAATTTTCCTAAAACCTGTCGACAAATTCCACTCTTACTCACACCAGGCAGTAATGTCTGACACTTTGCATGCAGCTGTAATTGCGTTATTTCTCACGTCTTGAGGGCAGCTCTCTACATGACAGGCATGACGTCACAGCAGTACTGACGAAGAATTCAGTCTTGCGGGATGTGACGCCGTGTAGATTCCTGTCTAGGCACTAACGCTTCGGAGCACCTTGACACCTCCTTCTTCAGTATAATCCAAGAAGACTCCCCTTGAGCCACTCTGAAGATGGAAGCAGTGAGCGCGTCCGAAACGTTGGAAGATACACACCAAGCTGTGCGGCGTCATATCTCACAAGGCTGCAATGATCTTCAACTCTCGACGTGGGCCTGTTGATGGCAGAGGCGAACATCTCAGTGCTGTATTTATTTGTGATTTATTACATGACGGTGTCGTTAGTGAGACGCCGCAGCGTCGGACTGTAAGATGGTTAGTGAATGTAG
>BLKM01007124.1:0-26879 GCA_013340265.1 Coptotermes formosanus | reverse complement strand
AAAGCCTAGCGGTAACTTTACGTACCACCAGGTTTAACATTAAGAAATTCTACGTGGTGCCCATATTACGTTTATGTGTTTTGTACGGATCTCAGAACAAACAGCAACTTTTGCCTTATAAAACATTAAGAGACTGGTTTTTATAACAGAAGTGGAGAGTGTTTACAGCGCGGTACGAGCCGAGTCCTCGTATATACCAGATACGCTTCGTCTTTAAAGGGTTAAAGCTAAACTTTCAAAAGAATTTAATCACTAATACAAGCCCTTTCCTGTCCCATTCAAATGTTAGCTACACTTGTGCTAGCCTCAGTAGAAGGCAGTAATAAGTATACGAAATGAATAATATTAAAATTGAATAACTACTCCAATTTCCTTTAATTAGTACTGGTACGTAATATTCAACATTTTTTCTTATTTGCACGCACTGATCCCAGTGTTATGAGTCAAAATTCTTTGGAGACAAATAGATTATGGACTTCGTCCATCATATCCTTTAAAAACAAAACACAGTATTGCGGGTAGAGGACAGATGTTCAGGCTTGCTTTACTGTTGGGCAACACTGAGCACATTTTATTAATACTTTAGTCTGAGGTTGGGTACAGTAGGCCTACCGTACGCAGAATGTAGTGTTTCACTCTTAAAACTGTAGGACTGACAAAGTTTACAAAACAAATGATCCCAGATATTTTCGAGCACTGTAAGAATTACACAACTCTGCATCACAACTGCTGTTACTTGTCACCATCTACTGTGCTATCGGCACCTGTCACTTCCTGCTTGTTCTTTCTGTGGCCCAAAGCCGAAAAATGTGACGTTTGTATCTGAATTAAAACTTGTAATCAATATTTATCTTTATTCAAAGAGCAATAATCTTCCTAAGATTTGTGGTTACATTATAAGTACCTTTCCCGTTCCAAAATAAACCTTAAAATATACGCCCACATGATATTATTTCCTATAGAGGCGAGTTTGTAATTAAAATTTATGTGCAAGAAATACCACTACAATATTGCAACGTTAATTTAGATTAGATCAGGGTTTATGGTTTGGTTTTATGTGTTTTACTGTAATGGCCACTGGATAGGAATCGACTATAAAGTCATTACTGTGTCAGTCACATCCTCCGTTACATGTGTGCTTACTGGCTGGCATGCGATTAAGGCGCTATAATTACGTTCGTCTATGTAGACAAGCACTGACAGATGGGTATAATTTATGTCACAGTCGACTTGCCTGCAGTCTTATTGCTTAAAACAGAAAATTGCTTTCAAGCGTCTGAATTAATTCATTCACACTCAAGAGCTGAATATGTGAAATGTTCAAACCTACACAATGAAATGCCTTACACGTTAAAATAAAATATTTTAGTTACAACTGATTAAATTTAAGAAACTTAATTACAGAACAATTATCGGCATCCACCATTAGATATGGAATGTTTTAACGGGAAGGTGACAGAAAACATCGGATGTTATTCTAAGCCAGCTGAAGAAATAATCCTCATCGTAATCATCTGCAAAAGTAGAAACAGTAACCTGTCTTCATTCCGTTAAGTCCTATTTAGAATTGCTTATAAGCTTAGACGGCCTTTAATTATGAAGCAACTGACATGTATTTTCTCCCTGCTGGTTTTATTGTTTTATATTGAAGACAAAAGCAGCACGATTCTTCGAAGCCTTGGCACTCACCTATCACACTACATGGCGGCAAATGGTAGGAGACCACATCTTCACATTCACCACCCTAAGAATCTCAAATCTCATGCACGAAATGCTGGTAAGAATCCTCAACAGAAAGAAAATACATTTCGGGAAAAAATATCTACATGCTAACGAGATGGTTCAAAATTTTACTAGAGAGAAAGGCACGCTGTTATTACAATTTCTGCCATATTTGTAACGCCAATATTTAAGATTTAAAATCTAATTTTTCCGTATTTTTTGTATTATATTTTCCTCTTTAACTGCTGTTGTAATGTTAAGTTCAAGAGACCGATAGTAAACAAGTGAGAAATTATTGTAAGTAATATTGAATTTATTTGCAACCAGAAGACGTTGAAACGTCTTACGTACTCTTAGCGTGGACTGTGGTATCACTGCTTATTCTATTTATTTATTTATTTACTTATGATTTATTTAACGACGTTCCGGGTATCTTGATCAATATATGTAGTCAATAAATACTGAAATGTTAACAATGCAGAAGGAAGGTGTAATATTCTAGTTTAAGGAAATATGAAGACAAGCATAAAGGGACAAATAAACACGAAACCTTGAGTAAAGAAATTTGGTATTCAGGCCGTAATTTGAACTGGGTACCTTCAAAATAGAAGGTCGAAGCTTTACCGTAAATTTGCGTGTAGGCGGTCAAAAATGTTTCGGAGAAAATGCTTAAATACTTAAGTTTTAAATGAATATTGAGGCAACAGTTTCGTCCGAAAATTTGGCACTCTTCGTCAGGCGCAACTAAAACACAGCTGAGAGACTAAAACAGAAATATCACTACAGTGGGAACCTAACCTCTTTTTCACGATGGACACTGTTCTTAGATTTGTGAAAAGCGTGCCTTACGACGGGCTGATATATAGTTAGTATATGTGGAGGAGGAGAACTTTCATAGTAAAGCTACGTTACAAACAATACATAAACAACCGAGGCAAATTCGCGAAGCCAATATTGGGATAGATGTCGCTGAATCAAGTTTAGTTAGTGTGAAATGGATTGTTCACGTCTTGCATAGGAACTGCCTTCTAAAACACGTTATTGAAGGAAATATGGAGGGAAGGATAGAAGTGACGCCAAGACGACGAAGAAGACGTAAGCATCAAGTAAATGACATCATGGAATACAGACGACACTGGAAATTGAAATAAGAAGCACTAGGGGAGAACTCACTTTGGAAGAGGCTATGTACCTGTCGTAAGACAGACAACAGAATGATTGGATGAACGTGTGAATGGAGTGTGAACTAAACTGAACAACTACAAACGTGAATGCAACGGTGCCTTGCATTTTTATAAACACGCATATTCTGATACGAATGTATGTTAGTTTGTGGTTAGTGTAAATTCGCTTCGAAAAGTAATATTTCTATGACATCAGAAAAGCCTCAAAATATTATGAAAGTGACGTAGGAAAACGCTATAGAAAAGCATGCAAAAGTAACGCCATGTTTAGCATAGTTGGCTGTTCGGAATTTAAAGAAGTCCCATTAGAACTCTGACACACGTAAAGAGGAAAAATATGAAATATCAGTGATACGGCAGACACTGGTTGTCATAAAAATAAGCAAGACTATGTAGCACCGTAGGCTTATTGGAGACTTGATGTGAGGGGAAGTTAGCATTCACTGTTGAAAGAAACATCGATTGGAAACCTCTCTAACAGCAGTACTGCAGCAGAAGTTTCGAGTAAATTTTGCGTGAGTTGCCTGGAAGTTATCTGTATGTTTCCAGATGTCTCAGGGTAAATTTTGTGTAGCTGTCGTACACTTTAGGTGTGTACTTAAAGTTCTTTTTTGTTGCAGAGTTCTTAAGTTTGAGTAGTATTACAGTGTTCATACTTCTTGTTAGCAACGGTTTTAAATATTTTCTAACGATTACAAACCCTGACATTTGCATTGCGAATCGTGGTTATACTGTTTAACATAGTTGTGGAAATAATCTTCCTTTAAACAACCCTGCGCAATTACTCTCCACGACCACAGTTAAAGAATGCTAATTTTACTTCAGTTTTCTTCACGACGACATCACAAAAAATATAATTTCAACATAAGAAATTCGAACATTGTCGGTAATTCGAAGTACCGAAGAAAAGTAACTGATGTTAAGTCGCCCTAGAGTCAAAATACTTATACAAGACAAGCAATGTGCGTATAATGTAACACTCAGGCCATTTCGCGTAACCATTTTTGCCGTCGAAAATCAGTATTGCATATTATGAGCGTGTCTGTAGCCTTAGTTACGCAGCATGCAAAGCTCATGCGCCGTATTATATTGCCATCTGTGGCCTGTCTACCCCTACCACAGTTTCCCACATTGTCTCATAAACGGCACGACTTTCAGAAAAACGTTATTGAATATAATATGTGTGTTTTGATTTTCTCTACAAGTTTTGTCTCAAACATTTCAAGCTCTAAGAATAATTAAGCCAGGTATCGAAAATGTGCACAGGTCTTCACGTAAAGTACCCGTAATTATTGTTCGGTTTTAACTAAACTTGAATTTTCACGAAAGACTTTAGAAAAATCCTCAAATATCAAATTTGATAAAAATCTGTCAAGTGGGAGCCGAGTTGTTTCATGCGGACGGACAGACAAACAGATAGACATGAAGAAGCTAGTAGTTGCTTCTCGCGGTTTTGGTGACGCTGCTAATAAGAAACACCACAATTAATCTTGCAATGTTCTCTAAAATAAGGGTAAACATCGTCTTACGCATTGCGGATACAAAAGAAAGCGTGTTCTTGTGGCTGTACGTTGCAAATGGGAGGGAAAGAATACACGTACTAGTAGATGTGCAGTGAATGACGAAGACTTCAAGCATGAACGTACTTCGACACTCACAGCACGACGCCACTCACCCGACAAGTTGACATTTGAAGAAAGTTAATTATTGATGTGCACGACCTTACGTCGCCCACGACATCAGACGTCAACGCCTGGGCATGCCACACACTCTCAATGAACTGCGTGGCGACCTCAAATTTTAAGCAGAGTTTCAGCTTTTCCACGACCCACTGACACTTCTCATCCGTTAATAATGTCTTCTAACTTTCATATAGAGTGGAATGCGACTGTTTTAACGTTTTACAGCCTAGCGATTTCTTTATACGCCATCAGGGTTAACAATCAGAAATTCTACATTCTTACCAAGCAAACAATTTACGTTCTTCATATATATCTCAGCACCAAGAGCGACTTGTGACCTATATCATGATAACTGATTGATTTTTGTAACCGTGGGTGGAGAGTGTTTACTGCACGGTACGAAGTGACTCCTGCGACCGAGCGTTTGCTGGGATCGTGGGTTTGAATCCCACGGGGGGGGGGGGCATGGATGTTTGTCTCTTGTGAGTGTTTGTGTTGTCAGGTAGAGGTCTCTGCGACGGGCCGATACCTCGTCCAGAGGAGTCCTACCGACTGTGGTGTGTGTCTGAGTGTGATCAAGTGAAAATAAACAACCTCGACACCTGCTGTGAGTAGGTAGAAGAGAGAAGAACTAGGAAACGAAACGAAACGAAACGAAACGAAACGAAGTGACTCCTGGAGTAAACTAGATTACATTTCGTCCTTAAAGGTTTCCGCTTTCACAAAATTATGTTGTGTAGGTATATCGTCAGTACTGATGCGCCTATAAACCCATTCCCACGACATTGCTTTTACTACAGTTACCACAATAATACTATCGTTACCACCATGACAAACATCCACCATTGCCTTTCAATTTATCCCGTCTGTTCAGTACCCAAAGATCGACAGTACCAGCCACAACGTCTGTTTCCTTAGTTAGGCCTAGAGATAGTGAAGAAATTTAGCCTTCAGACGCTATGTTTGCCATTTTATAATTGTGTACCTTTGCACATTTTCAGCTCCAACCACCTTAAAGAATAAATTAACGGATGCAGCTAAATATTCGAATAATTCACAAAACGTCTAACATGGACGGAGGGCCGTGCCATTGCTCAGGCGGTTAGCCGCCGGCCTCCCACCGCGGAGGCCCGGGTTCGATCCCGGGTCAGTCCATGTGGGATTTGTGGTGGACAACGTGGCACTGGGACAGGTTTTTCCCCGAGTACTTCGGTTTTACCTTGTCAATTTCATTCCACCGGTGCTCCATTACTAGGAAAAGGACAAAAAATAATCATCATCGTCATCTTCATCACAGGGTTGCACAATAAGCCTCATGGCTGCAGTGCGTCCGCAGCGTCCGCTGCGGGGCCCTTCACCACTACAAAAAATGGACGGAAAACTTACCTACATAAACACAAACGCGTTTACTCCATATTAATAATTTCCCTGTTTAAAGATTTGGATGAATGTTCACGACAGGATATTGCTACATTCATGTAATTACCAGTTAAAACTCTTTTTTTAACTACTCGACCGCAATCGCCATTATGTCTTAAGCAGACAAAGAATAGTGTTATGTATTCACATCCCGATCATACAGGGATGCATACCCATCAAGGGTTTCCTCCACTTATAGAAAAGCACTTTAAGAGGCCGATTCTCCTTCCATAGAATAACACAGAATGCCTGCACATTTAAATTCTGCCTTTAACAATTCATGCTGAAAAGAATTATATCGACACAATCGATGCTAAACCTGAAGCACTTGATAGAGCGTCTTTGAGAAGTCTACTCAAAACTAACCCAAAGGAACAACGCAGTCAGGACAGTTTCTACTTATGCAGCAGTTCAGAAATATTTTTACCGCATTACAATAATTGAAGAGAATTTTGTAGGAAGAACACATCGTTTTCGTACAACAGACATTGAAATGTGTGTGCCCGAACAGTGACATTGCAGCATCACAACCACAGCACTATTTGAACAGTAAGAACATATTTGATATGCCTTAGTGTTTGTTTTCCATACGACTGAGTACAGACATGGTTTCCTACTCAAAAGAACATGAAAAATGTATGAACTCACTTTTAAGCCCCAATGTGTACCGGATATCTTGTTCAGGGTGCATGAATTTGATATTCATCGAAGAGATCATAAATTAGAAATACATCCATTATGCGCGTTTATTTTATGGAAACGCACGTGACCTGCCATTGAGAAATGTCTAAATTACATTGCTGAATGTAGTTTTACAATAACGATGTCACGTTTCAGTATCACACATGAGAACTGACATGCCCTTTTGAAATTTATGCAATTAAAAGTTTCTAAACTAGAATATTCAATTAAAATAAACTCCACGAATTCGATTGAAAAACAATAATGAATTTTTGTTCTTGAGACCGTCCGGTGGAGCAGTTGGTTGAGGCACGGAGCTAAAAACCGGAAGGTCGCGGGTTCGATTCCCGATGGTGCCATTGGAATTTTTCATTGACTTAATCCTTCTTGCCGCACTATGGCCCTGGGGTCGACTCAGGCTCTAACAGAAATGAGTACCAGGAATATTTCCTGGGGGGTAAACGCGGCCGGTGCGTATGGCTGACAACCTGCCACCTTTATGTGCGTATTTTCTGGAAATCTGGGAGCCTCAATCCTTGAAATAGGCACTATTTTGCCTTTTATGCAAATTATAAAGAAAGTAAATGAAATACCGAAAAGTTCGTTCGTTCGTTCGTTCGTTCGTTCGTTCGTTCGTAGTCCTTCCCTCTTCTACCTACTCACAGCAGGTGTAGAGGGTTTTTGTTTTCACTTGATTACACTCAGACACACACCACAGTCGGTAGGACTCCTCTGGACGAGGGATCGGCCCGTCGCAGAGACCTCCACCTGACAACACAAACACTGTACAAGAGACAAACATCCATGCCCCCAATGGGACTCGAACCCACGATCCCAGCAAGTGCTTGGCCGCAGACCTACGCCTTAGACCGCGCGGCCACTGGGATCGGCAGATATCGAAAAGTAGTGTCACTATATCCCGTCTCTCTGTTCTATCATAAGTTGCGAAGAACTGCCTCATTCCGAAATATCATGGTACAATGGAAAAGAATGTTATAATGTCCAAAACACTACTACTCGTACAGACTATTGCAACATATTATTGTCAGACGTCTCGAAATTTGACATAATCATGTACCATTCATAATCTGTGAAAAAGACTACATTTTGCTTACAAAGTTCATAAAGCCCTCAGATGTAAATTTATCACAACCAAATCAAGCTAACACATAAAAATCCAAAATTCAGCCTTGAGAATACATTTTCTTCTGTCATATATTATTTATGATTTCTTTCATTGAATGACAGAAGAGTTTAAGACGCGTCTTTCTAGTGTTGACGCTTTTGATAAAATCTAACCACGTTATGGAAAGAAATACGAGGTGAGCGTCCTTCTGTACCAAATTTTAGAAAACACATTTCGTTATTATCCCATGACTATATGCATGAATCCAAACCCTTAAAAAGGGAATTAATATTTAATATATTGTCCAGACTATGCAAATTCCTACTCTAACACATGAAATCAGGAAGTTCTGAAAGTAATTCAACTTAAATAATCAGAATTTATTTTAGCCAGCTTAGGGACTGAACATAACGAAAGACAGGGCCATTGTAACATATGTGCTCTGATACCCTCACTGTAACAACCACTGAACAAACTAACGGATTTTATATGAAGAGGATTCCTTTCTTCTGTTGTATGACGCTGCGTCACTAAATAATCCGTTCTAGACACTTAGAGACCACTATAATGTCTAGAGACGCCTGGAACAGATTACCATGTGACGCAGTTCCATACCCCAAGGGAAAGGAATCCTCAGCTGCACCACTGCGAAAACCTGAAATCAGGCACGATTTTAACCTTTTAAAGCCTAGCGGTAACTTTACATACGACCAGGTTTAACATTTAAAAATTCTACATGGTCCTCACATTGCATCTTTCTGTTCTGTGTGGATCTCAGAACAAACAGCAACTTTTGCCTTATAAAACATTAAGAGATCGGTTTTTATAACCGAAGTTGAGAGTGTTTACAGCGCGGTACGCGCTGAATTCTTATATTAAACAGAGATGCTTCGTCTTTAAAGGGTTAATATACTTTGAATTATGATGATAAGGTCATTACGATGATGGTGTTAATGGTCATGATAATAATGATGATAATAACAATAATAATCTCGTCGATTTTTACCTCCTGTGTTTCTGAAGTACTTTAGCAATGCAACGTTTGATTTTTGTTTTACTTATTGTCTACAATCTACACTTATTTAAGTTTGAAATTTAATAAAAATACAGCAGAACATTAAATAGGGGAATGACGAGATCCATCATAAATCCGTCATCAGTTAATATTTCCAGGACCGTGACTCCTAAATGTTACCATTTTACAAATACCAGAATGCTACATTCTCTGTTCATGACGATATACAAAACATAATTTTCCTTCCCAAAATAAATTACTAAAAATGCTGCTAACTGCCATGCTACTCGCTACTAACCACACTACAAGTGTCTACAAGTGACCACAACCGTCCTTGTCAATACATTTTCCATTGAATTTGTCTCAGAATAAACCTGACCAACAAAACCCCTCGACTGCACATTTTTCTGCTTCTGAACAACTTCTAATTCCGAATAATTTATCGGAAAACTTCACTTTCGGAAAAGTGTTTATGGTGATGGTGAGGTGATGGTGTATTTGAGTTAAATGAGAGATGCACTGTACTTACACTGAACTCTGAGGTTCACTGGCTTGCTGGCGGTCTCCCCTCTTGAGTTGGCTGCCAAGCACGTATAGCTACCGCTGTTGTGTCGCGTTACTCCCTGCAGAACCAAACTGTGTGTGCTCAGGATCACCCCGGACGACATATTTTGCGTTACTGACGCATTCTGTGAAGCACAGAAACTGATTAGAACATACTCAAGATATCGATTAGAATAAACACTAAAAACCTGCACTGGAGATACACCTAATTTTACATCGTAAGTTTTATTATTAGTAACTTTGTGTATTTTAGAGGTTTAATATTTTAATTGGGGGCCGCGGTAGCGCAGTTGGTTGAGGCACTGCGCTACAAACCGGCAGGTCGCGGGTTCGATTCCCGATGGTGTTATTGGAATTTTTCATTGGCATAGTCCTTCCGGCCGCACTATGGCCCTGGGGTCGACTAAGCCTCTAACGGAAATTAGTACCAGAAATACTTCCTGGGGGGTAAACGCGGCCGGTGCGTAGGGCTGACCTTACCACCTTCATGTGCCGACTGTCTAGAAATCTGGGAGCTTCAACCTCCTGGAACCCTGTGGGCCTGTCCAGGCCTGTAATGGGACAGCTTTACCTTTACCTTTTAATATTTTAATCATTTTAATTAGGGCGACACGATACCTAGGTAAGTGTGCTGGCCTTATATTCCCTTGTTCTGTATACTTCCCTGATGATGGCACCCTTGTGCCGAAACATGCACGAGTTTTATACTTGTTTCTGAATGTATTTTATAAAGTGCGCAAGTTGGCTGATGTATTAATTAAGACCGCATAACTGATTACATAAATTTGTATTGCGTGTTAGGATTCCTTTACATTTCCAGATGTTCAAATACAAACTTGTTTTCAAGATATGAACCGAATACAACCATACAGGATTTCATGCAAATTGCAATTTCTGGTGACGCTCACTACATACACACAACTGGATAGGACTTGATTAGAGTATCACCACTATGAGCATGCTCTTCAAGTAAATTAAATACTTGTAATCAATTTTTTTGTAGCTTGCAAGGACATGAGGATGTAATTTTGTTTACATAAGGCGTTACATTACTAGCCACTGTAGTTTTTGAAATAATTAAGTACCGTATTTTTAACCTCTCACTAAATCCAATACTACCTGAGCCGTACTTACGTATAGCGTAGGCACGAATGTATAAAAATATACGACATATAAATCAGAAGAAAAAATCTGACGAACCGGGAGGCCTATTCTGATTTTAACGTAATTTAAAGACATAAAAACGAAGGAAAATAAACATCATTCACTGATTTTTTTTAGAAAAGCCGCATAAAAGGGAGGGTGTTAAATATGTTCCCATTGTCGTCAAATGATTAAATCTAATACGTCTATGCAATCAGACATTCCACTGTGTCTCCCACTCTTATTCATTTCTTACGATTCAAACATGAAAGTACGTTTGGGCCTGACAACCCAACCACTGATATTTCCCAGCTCAGACAGACGTACCCTAAACGTTCATTTAGGCATAACAAAAGTGTGTAGAAAGGCAAAAACAAACAAGGGAAAGAACACACGAGCTGCACACAGGGTGCATCCCTTTTGGAGATAAGTCGAAATAAACTTTATGGAAACTGATATCTCTTCTCTTGGGGCACATTTTATATGACGGCTAGCTCTAAAAGGAGATCTCGGTTTTGAAACAGGCCATAGTTGGCCGCTCGTTACTGTCAATATATGTGTTTCTATCTTGTGCATTCACATAAAATTGAAGGAAATATTATGGTTCCCTGGATATATCTCATTCTCCTTCCTCTTGCCCTGCTCCTCGTGATATCACAAAGTGAACTGATACATTGCCAGGTCTTAAGCTGCCTTTGTCAAATTCAGGAGAAGGCTGTTTTACTTCGCCTAGCACGATAACATTTGCTAGCAAATCATGCGATATAAAAGCTTGATTGTGTTAGGATATGTTGAAAAGAGTAGATAACATCTGACTAATAACTTCTCACTTTATATTGCATGTTGTTTAATAACTTTGTGTCAAATTCTCTTTTACAATTCTTGCAGGTACAAAAAACTTGATAAAGTAACATGAGTCTTCACTGTCGATTTCAGCACGAACTAAGCTGTTGTACGTACATACATAATATTGAAACAGATTTTACTATTTTTAAGATGAAATGACCTGCTGTAGGGTAGGGTAAGCAGAAAGCCCTTCTGAAAGCAATAATCAACACGCGGTTTCGATCTAAAGCGGTGAATTTAAAACTTTTACTGATATTACATTAACCTTTTAATGCCTAGCGGTAACTTTACGTACCACCAGGTTTAACACTAAAAAATTCTACGTCGTGCTCACATTGCGTTTATGTGTTTTGTATGGATCTCAGAACAAACAGCAACTTTTGCCTTATAAAACATTAAGAGACTGGTTTTTATAATCGAAGTGGAGTGTTTACTGCGCGGTACGCACTGGGTCCTTATATAAAACAGACACGCTTCGTCTTTAAAGGGTTAATGCAGAGAGAATATTTTGCCTTTGGTCTGATTGTTCTAGGAAAGGGATTCGTGTATTCGTACCGTATTCACATCATGACTAAATGAAGTGTAAAGTATTAGTACAGGTAGCCTCAAGATGAAGAGCAATACCTGGCAAGCAATTGCTTCCTAAACTGAATACCGTCTCAGTACAACACTAAAGGGTCCTTGTGATGATGTATGATTGGTTAAGTTGCATTAGGATGGCTAAGTTCTCGACGGCTGAACCCTACATTTGTGAAGCGAATCGACTGATGTTTTCCAGAAGATTGTTCATCCTACGCCTGAGCAGTATATGACCACTAACATCTGAATGTACTGCAGAATTAAATTAATAGGTATATATATATCTATATAGCTTCTATGTGAATGTATATCAACAACTTGGCTCATAGCTACTAAATACGGTAAGTGTTGCTGTTTATATAGTATCTGAAAAAATTCGATGCACATGAGAAAGAAAAATTCTCTTGCAGATTCGAAAACGTTTTTGACACCTCCTAGTTCCATATTTTATGTTTAATTATTACGTACATCCAAGGGCGTTAAAAAGAGAGTTTTATTTTTTAAGCGTAGCACCACAGCCGACGTGCAGGCACTTCAGTTGTGTTTATATGTTGCCCAGCTGTTTGCCTAAATGAATTGAAGTGTGACATTTCTCTTGGCTTGCCATATGGACATCTCCAAAACATGCCCCATCCATAATCTCGAGAGATATTTTATCTGCCACATCAAAGAATATTCAATTTCAGTTATAAATAAAATCCCCACTGTATAAGCACCGTTAATTTGCGACTTAATATTTGCCCCTTATTTACGTTATTTTAATGGTAACTGGTGTCGTACACCCGTGACATGCATTTCTCCTGCACAATAAAATTCCTATTCTACGACAAAGTAAAACGCCTGAAAAATTATTTATTTCATACTTATTTGTTGATATTTGAGATTCGGGGAAAGTCGACTACGTAAAAACATAATGAAGATATCTTAAGAAAGCTTATTATGTGGGAAATTTGCTCTTAAGTATAATCGGGCCCCTTGTTCTTAGCCTTGAAGAAAGCTAAAGACAATTCATACTATTTTCTATAATGCCCGACAACCAGGCATTTTGTACTACGTGTTTCCTCGAAATGTCATAAGAAGGAATAAGGAATTTTATAAGCATTATTCACTGGAATCTTTTCAAAAAGGTGCTTTCTCCTTTTAGAGGTAACTAACGAACTAACTAACCAACCAACCAACCAACCAACCAACCAAACAAACAACCAACCAACCAACCAACCAACCAACCAACCAATCAACCAAATAACTAACTACCTAACTAACTCCATGGGGCAGAGGCCTTCTTGAGAAGCTGACAGTTTCTCAGCTAGTCAAGAAATTCCCCGCATTTTATGGAACCCTGAGGTTCATTACCGCATTCACAAGAGCCCGCCACCTGTCCCTATCATGAGCCAGCTCAATCCAGTCCATGCCCCATCCCACTTCTTAAAGATCCATTTTCATATTATCTTCCCATCTACGCCTGGGTCTTCCAAGTGGTCGCCTTCCCTCAGGTCTCCACACCAAAATCCTGTATGCACCTCTCTTTTCCCCCCATATGTGCTTCATGCCCCGCCCATTTAATTATTCTCGATTTGATTACCCGAATGATATTTGGTGCTGAGTACAGGTCATTAAGTTCCTCGTTATGTAGTCTTCTCCACTCCCCTCTCGCCTCCTTTTAGAGCTACAAAATAAAATTGCATCATTCCTTTCTCACATGCCCAAGTATTTCTCAGGTATACTCACATTGTGCAACCACGTTATTTTGTATTTCTTTGGGTTGGCTCGGATGTTGCACTCGAAGTACACGTCATCGTTTTCCTTTATAGTGTCAGGGTTGAGCTTGTTGCCTAATTGCAGAGTCACCTGAGGCGGATCTGTGAACATTTAATTGAGAAAACAAGGTAATAATGCTAAGTGTTCAACAAGTGTATGTTTGCTCACCGTAAATTCAACAGAAACAATTCCTTTGAGACTTTCACTCTAAACGGTTATTACAACAAATTTAATTTGTTACATTACGGATTAGCCCCTTAAAGACGAAGTTTATCTGTTTTATATAAGGACTCAGTGCGTACCGCGCTGTAAACACTCTCCACTTAGGTTATAAAAACCAATCTCTTAATGTTTTATAAGGCAAAAGTTGCTGTTTGTTCTGAGATCCGTACAAAACACATAAACGCAATGTGGGCACCACGTAGAATTTTTTACCTTAAACCTGGTCGTATGTAAAGTTACCGTTAGGCTTTAAAAGGTTAATATTATACACACTGAATTTTGTACTTGGTTTACACATGTGACCTACATGTAATAGTTAAAATAAATTTTACAGGCCCACAGTTGATGTCTCTTACATGTTCTTACAAAGTTGTAATAGCTGTAAGATATTTAACCCTTAAAAGACGAAGCGTATCTGTTTTATATAAGGACTCAGTGCGTACCGCGCTGTAAACACTCTCCACTTCGGTTATAAAAACCAGTCTCTTAATGTTTTATAAGGCAAAAGTTGCTGCTTGTTCTGAGATCCGTACGAAACACATAAACGCAATGTGGGCACCACGTAGAATTTTTTAATGTTAAACCTGGTGGTACGTAAAGTTACCGCTAGGCTTTAAAAGGTTAAAATTACAGCCAAAAGCTTCAAGTAATGAAACAATTATGTTGTTAAATCCCTGTCTCGAGTTTTTTTTCAGATTTAAGACAAAACATTTTCTATGCATTAGAGAGTGTCTAAGGTGCAAACATTATCCATAATTTTTATACCATTCTTTAAAATTTTACTTTACATAATGAAGGTAATAAACAACTTTCAAGACTATAAGTCTATCGATAGATCACAACGTAGCCCCTAAATTCTTCCTCATTAGATAATGAATATCAAATTCAAGGATGGTGAGCAATATATATTTACGTCCACCCACATTGCTTTGAGCTCTGGCATTCTATTATTAAACACCAAAGGCGAGTTTTAATTATAATGACCCTAGTTTTTTAACAGGGGCCCTTAAACACAAGACTGCTCTGAGCACGCCTACCCTTACGTTCTGTTTTCACTTCACGAAACTGATTCCTTTTAAACTTTTCTTTTCTACATTTCAGTCCATCAAAATGACGTAATACCAGGTCCTTAATTACACCTTCTTAGAACATTCTTTATACAGTATATTCACACAGAAAGAAGTTTTGCTACGTTTTAATTGTCAGCGTCATCTGTTCTTTTGGAGCAGTCAGGTACGAACATTTAATGAGGCTCGGAACATTTCAGAAATATCGCCAGAGGACAATCAACACTAACAACGATTAGAGGGAAATAAAGGCTGTATGAACACAGTCACGGTTCATGCGTGAATTTTGACTTTGTTGGTGGACAAACATTGTTACTAGATAACAAACTTCTGTTGTACTCTATAAGTTACAGACACGACATTTTAAGAAGAAGCAATTTCAGTTGTCCTTTTCATGATATAGACAAGATTCTGATATGAAACAAATATTTTCAAAAGTGTGGTTACTCTAACGTGCTTTTGCAAGAAATGAAGAAACTAAAGAATTCATCTCATCCGTAGACACAGAAATGATTATTATATTATGTAAATGTTTCTTGCATGTAACACATATAGAAATGAATGCACGGTGTTACTTTTTACAAAAAATCCTTGGAAAAATCTGTCACTAAAATATATCACGTCATGTTCGCCCCAAGATTAGGCGATCCACATATTTGGAAACACTGGACTTATGGTTGGTACCATACCTCTACAAAGGAATCATTAAAAAGCAGTTAAATGATTTATTCTGTAGTAATTTTGGTCTAAACCCACACTTTAGTGTCCCTACACAGCGGAAACCAAATATTCTCATTTCCTTCAAAGTGAAATTAAAGTAAAGCCTGAGGGACTCCATTACGTAAAAAATGAAAAAGTAGTGTAGCAGGTAGGCAGAGTGTTGTGAAGTGAGAGCCATGTGCATAATTAAAAGAAAGGGTCTGATCTAAAGAAGCAGCCATTACATTGCCGAGAAACTTATAAGCACTTTCTTCCTACTCCTAATGCGAAGAAATTTCTTTAACAGGCCTATTTAGCCCGAAGTAAGCTCGGTATGTCATTCTATTTAGGACAGAGGATATCAGTAGTAAATATTTTTGAATAATACGATGAAACGTGGAGTTTCCATAATACGCGGGAAATTTCTTGATCAGTTAAAAGATGTTTAGCTCCTGAAGAAGAACCATGTTTCACTGGTTTAATTACACAGTTCATTTCTCTAGCGTTCACGGGTACTATTAGTGTTCTGGGGACAAACACATTATTCTAGCAAGGAGTCTAAACGGACGTTAAAAATTGTCTGATGTGTTATATGACTGAAGACAGCCTTTCTTACATAAACTGGACATTTTTTCTCGAAGCAACAGTATGCTTACGGCTATGGCACTTCCATTTGTAGCTGAATAAAAGCAAACTCCCTGACTGTAAATATAATTGCATCAGAAGGCATTAGGACCTCGATAAATAGTTCTACGACATTAATCTTGTAATTTCTTTGGATACAGGACTTCGGTTTATTTATACTTAGGCCTAACTTCATACAGCAGAAATATCCTTAATAATTAAAAATCACTTAGCTCCTCCGGAAATTATCCGCCTCCTATTTAATTTGAATGTTTATTTCCATCCTGAGAAGGGTTCGTAACTGGTTTAAATTCTACTTTAATATTATCACCAGTTTAAGGTCTAGATTTCCAAAATGGCACGTTCCTTCAAGGTTTATGTTCGAAAAATGTTTTTTTTTTCAATTCCTTACCCTCAGTATGGTTGCTGCTTCCCAGCCTACCCACCCACTTTCATTGTTCAATTCACAGCTGTAATTCGTGGAGAAATTACAAGTCACAAATCTTCGCGAAGTACATACACACTTCTCCTGCACCCACTTACTGCATCTTATCCATCCATCTCGCTGTCTGCCTGTCAGTCAGTCTGTCTGCCTGTATGTTTACCTATTTGTTTATACTTACATGCACATAAGCTGGGTGGCAGTGAATACCAAAGAGATTTTTTTGACTATGAAGCTGTTGAGAAGTTGATATACGTATTTTGTTAAATACTAACGCCTCCATTCTAGGCAATAAAATTTTGTCACTATGAAGGAGCTCTACTTATTCTGCTAAAAACGCCTTTCAAAGAGATTCCAGATTGATGGCGCATATGTTCACTGCATCTGTGATCTCACAATGTCCCACAAGGGCGAAAATGAGTAATAATATTCCAATAAGCCGTTAAATGTGGAAATAACTGTTAATCATGAGAATTGTCCAGTACTTAAATGCCGTCCTTAGCACTCTGTATTCAGACCCTTAAATAAATCATAATTATTTTTGCTGGAATAAGTGCAGTCTTCTAACAGCGACAATCACGTTCACTAATTTTTGCAGAAAAATTACTTTTTTTAAAAGAGGAGGAAGTATTTATTTAGGAACAAAACTAAATAGTCGGGTCAGAACAGAAGTGCCAGCACATTAGCCTATTTAGAATAAGTTCCTTCAAACTGCTTCTTATTTTCTTTCACTGGTTTGTGATAATGTGAAATTATTTTCCGAACAAAGGTGGTGACACTCTTGACTCAATTAAAGCAGATCTTGACAGAGTTTCGCTACGTCGTGTAGTGCTTTCCGTGCTGATATCGATGTTACGCGCATGCGTTTTTGGCCCCCTCAATATGCGCTCAGTTTAAAGACAATTTTAATATTATCCTCCCACCAGCGTCCAAATATATCAAAACATGATTATTATAGACAAAAAGTGATATTGGTTACAGGTATTGATTTATACCCCTGAGAGTAGAAAACAGTTCCAAAAAATTAATTATTTAACTTATATTTTTCAGCTAAGCTAAAAGCGATCACATTACATGCCTGGACAGGCCTTTAAGGCTCCAGAAAATCGATGCTTCCAGAATTTCTAGACAATTGGCACGCATCGGCCGCCTTTACTTCAAGGAGATATCTCGGGTACTCATTTCTGTTACAGACTGAGCCGACCTCAGCGCCACAGTGCGGCCGGAATTATTAAGTCAAAGAAAAACCCCAATGACCTCCTCGGGAATCGAACCCGCGACCTTCCGGCTTATAGCGCGATACCTCAACCAACTGCACCACCGGGTACCCCTGTGTTTTTCAGAGTTCTTCAAAATGGCGTCCCATTAAGATTGTGACGCTGTGGTGATAGCCACACATAGCATTTCCACTTTCTGTGTGATTAGTATCAAACAGTGGGATGTGAGAACACTATTGTGTCATGGTGAATGGAAGATAAGCGTGACACAAAGGTTTCTTTCTCATTTTTTTGCATGAATATCACGGAAAATTATATTCTCTTCTTTTAGTTTTCGGTGCCCCTGACTCCGATATGAACGTGTTGTTTCTTTACTTTCATGAATTCAAACCAAATTAAACAACTTTACATAACTACAATAGGTTTTTCTTACTCTGAATAGAGTACAGCACCGGTGAGGCAAAATTTGCATTGTAAAGTTCAGCCTTATGTCTGGAAAAGAGGGCTGGGGTTGATTCAATTACGGATTCGCACATCCAAGGTACACAGGGTGTGTTTACTGCATACGTGCTGGTCAGTATCCCTGGGAGCTACGTGTTCGATCAACTTTTTGGCCTAGACTGTACGTGACGTGTAGAAATTCGCTTGTGCGGAGAATGGAACGTGATTCCTCCAGTTTAGTTCTGCCAGTCTAGCGTTTCTCCTCTTCCATTCTTATTTAAAAAAAAGAGAGAACGACTAGAAGAGGACAAAATAAAACAGAGACAGGGTACGACTCTGAACTCGATTTTCATCCACCGCCTCTTTTCCTTATACATGTACTTCCACAGCAAATGGGTCATGGGAATCTGCTTCGTTTAGACACATCTTTTCTCTTTCTATCTTATTTCCTTCTTATCTATGCGATTCTTTTCCAGCTTCCATATGTATATATCTCCTTTCTTTATTCGTCCATTTATTTCCCTTTTCCTTCTGTACAGAATATATACGTCCTTTATTTCTGAAGAACATTTTCTTTCCTTCATCACCACTACGTTCAATTTCTTCTCTTCTATGACTTTGTTTGACATCTTTCATAATACTGGTTTCATGCTTGGTCTGCTGTAGGTATGTCACGTTCTAACGTGCTTTGCCACAATTAAGGGACAGCTTGCACCAATATCAAAGCAGAAAAACCAGATAGAAGGTGATATCGAGAGTTAACATATTAATTCAGCTACATAGTTTCTATGTTTTACATAATGCCATTAATTAATATAATCAACCACAATTAACCTTTTAAAGCCTAGCGGTAACTTTACGTACCACCAGGTTTAACATTAAAAAATTCTACGTGGTGCCCACATTGCGTTTATGTGTTTTGTACGGATCTCAGAACAAACAGCAACTTTTGCCTTATAAAACATTAAGAGACTGGTTTTTATAACCGAAGCCGAGAGTGTTTACAGCGCGGTACGCACTGAGTCCTTATATAAAACAGATACGCTTCGTCTTTAAAGGGTTAATTGCACACAAGGCTATTTCAGGTGGAATTAAGGGACCAGACTTTTTTGAGTGATACAGCGTCTTATTTTATATTCAGATTTTACCGGTGTGATACTATTGTCCCACACTGAAATATTAATAGACAAGTTAATCTCCTCCTGATTGCAGAAATCACAGTCAGATCGATCGCAGCGTGATTGGCGTAAAATGGTATTAGATTGTACCTAACGTGCCATCTTCCAGAGCAGTTATATACTATAAATTGGTACCTTCAGTTTTCAAAATTTAGATAGAAGCTATCATAAAGCAAAAGAGCAATGCAGACGTTTGATAACAAGAGATTCGACCTCAAGGCTCTGAAAGAAGATAAGGATAGAGAAGAGTTCAATAAAATTTGGGAAATTTAATGAGCAGTTGAAGAGCTATTAGTCTGCGAAGACGGACTCTGCTGCGTGGAGTTGGGTCATTAATTACTTGGTTATTTAGCAACTTGTTTCATGAAACACGCAATTTCAATAGTATTTGTGAGTTAAGCTAGAACATAACTGATTACATGAATAATTACTGCATAGTTACAAAATGCTAGTTCAGAACTGTTTTCAAATTAATTCGGATCCAAAAACACTAATCACCAACAAATGCACAAAGAGAGTTTTATCATCAGTCGTAACACACTCCTACATGTTTCGACCCTGCTGGTTCATCTTCAGGGAGAAATCTTCGTTACCGTTACAGTAGGGTTGCACTTTACAGTTGAGTGAAATTGTGGTTTTGACTGTACACTGCGTTGTTTTTGGAGGCGTGAACCCTCCGCGGTCCCGGCCCGAACAACGCAGTACACAGTCAACAGCACATTCTCACTCAACTGTAAAGTGCAACCCTACTGTAACGGTAATTAAAAGTTTTCCCTGAAGATGAACCAGCAGGGTCGAAACATGTAGGAGTGTGTTACAATTGATGATAAAACTCTCTTTGTGTTTTTGTTGGTGATTAGTGTTTTTGCATGATATAGTGCACGGACATGGAACACATTAAATTTGGATCCAAAAGTTTGAAAATGTAATGGAGGTAGGGAATCACGTAATGAGAATTTGCATCTTACTGTAATTTTTGCTACAGTAAATTCAAGCAAGCAACAGTTTTATATTGATATATAAAGACATTTTAGTGGTTTATAAATGTAAGATATTTGAATTTATCAGTCAAATGAAACTATATAAATTGTTATGAGGGATGCAAAAGTTCTGTTACGGTTGTGAGTTTCGCAGTTGCGCTGTAGTTAATACTTCAACAGTGAGCAAATATTTCTAGGGACACAAAGGTAGAAATACATAATTTCCAGCATAAACACATAAATCCTTATGTCTGTAGCAGAGAATATATACACTAAAAATGCTGTTTTTAAACTTCTGCCTCAATCATGCAGATTTCTAATGGAACAAGGAAATGCAATTTGACTGTGTAAATAGTTTTGCATTGGAATACTTGTCGACTCTTCATTGTTTACACCAGGAGTTGTTGTTATTATTATTGGTGGTAGTAGTACTAGTAGTAGTAGTTGCACTTTTGGCGATAGTATTTTTAGCAGTAAGAGTTGTAGTATTTTATTATTACTTTTATTCTTATTACTATTATATTATATTATATTATATATTATTATACTATTATATATTACATTATTGTACTATTCTTATTCTATTCTTATTACTTACGTACAAAACTTCGTCTAAGTGTGTTGAAGTTGTGGAAAATAAACTGAAGTTACCGCACCGCTGCCATATTTGTAATTACTCGTCCATTATAATTTCTATATGCAGTAAGCTATTGACATAGAGACGTACCAGTTACGAACATTCTTACGTATTAAACATGTCCGAAAGTTTTCCTATTCAAGATAACATGAACTTCACACGTTGAGCTGACGGAAGTGCTTCGAACGTTAAGAAAGAGGAACGGTTCACTTAATGGTTATTACTGGTGAAGTGACGTATGGCAAACGCTTACAGCAACTTTATCTCGGTTGCTTTGTTGTGTTTTTGTATTTATATCATCCATCCATTTCTATAAATCTTTTAGTATGCTTTCAATGTTCGCAATCTTAAAATATCTGAAAAAATGTACAAATGACAAAGACGTATCAAATCTTAGAGGGCGGGGGGGGCAGAGGGGGGAAGAGAGAGAGAGAAGAAAAATTTTGAATTGTTTCGTCTTACGAACACGTGAAGATCGTGTGAATTTTTAACACGTAACCGTTTCTTTATTCAAGGACTTATTGTATGGCATAGAGTTATAGCCATTACCTTACCCAATAAAAAAAAGCATACGTCTGTCACTCTTCCTTGATTATTTATTGCCATCAAACCAAAACTATAAGAGTTCTAGTAGCTACCATTTTTGTTTTATGTTCTAAAAAAATTGCCTAAATACAGTCTTGGTGTCTCTTAATATTTAATTGATATTTCATTATTTCCCGTCTCTGCCATTGACTGGAATCGCCTACGAAATGAAAGACGTCGGTAATAAAATGCTGTCTATATTAACCTTATAAAGCCTAATGGTAACTTTATGTACCACCGGGTTTAACATTCAAAAATTTTACATGGTGCTGACATTGCATTTATGTGTTTTATATCAATCTCGGAACAAACAACAACCTTCGCCTTATACCACATTAACAGATTGGTTTTTATAACTGAGGTGGAGAGTGTTTACTGCGCGGTACGCATCGAGTCCTTATATAAAACAGATCCGTTCCGTCTTTAAAGGGTTAATGTATAAAAATCAAGGCTTTTACGGTTTCTGCGATTAAAGAATATAAGTTTATGTTGCGACTAGCCTTCTTTAATCTGTTCCCAGTTCCTTCACAAGAAAGCTGCTACCGCTCTTCCTGCTGTCCCCAGGTCCCTCTAGCTGTTCGAATGAAAGTGGGGTAAGGCGCCCTTCTGGGCAATAACAAATAGGAATATGCAGAAAAATCAGTTATCAGATTAGTACGTTCAAAAGCTATGCCTTCATGCTTCGGCTGATATCTTTTTAAGTGTTTCATCTTACAATTCATGTTTCAAAACACACTATGGCCCTCCACTCAAAATTCATGCCCTTAACTACGAGTCAACAACAAATTTTTTTCACTTCATTCTCTGCTGTGACGGAATAAGGAGCTTATTTAAAAGTTTCTATGAAGAAATAATAAACACCTCGGAACGTGTTCCTGATAATGTCTAAACATTATGACACTTAATAAGGAAGCTGAACGTCTCGGTCAAACGTTTTGAAACATAAATCCTTATGCACTTAATTGAATTCATACGGTGTGGCTCTAAATGTTAAAAGATCCTCTGAAAGGGCAGCCTCTGTACAGCTTTAAGTATTTACCATTTTGATGGTTCAGTCTCGCCATTATAAATTGCTGCTTACGTTACTTCAATTAACCTGCATTCAAAAACTTACTATGAACTGCAGAACAAATATTATTTATCAACTTAATACTTAATTCAAAATTAGAAGTTAAAAACAGACATAGCAAATGAATGCAAAAGCAAAGCTTTGAACTACTAATTAAATATCTTAGCGGTGATTGGGAGATATTTAGTGCAAAGTTTTTAAAGATAGGCAATATACATTTTTAAATATACAGCAGTGTAATATTAACGAGTATTGTTTAACATTTTAAAGCCCAGCGGTAACTTTACGTACCACCAGTTTTAACATTAAAAAATTCTACGTGGTGCCCACATTGCGTTTATGTGTTTTGTACGGATCTCAGAACAAACAGCAACTTTTGCCTTATAAAACATTAAGAGACTGGTTTTTATAACCGAAGTGGAGAGTGTTTACAGCGCGGTACGCACTGAGTCCTTATATAAAACAGATACGCTTCGTCTTTAAAGGGTTAATTACAAGTTATTTAGTTACAACAATAATATCGTACTATCTGTGCATAAAATGGAAAACAAACTGCACAGCACGTACTGTACTTAATATTTTGGCAGTGAAACTGATAAAATTTGAAACAGACAGACGTTGCCTTACTAAGCAGTGTATAATAAGCGCACTGTAACTTAAAATTTTATAAGAAATTATGTCGTGCGCATCTTCACCTATCTTATGTAAAGTGTTTTTCCTTGCCTGAGGAATGAATCTCAAACAAAATTCGTATGGAGTATAGAAAACTTTTTATCTGTATCCCTGCATGGTGTAGTCCTAATCCTCTTACATCCTCCAACTCTTCCCGTTGGGCTGACCACATTCAAGCAGCAATACCGTAAACATTTATCCTGCAGTTTAAATACTTAGAAGTTCCTCCTTTTTTTAATTACATCGAGATTTAGACCTATGTTTTCTAAATACTGATACTTAATTCTAACATTATGTTCTACGGTAATAGTGGATATGAAATTCTTTCCAATGTTACATATAAATTTCCTCAAAATCATGAAATAATAAGTGTATTCTCTATACATAAGAGGATAAGATTTTTTTGTGAAACCTCTCTCTTTCTTAAATACGTAGAGGAGTCACAGGCCGTGAGAGAGAAAGTTTCATATTCAACACACTTGCCAAATATTAAATTTCTTTTCAATACATTATTACTTCAAGTGCTAATCAAGAACGTAATTCAATATTATGTAAGGAACATGTATTTATTCCTGGTCCCCTATATAACAACGGAAATTGGCGGAAGAATTAACGTGTAACTTCTCCGACCCAATGGAAAGGAAACTGGCCTGGTTTTAGTATACAACTACTTGATTCGAACGCAATGAATTATTTTCATATTTTGTGCAGTGCCTGCTATGCTCATGGCAGAAAATGTGAGGTCATGTCTGATAAATTACAGGTTAATCCTCGGTCTGTTACGAGACAATTTTCCTTCTATTGTCAGGGCGCAGGTTGGGTAACATTTAAAAGAATATTATATTAGTAAAGATAACCACGATTTTATCGAAAATTTGGAGACGGACAGACAGACAGACAGACAAGACGCAGTTATAAGGTTGCGGTAACAGAATGTTAAGATTTCCAAATCGCTGTTTCGATGTATTGGGTTAAATATAAGAACCCCAAAAATTATGGAGTATCAGCAGGAAAATTACATTTAACATTACTTTTTACTTCTTAAAAATTAAATTTCTTAAGTGGTCTCCCTGGCATGCAACATATTCCTGTAATCGTGATCGGAAATTAACCATAAGTGCCCAAAGGCGCACAACTTGCCCCCGATTGTGCATCATGTTTGTTACAGTCGAGTTCTGAGTATCATCAAATTCTTCTGTGGCACCTTAACGGACGAAATAGCATGTCAGGTTCCAAACCACAGGCACTGACAATCATCTGCTGCGCAATTATCGTTAACTGCCGATCACAATTAAAGGAATGTATAGCATGCAAGTTAGACAACACAGGAGGTAAACTTTTTAAAAAATATAAAAGCATACATTAAATGGAATTTTACTACTGATACTACGTAATTTCGTTTTTAAACCTTTTAAAGCCTAGCGGTAACTTCACGTACCAACAGGTTTAACATTAAAAAATTCTACGTGGTGCCCACATTGCGTTTATGTGTTTTGTACGGATCTCAGAACAAACAGCAACTTTTACCTTATAAAACATTAAGAGACTGGTTTTTATAACCGAAGTGGAGAGTGTTTACAGCTTGGTACGGACTGAGTCCTTATATAAAACAGACGCGCTTCGTCTTTAAAGGGTTAATGTATTCAAATCGATTCTTCAAAACAGCTGTCTCATTATCGTCACATTTTATTGTTACACCCTTACCAATCCCTGATGGCAACTTTGTGAATGTCACAAAAATATTTAAAAATGGGCAGCTAATTTTTGTGCCCTACGTTTAGCTATGAATCTCGTAGAATGACCACAGAAACAATTTCAAAATTCGATTCACGTATCTTTCGAATGTGTAGCAGTAAGCTGACCCACTCACTATGTAGAGTAATTATAGAAAATTATCTTGTTAACATTTAATGCAATGTGTAAATTCTATATGTCACCATTAACTGCTACTGTGGATATACTATGTTAATCTATACCTTTGCCCCACCCGGCGGAGGCCCGGGTTCGATTCCGGGTCGGTCCATATGGGATTTGTGGTGGACAGAGTGGCACTGGGACAGGTTTTCCCCAAGTACTTCGGTTTTTCCCCTGTCAATTTCACTCCACCGGTGCTCTATTACTTGGAAAAATGAAAAAAATACATCGTATTTCGCTTCATCTTCATCACAGGGTTGCACAATAAGCCTCAAGGCTGCGGTGGGTCCGTAGCATCTGCTGCGGGGCCCTTCTCCACTAAAAAACCCATACTCCTCCCGACGCCTTTAGGGTATAGTGTTCGGTGTATATTACACGCGTATTCTGTGACTCCTAATATCACGTTTCAAGATATTTTAATCACTTAAACACCGCACACATTATTTTGTTGATCAGTAACTGAAATGCTTCTATACATTAGCATCACAAAGTTTTCGAAAGGTTCCATGCTCTTAGAATACACGTACTCCGTAAGAGATTAATTCTTATAAGAAGTAGCAGAATAGTGTAGGAGGATAGAATAAAAACACACAGGTGATAAAAACCCTATATATCTAACAAAACGTAAGCTGTTATTTTTACGGAAATCCGCTTGCAGCGCCACCCACTAACCTTACTTATTACCATAGTAGTTAGAAGGAAGGGTTCTCGCGCTGTAAATCATGGAACATTATGAAAGTCACGACAACCCTCTCTTACTAAGGAGTTGAAAATTATTACCTACACTTTTTCCTGCTCCCTTTATTCTTATGGGGCTCATAGTCGAGTTTATTCCCCTCCAACCGGGGTAATTATACATATCATAGAACAAAAGAAGGAGGAAGTAGACATAAAGAATCAGGACAACAGGAGGGGAGGGGGTGCTGTTACAATATGTAGGTCGTATATTTGTGGCTTATGAATACATGACTCAACCTAGTTATTTTATTGGTTTATTATATCATATCCTTATATAATTCGAACCTTGTATTTAAATTTAAAATATTCTTTAATCAAATAGCCCAACAGCTGCATAATGTTTTGTGCCTGAATGTCAGCGTGTTTCAGTGAACATATCCTGCCGACAGATGATCTTCAACTGCTGGTTCTAATCGACTTATGGTACTTAATTGCATAGCTACCATTATAAAAGTCTTCCGTTTTCTGTACCACGTCTTATTACATTTGAACATGCTTTTAGTTACAAAATGCAATAGCCGATATTATTAACATTCGAGCGACAAAACAACCCACTTTTTAAAGGACTCTGATACTTCGAGTGACACGTAGAATTGTTACTTTTCATTGTATATTTCTACCTTCATACTTAGCGTGACACGTAGAATTGTTACTTTTCACTGTACATTTCTACCT
>BLKM01007123.1:0-15169 GCA_013340265.1 Coptotermes formosanus | reverse complement strand
TTGAAGAAAATAATACAATTAACTATCTGGACCTCACACTGGTCAGACACAAAGACTCAATTGATATTAAAGTGTTCCGGAAACCCACCACAACTGACACCACCATTCACTATACTTCTAATCATCCTTTAGAACACAAACTGGCAGCATTCAGGTACATGCTAAACAGAGCTAATAATTTACCCCTCAAACCGGAAGATAAGCAACAAGAAGAGATGATAATCAAACATATGGCAAAGGCTAACGGATACCCTACAAAACTTATAAAGAACTTACAAAAAAAGATTACCACCCAAGACAAACACAGTATATCGGACTCTCAAACCAGACATAAATGGGCCACTTTCAAATACTATAGCCCTTTAGTTAGAAAAGTAACCAATATCTTTAAGAATACCAACCTCCGTATAGCTTTTCAGCCTACCAACACTATCTGGCAACTATTGAAGCACAATAAGAATCCTCCAAATAAATATTCTAATAGTGGCGTTTATAGCATAAAATGCTCATCATGTAATAGGTTCTACATAGGTCAGACAGGACGTGAAATAAGTACGAGATACAAGGAACACATTCGATACATACGCACGAATAACCCAAAATCCGCCTTCGCTCTGCATATGCTTGACAATAACCATCAATACAGTCCTATAGAAGAATCATTGCAACTTATCGTACCGTGTAAAAAAGGAAACAGACTAAACCTTCTAGAGAATTTGTACATACAGCTTTTTCACAATCTAGACTTATTAATGACTGAACAGAATACATTTGAATACAACCCCCTATTCTCCCTGCTTCTTACCCATGCATCCCATAATACCTATATACAGCGCCTTCTGACGTAACTACTCTGTGGTAGCAGACTCCCGTACCTACTCAGTGACACACGTAACACGGTTGGCCTAGTACACACAACGAAGCTCAACGCTGAAGCCAGTCTTTCGGTACCCACACACCATATGGCTGTTTCCAGATCGACGACTGCACAAATAAACCGACTATTCAACCTCCTGCACAAGATTAGTTAACTCGTGATGGTGCCTTATTATTCTCATTGTATACCATACTTTTAACATTTTATAGTTTTGTGACAATGTGCTGTGTTACATTTTAATAATCTTATAGACATTCTTATTATTTAATGGGGTGCCACTGCACTCACAGTTAATAATGTGCTATTCACATCGGACCATATAGTTATGTGTTGTAATCCAAGAACTGTCATCAAATTAATATTGGAAAACAGTGTGTTATGTGTGTAAATGCTATATTTTAACAATTTCACGTGTGTGGAAAACATCGCCTGAGGAAAATAATGTCTTAATTATATACGACCCCCTGAGGATGGCGTCTCGCTACGCCGAAACATGTCGGGGAAAAGCAGAGTAAAAAGTTGAATAAGTAAGTACAGTGCATTTGTTGGTTGCTTTTTTCATCTGATATAAAATGCACGGTGAGTTAAAAGTGAAAAAAAAAAACAGAAATATACAAATTTTAAAAAGGTAAAATCACAAAATAAAAAAAAACAACAACTTGTAATGGAGGGCAGTCAACCATTCATTACAAATCCCCCCCTGCTTAAATCAGACTTGGTCCCTCAAGTCTTCATTAGGCAGAGAATGACTCAACATAATTGGATGACAACCCTTGTAATCCTGGAAAAAAACCAAAAGAAATAAACCCTTTTCAAGAATGCAACAAACAAAATACACCATTAATACACAGAGAAAAACAAAATGTCGTCTGTCATCGTATGATACCATTTGGACTGAGAACTAAAGCTTTCCATAGCTTCATATCAGAACATGGATTTTTTCAATTACGAGTTTCCAACATAAGCAACCATATCAAAGTAAACAAACTCCGTCCATTTTGCATCACTCTTACAGCCATTGCTGTGCTAGCGTTCAGAGTCAACGTTAAGTGTGTAGGTCTGTACATCATCAAGCTACTTAGATAAAAGCGCTATGTGCTGCGTTGACATTCTCACGCTTAAACGCTGCTTAATCGCTTCTTAATAGCCATTCGGCTGGCAGACGCTCACCAAGATGGTCACTATTCACACTACTCTGAAACACTTTAGATATTTAATTATGAAATTCACCATTAAATTAGAGCACGTCACTAATTATATTTCCGGTGTTGTGGTGTGGTTACGTTGCTCTCGTTGTGGTTGGTGTTATGCAAAACTGGAGTGTTTCTTCGTTGTGTTGTCCCGCGATGTTCTACGTCTGGACGCCGCTACTGGATAGTGACGCTTCCTTTCGCGTGTCCCCATTGGCGCAAGTCTCACCCCACAGGTGGACTCTAAGGGAATGCGGAACAGGCTGCTCGACGCGTACGATGGAAAAACTGTGTCCAACCCGAACAATAAGTGGGAACCCTGCATCTACCATCCTGGGTACAAGGTGTGTTGCTCCTCACCCAGTGAACATACGACCCGTCGCCGTGTGTCGGGTCCGCCGCATCTACTCAGTGCTGACGGAGTAAGTAGAAAAGTTGAACTGTTCTTTCTCCCCTGCTCTGTTGCTTAGTTAGGGTCTAGGAGTAATTGGATTTTCAGAGTAGTAGGAATAGGCTTATGAGAAAGTGAACTTTTCTGTAGAATTAGGAAAATTGTCGCTAATTCTTCTAGTTGCCAGTGTGCGAATATAGGAATGGGAACCAGTAGTACATTTTCAGGATCATTGCAACCTCTGTAAAGGCAATTTGGGATACACTGTAATCAGTTCGCCTTGTTCTGGTGCCTCACGTTCACTGCGTGCAGTTGCAGAGGGCGTTAACATCCCCTCCGTCATAGTGAGCGATGGCTCCAGTCGGCACCTGGTTGATCGCCTCGGTGTTGTAGCACTATCATTGCGTAACTCACCTCCTCCTGGCAAAAGCAGCGTAAACACCATTCAACTGCCCTTGCTGGACAGACCTGAAGTAAACTAGTTGCGGTTGAAGCCAACATACAACCGCTCAGCTCCCGTCGCTCCATCCGTGCTGCCTTGAAGTTTCAGGACTTTCCTTCGTCACAGTATTGTGTGCTAGTAATGACTGGAAGTATAACTCAGTTCACATGCCATCACTTAAAAATGTACACTGCTCCGAGCTCTGTGATCTTTCCCATTCTGTGTCCACCAGGTAGTTCGGTAAAGTGAACGCATAACCTGATACTACTAATCCAAAACAAATCAAATATGTTGACTACCAAAATCCGCAATAGGGTTACAACCATTTTTTTACATAACAATTAAGTGGCATGTTCCGGTTCATTAACCTCAGCCTACACAAACAAAACAAATTCTGTCTTCTCATACTCTGTTAATCCTTCTTAGCATCTGACTTCACAAATATGAATCACTACACTTTACTCCTGCATCAGTTCTAAGTCTTAAAAAACAGTAATGTTATCTTTTAACCACACTACCCTGCGTAGTTGGATAAATCAAGCTTATTGATATTTTCCCGTGCAAAGTTGCACATGAACAACAACCAGATAAAAATCAATTGGTGCATAAAAGTTTTATATAACACCGCGTTGACAGAGTTCTCTTCTGGTTCCTATTATTGTGTTAACTCAGTACAACATTAACCATAAGTCGCTTAAATTAACTCAGTATTTACACGCTTATACTAACAATAGCTGTAGTACATCGTTACTAATCCGTAGTATAGTACGCTTATACTAACTAACAGTGTTGAAACATGCGTTGCATTTTGTTTACAATTGCACTCATTGTGTCATTGCACTCATCAGCTGATTGTTTTCTTGGTCGCCATCTTATTATCGTGGTTCCGCCCTACGTCGTCTGCTAGGGGGTGGGGCTAATTAGTCAACACTTAGCTGTCGTCCCGTACACATCACCTGTTACAGAACGAATTACGTACTTTCCGAGCCTCAGTACACAATCGCTCTTGTCGTGTACACACTTTCTTAGCTGTAGATTCGCTTAATCTTCGCTTATACGCCCTTCCTGTTGTTCCTCGATTACGGCTTGCATTCTTGCGCGCAATCGGGTGTGAGGTGGCTCTGTCCTATGTGTACTGAGTTCACGCCTCGAGCGGGGTGTATCAGGTGGAACGTAGCTGGGGTCAACACGCGCTGAGTCAGGGGTCTCCAAATGTTGTGGGCCTTCTGCAGGGGTGTCCATGCCTCTCGGCGATCCTCGTCTTTCCCTGCCCGGGTCCTGGGTTTGGTCATCTACTTGCGGTAGTCCCGTGATAATTTCATGCCGTGTTACTATGACTCCTTCCTCTTCTTCCTCCTGATCGTCCTGCTCGTCCTCCTTGGCTTTCCTCTTCCTGCTGTTCGGCTTCTGGTTCGGCCTGGGCTTCCATACATTTTGGTCGTAAGCCTTCTTTAACCTGTTTACGTGCACCACTAAATCCTTACCAAACCGATTCACTATTTGGTAATTCAGGTCTGAGAGTTTAGCTAGCACTCTATACGGACCTGTCCAGGGTTTCCTAAACTTCGGACATTGCCCTGGTTTGTTTGCGGGGTTGAAGAGGTACACAATATCACCTACTTCAAACTTGCGCAATTTCGCTCTACGGTCATAATACCGTGTGTTCACCTGGTGCGATTTTCGGTTATTTCTCCGAACCAACTTATAGGCTTTCCTCAGACTAGATTTCAAATTTGCTAGCCGGGCTTCCTGATCCGTACCTCTCAGTTCAGGAGTTACTTTGGCTCTTAACTCCTGCAACGTTGGCAAAACCATTTCACGCCCATGAAGTAAATAATAGGGGCTGTAACCTCCTGTGCTATGAGGTGTGGCCCTATATGCCATCAAATAAAACGAAATGAGCGTGTCCCAATTCGTCCCAGACGAATTAACGTAGTGGCTCAAACCTTGGTTCATTGACTTATGAAAACGCTCAATCGTTCCAATACTGCTGGGGTGATAACTCGTGGTTTGCAATTTCCTGATGCCCAAAATCCTGCATGTTTCCTTAAAGAAAACAGAGGTGAACGACCTGCCTTGGTCAGTCACCAACACTGACCCTGTGCCATGCCTCGCGATTATCTGAGTAGCATACGCTCTGGCACACGTTTCGGCCGACATATCTGGAATGGGCACTGCCTCTGCGTACTTGCTCAAGTGACATATGAAAGTAAGCAGATACTTGTTCTTTCCAGGGGTTAATGGATAGGGGCCGCAAATGTCCATTGAAGTTATTTCGAACGGATATGTGGGTTCCATAACCTCACCTAATGGCGCCTTATACTCATTTCCCTGTTTCCTTCGGTTACATTCGTCACATTCCTGGACGTATTTATCAACATCCCGTCTCATTCCTGGCCACCAATGACGTAACTTAATAGTTTCCCACGTCCGTTTTCTACCAGGGTGAGCTGCGTATGTGGGGTCATGGTTATTATAAATCACGCCCCGTATCAAACTTTTGGGTATGTTCCCCATGTTTCTGTCTCCTATAAATAGCTCCGTCCGCGTCATGAAAATACTCGGACCTGCTACTTAATTTTCCGGGCCTCAAAGACTTACAAAATTTGTCCGCCTTCTGCTCCTTCTCCACCTTGTCTTTGGTGAGGGCTCCGTCCGCTGTTACCGCTTGCACATGTCTACTTAGTGCATCAACATGCGGTATTTTAGTTCCCGGTCTATGCTGTACTAAGCATTGAGGCTTTAGCACCGCCGTCTCCCTAGGCGTTACGTGTGCTAACTTCTCAGTCGCGAACTTCCTAGATTTCGCTGTGGTCTGCCTCGACCTATCTTTCTTCCGGCCCTTGCTCTCCAGCTGCGGTTCGAAGTCAGTACCGTCATTGATACTAGCTACCAAGCTTTCCGAAGTTTCTTTGGCAACTCCGATCACCGTCCCATTTGGTAATACGATTTCCCTTTCACTGGAATTCGCTACCATGACGTGTACAACGGCACTTGTCCTACCTCTACAACAGCTGATTGCTGACGTAGCGTTCTCGTGTCGCTGCCGCTTCGCTCGGTCAGTGGCACCCGTAACCACGCGTGCTAAAGTGCGAGCAGAGCATATGCCTTGTACCGGGTCTGCGTTGGTTCAACACAGACTAATTCGGGTGGTTCCTGCCGTTTGGGTATCTCCAGTTTTCCCAACACGACTTGCCTGGCTCTAGGTTCTAATCTGGTCTCACTGGTAAGCTTTACCAGATAAGGGATTGCGTCCTTCACCTCAACGCGGGTCGGTTTCTTGTACTGTCTGACATCATTAACATTTCGGTTATTCTCCTGCGAGACTGAAAACTGATGATTTTCTAAAGTGGAGAATATTGTTAGGGCAAGGTGGTCAGCTGTTCCACGTGCCCTTTGCCCTCTTCTCTTTCGAGAACCATGCCGAAATTTGGAAAAATCCTGTAACTTTAACTCAGCTTTTCCAAAATTAATTTCCACTCCGTATTCCAACAAAAAATCCATGCCTAAAATTCCCGCTGCTGTGGTTGGTAATGAACACACTAAAAACTTGTGCTCATACTTCACGTTGTCGATCCAAAATGCAACCCTTTGCTCTCCCCTTACATCTAGAGCATCTCCAGTCACTCCACACGGTGACAGATTGCTAGTCGCAACTACTTCACTGCATATTCCCGGTTGAATGAGTGAAACACTCGATCCTGTGTCTATAATGAGACGACGTTTCGTCTCTTCTATCTTGGCTAGAAGGGTAGGATTTCCTCCATCCACATCTAACTGAGCCAAGTACCTAACGACAGCGTTCTGTGAGTTAGCGTGACGAGAGGAGCTGTCTCCACTCCCATCACCTACTCGTTTCCCGACTTCCTACCGGTTTTCCTTCGGTTAGGAGTCCTATCCCTCGGCGGTGATTCTGCCTGCTGACTTCGTACCTTTCTCACGGCAGGATTCATATGCTTTCCTTGCCTATCCCTGCGGCTTGGACATTCCCGTGCAACATGACCAACTCCACCGCATTCATAACACTTGTAAGTGTTCCCGGATCGCACATTCTTAGCGCCGCTGCGGTTTGGACGCCCCTGAGGTCTTGCTAACTCCGCCTGTTCTGAGTTAATTCCCTCGCTCGTCTTCCTTGAGTCTCTCTCTCGCGTCCTATCTGAATTCGAACTGCTAGACTTTCCTGCTTCTAGATAAAAAGCTTCGTTTCTTTTCTCCTGGAGCTCAGCTTGCTCCACCGCAATAGCTATCTGAAGCGCCTCGGCCATCGTGCTAGGCCGTGCGTGCCGCACTTGCTTTCCTGCTGGGCCCAATAATCCAGCTGTGAAACTAGCTAGCAGTAACCTTTCTGCCTGTTCGAAATGAAATCTTTGCAGCGCCGGGTCCTCTACCATTACTAAGGTTTTCTGGGCTAAACTACGGCATCTGTCGGCGAATTCCTGCGGGGTTTCGTCACGACGTTGCCTAGCCGTCTGAAGTTGCAGAAAGTGAAACTGGTCACTGCCGACATCTTTGAACCTGCTTCGTAAAGCTGCTTTAAATTGCTGCCACGTGACCTCGCTCGAATGCAGTTCCTGCGCGCTACTGTAATATGCTTTAGCGGCATCCGTTAACTTAAGAACCGCAACCTGAATTTTATCAGCGTCCGACCAATTACCAATTCGGCCCGTCCCTTCAATGGCCTCGAAAAAGTCGGTTAACGGAGTTGCTTTCTCGGTTCCCGACCATTTCGGAATTAATCCTACTAGGGACAAATCTTTGGTCACCGTGGGCCTCGCTGTGAGCTGCGACTGTAGGCTGTTTACCTCCGCCTGAAGTCGTGCTACCTGCTGCGCTACCGCGTCCTCAACTTTAGACTCGTGTCTAGCCATGTCTTCTCCGTGGGTTATTTTCCGTGGGTACAACCAAGTGGTCTATGCTGGGTGGATTCGATTTCCACGTTGCCTTCCTACTTCTTGACTCAAGAGTCGTGTTCCCAATTGCGTCCTGGCCTATTTTAGGAATCCCACCGCTGAAACACCATTTGTAACTGACTGCCCTTCCCACTGATGCCTCCAAGTGAGCCCCAGATTTCCCCTTGACTACTTCACCAATTTGTAGCGGAGCTTTTCTCCACCTCTTCCCTAGAACTATGGGGTGTGAAGCTGTCCACTCTTAGTTTCGTGGGAAGGTAGCCTCGTTTGTAGCGTAGTTGAGTGTAACTACTGATAAGCTGCCATCAGCCTGAATTACATCAGACGTTTAGATCCCAGGGCGTCAGGATACACGGTAGGATTTGTGCTTGACTATTGAAACTCCTTATTGCTTTCTATTAACTGTTTACTATACCTACGGCTATGTTTCTAGACTACTTTCACAAGTTAGTTTACTAGAGCCGTGCCGCTACTGCACTATCGCAACCTTACAATGCCACAAGCTGCGATATTATTAAAATGGTTGTATACCCACTCCACAACTTTCAATTACGAAAATTTTCGGGATTACCTAACTTCCGAAATTGCTACAGTTACCGTATTCACTTTGCCGTCTTACCTTGGATTAAGGTGCTCACGAGCATGATGTGGTGTTCTAATAAAGTTCCGTCAACGTACAGTTGCGTGCTCTTTATTTCTCGTCGCCCAGAACTCGTCGAAGTCTCCGACGCACCTGCTACTTAATCCATCCGGTCCTCAACGTGGAAAGTTCACTTACACAGGTGAGGTCCAACTCACTTATCACTGCTTAAGTTTCTATTACTTGAGTAAGATGCAAAAAAACTTACAACAAAACTTAATATTGAAAACAAGCTCGTAGCGCTCGAACGTAAAATTTCTACGTAATCCACCCGATGTTCTAAGAAAAATTCCCGCAATAGACGCAATAGACTTCCAGCAATAGACGTGACGAAATCCACCCGTTGTTTCAAAGCAAAAACCTTCCAGTAATAGACGCTGTGACATTGTTTTCCACCCCCTTAAATAACTTTTTTAGTAACGTTGGTTTCAACTGGTTTAATCAAGTCGAACTGCTGAATACGAATTTCATAAACCAATGGGAAACCAAGCCGTCACTAATTTCCATATTTGGCAGAGTGCGAATGTCCAGTAAGCTTTCAGACCGAAGTCCAACTTACGTTGTCTTCGGCCGAGACAAACAGGAAATTCACACGCCACCTTGCAAGGCTGGTTGCCTATAATGCAGTACGGCACGTGTATTAACAATATAAAATCCCTGCGTGTTACTACATCAAACAGAAATATACAAATTTTAAAAAGGTAAAATCACAAAATAAAAAAAACAACAACTTTTAATGGAGGGCAGTCAACCATTCATTACAATATTATAAACTCTGACGCGAGCAAGATTGCGATCGCGGCAGTGTTAATGCAAAATGACCAAGCTGTCAATACAAATATTGTATCCACCGCTTCGCGTGTCCTCACCCAGACAGAGCAGAGGTACACTACCTGCGAGTTGGAGCCTTTGGCCATCGTATTCGCGTTACAGCGATTCAGGCGTTATATCTACGGCCACAAGGTTATATTGAATACAGACAACAAAGCACTCACATTCTTGCAGAAATGTGTAGTCACCTCTAATAGAGTAGCAAGGTGGGTTATGGAGATTGAACAGTATGACATACAAAAATTAGACACATTAGGGGTGTCGATAATGGGTTGGCAAATCTTTTCAGCAGGAATCCGGCTCAGTTGTCTGCCACAGAGATTAGTGAACTCAAAAACCCAGACCAAACTATGGTGCAATCTATACAACTAGGCATTGACGATAGTGTAAAAAGGGAACTGAAGAAGCTTGCCACCCTTCAGGACACTGACCCTCGTTTACAATCCATAAAGGAGAGACTGCAATCCCACTCCACCCGCGGTACAAAGCATTTACTAAACAATGGCGTACTGTACCGCAAAGGTGACAGGGAGGGTCTTATCTGGAAAGCTATGTTGCCGGAGTGCCTTGAGCGAAAAGTTACGAGATTTGTCCACACATCCTTGGGGCATTTAGGAAATGATAAATGCTACACTGAGATTCATCACGTATTCCACCTTAAGAACCTTGCAAAAAAAACTCAGAAAATTCATTGCGACTTGCGACGTTTGCCAGAGAACCAAGCACTTGAACCGGGCGTATAATGTAGAAGAGAGGCATCACCTCCCGAAACGTCCAGGGGAACTATGTGCTGTTGATATTTATGGTAGTTTACCGAAGTCAAGGGGAAACGTCAGATATATTTTTGTGTGTTACGATGTGTTCTCCAAGTACGTGAAGTTGTATCCACTTAAATCAGCTACTACCAAGGCTTGCCTGAACAAGCTGCAAAACCATTATTTCGTCAATGTTGTTACGCCAAGAATGATACTGTCAGATAATGGAAGTCAATTTAGGTCACCTCTATGGCAGAGGAAACTGGAAGAGACTGATGTCACCATCAGGTTTTCGCCTATCAGACACCCACAGAGCAACCCCAGCGAGAGAGTTATGCGGGAGCTATCAAAATTCTTCAGGGTTTACTGCCACAATAATCATAAAAAGTGGGCAGAATTGATTCCTCATATCGAGGAATGGCTAAACAAAACAGTCGCGAGTTCGACAGGCTATTCTCCCGTAGAGTTGATGTTTGGTGACAAGAGGCCTGGTATCTTCGAGAAGTTATTGCCACAACTCAAAGAAAACACGGCAGGTACTGAAGCCCTAGAGGCCAAGTTTGAAAGGGCATTTGCAAGGATCAGAAGAAAAGCCGCAGAAAGAGACAGAAGGAGAAAGAAGGGCAATACAAACTGGAATCCATGCGTGAACGACAGAGTCTTAGGAGCCAAAACCAATCGGACGCTGTAAAGGGCGTAATTGATAAGTTCATGCGTTTGTGTGCAGGACCGTACACCATCAACAGGATACTGCCGCATTCAACGTATGAACTGGTAGATGACCAAGGAAAATTAAGAGGGGAATTTAACAAGAAGCAACTGAGGCCGTATAAGACCGAAGGGTGTTGGTTAAGAGTCCGAGTGATTGCATGAAATAAATAAATAAATAAATAAATAAATAAGTGTGGAAGAGCAGTGTTGGCTGAATCCAACATAGAAGTGCCAAGAAAAGAGGCAATTGTCTAGCAATTGAGCAGAGGAACATCTGTGAAGAAAAGAGAAGAGCAGTGAAAGAAACGATAAATGGCACTGAAATGTAGACAACAGAGGAAGATAGAGGTTCGCGATTTTGCCCCTTATGTTATGTGTTTATGAAAAAAAAACTTTTTCGTCATGGGAGTAGGAAGGCGTGTTGCCATAATTATGCTGTTAACATATACTCAGAAGTGTACAACTTAAGAATTATGTACTTTGAGATAAGATATTTCATAAGTAACTGCATATGATTGACCTACATAGGGATAAGTTGTAATGATATTAGTGTAGTAGCTTTAAAGTCGTAAAGTATGCATCTTACAACTGCTTTAGTGTAAGCAACAGAGTTTCCTAAACGTCTAATAATGATCACATGTAGTAGCCTTAAGCAAAGTAGGAATTGGGTTTGCTACTTATTAAGTTCATAGGAGTGTACTAGGAAGATAAGACATGATCTGAACAGTAATGAACACCTGAACCACCACTGGAGACAAGTATTTTATTGTAACATTGTATTAAAAAAAAGATATAAGATTGCATGGCGACACTGAAATAATTTATCTCCACTGCTCCACTGCATGTCATCAAATTATTCCAGAGGGGAGATATAACCGGACACTGATTTGGGGGGAGTCTTGGAATTACTTGCATATTTTAGACCTGGTCACGTTTGGTAGAAGAATGCGTAGGAACGCTACCCTAGACAGGATACCATAAAACACCTGCTGTTTAGGAAGGATTTTGGGGATAAAAGAAGTTTCGTTATGAGCCTGTAGATGGAGGTAGCGGGGAAGTGAATGACGAGAGACTCGGGAAGGACCTCGGCGAGGGAAGGCGTTTTATTCTATATAGGAGTTTTGGGCTACGAAACTGAAAAGTCACTGTGGGGAAGTTTGGAAGGGAAGAGGGTTGTTTGGGGCAGTGCGGATAAGGAGTTGCGGTGTCGCCGGCGGGATGAGTGTATTGAACATTACCTTAAATAAATAGATAACGAATTGAGTATAACCCTTGGTTAAAGGTGTTTGTGTATCTTGGTGTGGGCTAACATCGATCCACAGCACCACGTCCCGCTGATCCCTTGAAAACACCACACGAAACATTCCCTAGGGGTGATCTCACGCTCTGCCGCAGAAAGTCACCTAGCCATCATCCTGAACACTGGCGCCCAACCAGTAGTGCAGATGGTATGTTAAGGGCTACTGTAACAAAACTCGTCTGTGAGTTTGGTTGCATGTTTTAGATTTCAATGTAATAGTCATCACCTGATATCAGTGGCTGATTTCGAATGAAGGGTAAATAGAGTCAAACCTGCTGGTTGCCAGTCTGCAATTCCACATGGGGACATTTCTGAAATTTACTCTCGTTGATGCAATATACATATAAAGGGGTAGGTCACATTCATTTTCCAAACAGCTGTCTTTCTTGGGGTTTTCCTCAAGCTGTTACAAGCACTTAAATTATTTTCTTCAATGCGAATCACAACTTGGGACTTCATCCTTATCACTAAACAGCACCCCTGCTTGTTCCCTTCGGGTATAGTTCCCCCGGCCAAGCATGACGTTGTCTGTCGCGTTGCTATCGGTGCTTTTCCCCGGCGCGAAATTTTCAGCTTACGAATTTAGGTTCGTTACGTTGTTGCTAGTGTGCGGTGACCATGGCTACCTGGTTGCTGACTCTCCCTGCTTCGGTAAGCCCCAATTCCCCTCCTATTTTGGCCGTATTTTTATTCTCGGTTCTGACTGGAATCAGCTATGTTTTGGAGTTTCGTATTTCGGATGTTCCGGTATGTCGCCCTCCCACATTAATTTCTGTCGTGGGGTGGCCTGCCCCGTGGCTCATCCGATCCTATGTTCTGTCTTTCCTGGTTTGAGTTTGGCAACCGGCTATCGTTAGCTTCCGTGGAATCTAATCTATTGAGGAAATTCAACGCCTCTTATATTGCTCGTACATTGGCTGACGAAAGTGTACGTTGAATGTATGGAGCGAAATGAACCATGATGGCTTCAACGATGTCTACTTTAGACAGTCTGGGTGACAAATTTGCTGTCACGCTTGAATATCGCAAGAAGTGTGCGAACATGGGGCCATCCTTCGCCTTGTCATACTTATTTTGATACAATGAGCAACGAAGTCTAGCCTGTGTCTGTGGCCACTACAACAGATCGGTAATTGCTTCTTTGAATTGCCCATATCCAGTCAGGTCATTGTAAACTGTACTTAACCACTGGCTTGTATAGAGATCAACGACGGCCTCCTTAGCTAAGGGAAGCCTAATCGATTCTGGCACATTTTACCCATGAGCATACGAGTCCACATCTGAAAGAAATTGAACTGTATTTCGCGTACCGCAGTCGCTAAATTTCGGCAAGTTCAGGTCGTTTGACAGTGCAAAACTCCCTCTTCAGCATAGCCATGATTACCTCTACCTGTCCTAATGTCAGGCGCATTACACAGTACTGTTTCATCATTAGTGTTACATAGCCACCCACACATTCACTCTCCAGTCGGCCATCAGAATGTTGGGAGCCATTCATTCCTAGCCCAGTAAGAAGCTGTCGTCCCTCTACGCAGGTCTCACAGTCTTTCTGCCTATTTTCCTCTGAATGCCGGGCAACAAAACGGCCTGCAGCAGCCACCTGCTCCGGCCACCTGACCTACAATTTAGCTCCCCACGACTTGAGGCGCTATCTGTGCCTGCCGCATCCAGTTTTCATTCAGTGAGCTAATGATTTCAACATTTACCTCCTTTCTAATTTCTGCCAGTTCGCTGCGAAATGCCTCCAAGCTATCTTCCACACCCTTCTAACGTTCGACCAATTCAGTTATAATAGCCATCTGACTGTCTCTGGCTTCCGACATGTGTTGGCGCAACCTCTCATTTAGACTTTCAGTCCTACCATTTACATTTACAATATTCTGATGAGTTTTCTGCTCAAGGGACAACATTGCGGTGGAGAAGTTTTACGTTTCAGCATCGAACCGTGTGGCCAACCTATCATTTATCTTGTCTACATCTGCCCTAAATTCTTTTACTGACCGTGCCATCCTACCCTTTAATTCCATTTTTCTTCCTGCCTTATCCGTTCTCTTTCTAACTTTTCCTCCTGCATCGCCTTCCAAATCATAATCAGTAATTCAATGCTAGGATTTTTGTTTTATTTAGATTTTCGTTGACAGTAAAAATTTCTGTTTTTCCCACGCTTATCTCCTGGCTTTGCCCTACACCTTTCAACATTGCCTTCTACCTGCACTTCAAATAATGTATGCTTGGTTCCCTCAGTCGGATTCGATGGCTGACGGCACAAAAGGTCACTTTCCATCTCACTACTACTATCGTCGTGCGCCGGCTTTACCTTGCTCCTTAACGAGCGTCCTGCCATTATAATTACCTGGTGACTGAAATTTTGTTGATGAAGATAAGTTGTCTCTTCCTCTCCAAGGCAGTTGTTCTGTAGTTGTTGCTGTTACGACGCTGCTTTCTTCGTGGTCAACCTCTTCTTGCAGTCCAGTACGTCCCTTTCCCGCGTCCATGCAGTTTTCTACGCGTGCAGCCGCTACTTAAACCCCCAAAAGCTGGTCGCCATAGCGCTGCACCCAGTCACTCTCCTCTCGGTACCAGCTACTCAAGAGACTTGGATGAGGTCCTGTCTTTCGGGTGATATTTATGGAGGAAGGAACGATAAGCACCGGACGAGTTTTGTGAAGCAACAAACACTGGTGAAGTTCTGCTATTTATTGTGCTTGGCGATGTATCCCTGCGTGCACAAGTTACAGTCAAGGTCATGTTTACGGAGTCCGATTAATTTACGTGTCGCCTTTTGTAAAACAGAACCACTAGTCCTGAGTTCCGGCACACAACTTGACACCTACCTCAAAACCACAGTGCCTTCAGAATCGAAAGTTTTTGGCTACCTAACGTGCCGGCATTGCATGTTAGGTCAGTCTCAATTTCTACTGCTTTTCCCGAATCTATTATTCCCTAATCCTTTCTCTCAAGCACCTAAACAAAAATTACCATAAGGGTTTCCTCAGTGCAGGCTTCCGTCTATCGTCTCTGCCTTGTTAGAGTGACGAACTCCGTCAGACAAAGAGGCACTTACCGTTATCTGTGCCCGATGTTCCCATGTAAAGTTAAGAAAGTTTCCACACGTTAAATTT
>BLKM01007119.1:17222-29431 GCA_013340265.1 Coptotermes formosanus | reverse complement strand
TCTCACTGTGCAGTTCCAGGTCATTTCTGAAGAGTCACTGTAATGTAGATCCTCATTCTGCTGGCTTGTCTAATATCGATATTGTATTTCGGTTGCTAAGAGACGAAAATAAATAAAACAGGTTAAAATATATTGTATAAAAAGTAGATGGATTGAAGCTGTCTTTATGATGCATTATAAGAAGACAAACATAGGGCTTCATGTTGTCTGTGTGCCTCTTGTTCTCGTTTCTGTTGATTTAATTATCCATATTCTAACAGCGTACTCGTAGGTGAAGAATACAAATCGCAAGGTTCAAGGACTGCGTATTTTACTCTATCCGCGTTTTGCTGTCTCGTGCTGCCTTATGTCTTACTATTCTCCTGTGCATTCTATTAGGATAAGCGAGCCTCATATTCTTATAAAGCTGGCACAGATTAGGATTTCACTTCTTTTCATTCTGAATTTTGTTTCTGGAGGTTAGAAGTGGAAATAAAATATTCTGAAGAGGATGGCTTTACTTGTAGCTTAGTAAGCGCTCCGGCAGCCATAACTTTTACAGCCTAATGGATACTGTATATACAGCCGGGTTTTTTTTCCCAGTGGCGCCACAGCCCCCAGTGGGCCAGGGCCTCCTCATTATCGAAGCTTCACGATCACACTCAGACACACCACACGCGGTAGGACTCCTCCGGACGAATGATCGGCCCGTCGCAGAGACCTCTACCTGACAACACACAACACTGACAAGAAACAGACATCCCTGCACCCGGCGGGATTCGAATTCACAATCCCAGCAAGCGAGCAGCTGCAGACCCACGCCTTATACCGCGCGGCCATTGCCGTCGTCGTCGCACAGATATGGTTCTTTTTTTTTTTCACCCCCTCCCCGACAAACGTTAGTAGACTAAACAACATCGCCGTTCTATTGCGGCAACTTCTCCGACTTCCCTGTGAGTCAGGTTATCTATCCGTGTCGCTGTAGGCGAACCCTTATTCTGTCGTCCGACCACATTACCGCAGCTCTTGTGAAACGTAACTTCCTTCCTGCCTTCCTTCCTTCCTTCCTTCCTTCCTTCCTTCCTTCCTTCCTTCCTTCCTTCCTTCCTTCCTTCCGGTGGTGTAACACGCCAAATCGGGCCTAGGCCACTTCCTGTTTTGGGGGTTTCTGTATCACACTCTGACACACCACGCCCGGTAGGACTCCTCTGGACAAGTGATCAGCCCCTTGCAGAGACCTCTACCAGACGACACACGACACTGAGAAGAGACAGACATCCATGGCCCCCCCCTCGGGATTCGAACACTCATTCCCAGTAAGCGAACGGCCGCTGACCCACGCCTTAGATCGCGTGTCCCAGACGCTCAAAACTCAAATTTTATCCACACAGTGTATGTGCTTGTCCCATATGTGTCTTACAATAAACAGCATTCACCAATTGGTTTTTTAATGGAAGCACGCAGTGTTCTCCATGAGGTGGGAAGCAAATCTTTGTATGCAAATGTGCATTAGTCTCTCTAAGCAGCCAATATGCACAGTTCAGTATATTTAGGATCGAATTTCATGTGATCAGTATTAATCGATTCTGTTCACACCTCACAGTAAACACTCTGTCTTCGTTATAAAGACCATTCGTTTACTGCTTTACAGCAATAGTTCTTTATGGTGATAATCATATTAACACATAAACAAAGGGTGTGCGCAAAAATACTGTGTTAATGTGGGTGGTTTGTCTTCTGAAACAGGACACAGTACAGCTCAGTCACTGTAGTGATCAGGCGATGGGCTTGACAAGCAATGACCGCCGGATTTCCTGCTGAAATCAAGATATTTTCCTCTTTCCCTCAAGATGTAAACTGGCTTTGGGGCCCACCTGTCTCCTGTCGAAGGGCTACCGGGGAATATTTTTCGTGAGCAAGTCGGCCGAGGCGTGAGGCTAAGTACCCGATTCCATATACTGAAGAAGTAAAAGAATGCGCTGGGTGACACCTTGTTTCTCACAAACGTCTCTCCAATCATAGGTATTTAATAATGCGATGACACGTGTATATTCGCACTTTTGTTTTCCAAAAACAGTGTTCTGGCGGCGTTTTATCTGGTTCAGACACGTGGAGTTATTAATGAATTCTATTTTTCGCAGAAAGCGTCGGACCCTTGAGATTCGAAACGTTATTATACCATGGAAATTGTGTTTTTCATCTCCTCGTAACTTCGTTATTTACTATTGATTGACTTTGTGACAATATTCATTAGACAGATAATACATACGAAGGGAGGGAGGATGAAAGGCATAGTCACGTGTGTGTGGGTTTCGAATTGGCTGCTGGGTATTTGGAACGAATTTAATAAATCGTAATTAACAAATTACAGATGGAAATAAAGACACTCGGAAATGTAAACATAACACAACATTTCTACAGCTTTCACACTGCCAATTTATCGAGGTGTTAAAAAGTTCTTTGTGTTCAACTATATTTGGTACCGTAGTACGTCCGTAACAAGTACTTTGAACATAAAAGTGTATTTCTGTTTTCTCCGCGGCGTCTGCTCAAAATTTAGGCTGCCCCTTTTAGCATGTCACCGAGCACGAACGCTTTATCGCATAGAGAGCCTGCATCCGCCGGTACATCGCGTGACAGCTGCCATGGTAAGGGATACGAGAGAAGAAGCACTTTATTGATCCGGTGCCTGGCGTGTTACGTTTGAGAATTGCTCAGATTCTCATAGAGGTGTTCAGGCAAAGCTTCTGGTATTTATCACCATTTAACCAAAATTGTAATCTGTCGATAAATTTTATTAGAACTTCCCAATATATAATTTCATGAGAATCCCGACCATTGGTCCTCAACTTGTTACACGCGGGCAGGCGGATATTGTGAAGGTAATAGGAGTAAGTTTTCAACTTCGCTTTGAACGTTTGTGAAAAAGAAGCAGAGACAGGAAAAAGAAGGATTAAGAAGGAAAGGAGTAAGGAAATATGGGCATGGCGTAACTGTCATATCATGTTCTTTGTTGTAACTTTGTTTCTACCGAATACACATGCATAACAAATCGACATACATTTCAGCCCCTGTTTTGTATCATCCTTTGTCCTTAGGTCATACATAGTCACTCAGGTCCGCGCGCGCGCACACACGCAGACACACAGTGAAGTATATAGCAAGTGTTTCCATTTTGTGCGTGCGAATGCTGTACCTGAACCCCCATGGTACTGTTTGTTATGTAGCTGCACTATACTGCAATTGATATGGATGTGTCTCTCTTAATGTACACTCCTAGTCAGCAGTATTGTAGCTCCCGTACAGTCACACGTATAACGACAAATGCTGTACAGCAAGCTGTATTATTCACGCAGAGCCCAATTTTTTGTCGTACCACCCATCTGTGCGTTTGTTTTCGAATGACCCACACGTTTACAGTTGTTCATATTGGCTTTTGACTGTTACATGTAACATAACAATAAATGGTCTAACAGAGACTATAATGCAACGGAATTTGTTACTGGGTGTAAAGCAAACTGATGAAGCTGGTATCAGACGAAGGTTAGTTACAGATTATGGTGTTGGTATGTCATGGAAATTTGAAGAAGAAACGTTGCTAGTGCACGTGTTTAACCTTTTAAAGCCTAGCAGTAACTTTACATAGGACCAGGTTTAACATTAAAAAATTCTACGTGGTGCCCACATTACGTTTATGTGTTTTGTACGGATCTCAGAACAAACAGCAACTTTTCTCTTATGAAACATCAAGAGACTGGTTTTTATAACCGAAGTGGAGAGTGTTTACAGCGCGGTACGCACTGAGTCCTTATATAAAACAGATACGCTTCGTCTTTAAAGGGTTAAATGGTCTCTTCTTGCTTAGTCGATCCCAGTGGCCGCGTCACCTAAGGTGTGGGTCTGCGGCCGTTCGCTTGCTGGGATTGTGGGTTCGAATCCCACCGGGTGCATGGATGTCTGTCTCTTGTGAGTGTTGTGTGTTGTCAGGTAGAGGTCTCTGCGTCGGGCTGATCACTCGTCCAGAGGAGTCCTACTGAGTGTGGTGTGTCTGAGTGTGATCGTGAAGCCTCGATAATGAGGAGGCCCTGGCCCACTGGGGCTGTGGCGCCACTGGAAAACAAATCCTTGCTCAACGCAAAATAACTAATGCCCTGACACAGTAGGTAGTGGCCACACAGACACATCAGAAACCTTGTATTGTGTATTCAAAACACAGCCCAATTGCCCCCATTACAATCGCCTAGCTAACGTTCCGTTTTTAACGCCGTTTGCTGCAAGAACGCTGGGTAATACGGGTAGTTTATAAGTTGCGAACGTGCTGTGGGCTATTGGAGGGGTCGTTAAAGTTTGTGGCGTGTGTCTGTTGCAGCCCGTTCTGCTTTAATGTCCAACCTTACATTTGCGTCATGCAACGCCATTCTATAAAAGTCCGTATTGACCATATCATGACGTAATGACCGTTGTAATTGCTGTAGAGGAAGTGATAGGGTGAAAACACAGTTATGGCGGTCAGTGGCGAATTCTTATCCGGAGGTAGGGTCTAGCGGGAGGGTACAATGCCGCATTGTGTACCATTCCGCTGAACCTGATCTTCGGATGAGGATTCAACTCTGACACAGAGGGCTACTTATGCGTAAGACATATAGGAAGCATGGAGGTAAATCTCCACATATTCTGGACCGCGGACCTGGATAGATATTTTATAGGTTTTATTATCTTTTCGTTTCACCCGCTTGGTACCCGTGGGACAGGAAGCTGGGTAGGTCCCATAGGAGCTATGGACGTGATGGGAAAAGAATATTTCTGTCCGAGCTTGGAGTCGAACCTAAGACGTCTAAGTCTTTTTGTAGCCTGAAAGTAGCATCCTAAGATCTGCATATCGATGCCTTCCAAAAGGGGTACGTCCCACTTGAGTGTCACCGTGCACGGCCGGCATATGGTGATAAATGTACGTTGCTTTTCACATGAATTGGCGCATGCGGTGGCGCAGTTGGTTGAGGCACTGCGCTACAAACCGGAAGGTCGCGGGTTCGATCCCCGATGGTGTCGTGGGAATTTTTCATTGACATAATCCTTCTGGCGACATTATGGCCCTGGGGTCGACTCAGCCTCTAACAGAAATGAGTACCAGGAATATTTCCTGGCGGGGTAAAGGCGGCCGGTGTGTAGGGCTGACAACCTTACCACGTTCATGCACCGATTGTCTTTAAATCTGGGAGCCTCAACCTCCTGGAACCGTCTGGGCCTGTCCAGGTCTGTAACGGGATTGTTTTTTTTTAATTGGTGAAGGGCCCCGCAGCAGACGCTACGGACGCACCGCAGCCTTGAGGCTTCTTGTGCAACCCTGATGAAGATGAAGATGATTGTTATTATTATTATTTGTCCTTTTCCTAGTAATGGAGCACCGGTGGAATGAAATTGACAGGGGAAGACTGAAGTACTCGGGGAAAAACCTGTCGCAGTGCAACTTCGTCCACCACAAATCCCACATGGACTGACCCGGTATCGAACCCGGGTCTCCGCAGTGGGATGCTGGCGACTAACCGCCTGAGCCATGGCACGGCCCAATAGGATTGCCTTACTTTTCCTTGGTTCACATGAAGTGTGTGTTATTTCGTATAATTTTAAACAATTTTGGGTTTCGTCGAGTGATTTTAGTAACAGTCTCGAACATCAAATTTCATGAAAATCCGTCAACCGTAAGCTCATTTGTGGACACATGTATAGACATTACGAAATGGACACTCTCTACTTACAACGGCCGAAAAACTGATGCCACAGACTGTACATGGGGCATGATGCCTACCGTATAGGGTTGCGTGTGGAGGGAGGGGAGGGCAATGGTGTGAGATAGTATGGAGGTACTGTCTGTTGGAATGGGGGGTGGGGGGAAGGATTTTAACTAAAGCCCCTCCGAAGCGTCCCGAAGGCCCAATATATCAATTACCCTTCTGGAACCGGCCACAGTGACTCCCATGTCGCAAACAGCATCTGCTACAGTGCTGTCCTCTATGTAGAGCTTTGCTAACACCTGCCTTCACTTGCTTGATGGCCTGTTTATCACCTGACTGTCGGGTTTCGATGTCGTTAAAACTAACACCCTGTAGCCCTCTTTCGTCATTTAATTACCCTGAAGGTTGTACTTGGAAAGTTAGGAGACGCTGTCAGGATGTTTCGTTTTCCGCGTTATGAAGGAGATGGCTCGTTAAGAAAAATTGGCCGCCTCTGCAACTCAGTGTTTTATAATACAAATGGCAATACATTTCTCTGACATGTCTTGTTAGTTTAAGGGAACTAAAGGCGGGCGGTATATTTTCTTTGAAGGTACAACAGGACAGGTCATTTGTTTTCTGAATTATACGTACCGTCAAGAGAACGAAGTCACTGGACATAATGAACTGCGACCTTCATGAGTAAAGAAAAAATAGAAATAATTTTTAACCTGCTTTTATTCGTAAAATGGGAGGGGGGGTATGCATTTGAGATCTCCAATTATTAATGTATGATGCAGTAGATATTCGCTGTTCTGAGATATTACGCAGCTTATAGTGGTAATTTCTTTACTGACGTTTCGGGATAATCTATCGGTACCTTCTTCAAGGGTCAAAAACTTTTCTTGAGCCTTCGCGGTCCCAGAGCAGGTCTGGATGTTTTAAAGTAAACAGACGTCTCTTGTCTCTGATGGAATTCGAATAAGATTCATCGATCATCCAGTCTCTCGCGTAGTCGCAGTACCGACTACATCATCCTGGTTAAAAATATGTACTGCAGAATGCAAGTTACTGAGCTACACAGTGTGTACTTTTTCCCAGCCTCCTCCCATATCCTCTGTCTCCAGTTCGCCGCTCTTGCCAGTTTACTTACGTCTTTGTCATCTGTGGGTCAGTCTGTTGGTGTTTCTGTGTGTCTGTCCATCCGTTTTGCTACTAATTGGTCCATTGCTATTTGGTTGGTTGGTTGCTTGCTTGCTTGCTTGCTTGCTTGGCACTGTGCCATGGCTCTTAGAGTTGGCACAATACGACAGGAGCAGTTAGTTGCAGACTTCTGTCATGTAATTAGCAACATCTTCAACACGTGTGTGTCTCCAAAGACCTTTCATCCACAAATAATCCAGTCTATTCCAAAGGGTCGTAACTTCTCCTTCAACGCCTTTTCACCACAAAATCTACTCCCATCTCACTCTTCCTCAGGCACGCCCAATTACATTCTCCCACTCTTTTTACTCTTTTTGTGTGTCTTCAGTGGAAATTTCTGGGGTGCTTGCAACTTCAGCATCAGCATCAGTAGTGTGTTCATCGCCTTTAATTGGAAACAAGAACCCTGAAGTAAGGCATAATTCGTCCATAAAGCCAAGAACGGTTAGAGTTTAAGCCATGGCTTTCAATTTCCAACAAAGATGACAGGATGAGGAAGACGTGAACTAGAGGGTAGCGGCACTGTTAGAGCGCATACTGGCGGAGAGGAGGTTAACTAAACGCTTAAAATCGCAGCCATATTTAATGCAGGTAACAGTGCAGATAAAGTTGTCTCCATACTTAATTAAGCACAGTGCCGTGCGTATTCTTAATCTCTGCATTAGAGTGGGACGAGCGGTCAGCGTCACAGTCCGGCTGCCTTATCACAGGGCACAGAACCGCGCTGTACTATTTTATCCGTGCTGCTGTCACAACCCGCCGCCCCATGTGTCCAAAATTCCCCTCAGCACTCCTTTCTCACATGTCCTCGCTCTGTGTTCTTCCCTGAATGTGGGGAAGCAAGGTAAAATTATAAATTTATATTGTTTAATTAGGGGATATACATGTCCCGGGCGATGGGTCTCCCGGGCGACGAAATTTTTTACGGTGGCATCCTCAAAATTGACCTTGCTTCGCGTCCCCCTTTTTGGTACGTAGAATTCTGAAGTGGTTGACGGTTTTTTATAATTCGAGCACCCCTGTTTTTAATATTCACGTCTTTTAGAAAGTCGACGAAAGCTCACACCAGTCGCCTAAATGATAACAAACAAACAAACAAACAAAGTCCATCGAGTAGAGTCATTTAAAAGCTAACAGTTTCTCAGGGAGTCAAAAAATCCCCCGCATTTTATGGAATCCGAAAGTTCATTGCCGCATTCACAAGAGCGTGCCCCTGTCCCTATCAGATCAATCCAGTCCACGCCCTCCTACCCTACTTCTTGAAGCTCGATTTCAATACTGTCCTTCCATCTACGTCTAGGTCTTCCAAGTCGTCTCCTTCCGTTGTGTTTTCCCTCCAAAACCCTGAACGCAATTTCCCTCTTCCCCATACGTGCCACACGCACGCCTCCCCCCCCCCCCACCAAACTCATTCGCTTTGGTGTGATCACCCGCATAATATTGAGTGAGTAGTACAAATAATGAAGCTCCTCAGTGGGTGCTGAGAAACATTGCCTTAATTTAAAGTACTTTTCATTTATTCGTGAATGTAATTGGACTGATGAAGTCACTGCGGAGTCCTTCAAGAGAGGGAGTTATAGGCCTCTGTATGAGCGAAACAGTGCTAAGGATGTGAACAAGTTGATTTACAGCAGTGTTTATTTATTTGTTGACCTATTTATTTACCAGGACAAATATCACAGTGTTGAAAGTTCAACGTGGAAATCTTAAAATGAAACGTCTTCAAAAATACCCAACCTAGATCTGTGTTAAACAGCACATATGCACGTATTCCGCCCACAGCTTCATCAACTACAACAGTCGTGCAGTCATTCGGTTCTCAGATACAAAATAAATACAGACAGTTTGTTACCATAACCGATTTCAAAATTCAAACAGTGACACTGACCTTCATCTTTCATCAGTATACAAAGAATTCGAAATGAATTCCCATCTACAGCTGCGGCTTCCATAAAATATCCAGCCGCTGGTTCACTGTTATACATCGAATCACAATTTTTGCTGAATACAACGGATATATATTTTCGGCAGATAAAGCCCCCGTCCGTAGCTACCAGCAAGGAAAACTTCACACCGACACACTGTTTTAGGTAATCACTGAAAACTGGCGCTCATATCCATAACTATAAAGGTAACTTCTTACATGGAAGCAGAAGAAAAAAAAAATTCATTCACAGACATGTGTATGCGTGTGCAAGTTACACTCGTTAGCATGCAAACCCGGGCAAAATTCTTACACTGCGTCTCTTGCCATGGTATGACACAAAATCTCGCTAAATACGAAGGTGATGAATTGGAAAAAGTTTCTGAAAGACGGTATGATACAACCAGAGGGTGCTGCTACCTAGAGATAACTTCTGTCGGTAACGGCAGCGGATGTAATATCGACGGAAGTATAGATACCTCTTGACTGCTTCGTAAAAACAGACCATACTAAGTTCCGGTAAATCACATAAAAATGCAATTTTTTTTTGTATTATTTGTGGTTCAGGATTCTGAAGGTCAATTTTTATTGAAAAATGTGTAACGTGAGGACAGTCAACTATGCTTTCAGAAACTGTGGCCGTGGTTACGCAGTAATTACCTGCAGTTGTGTCGCAAACATTGTGAGAAGCCCCGCAAAAAATCCGTACTGTGCGAGCTAAATAATGGCGCGTGTGGGTTGCAGGCAAAGTAAATCTAAACGCCATGCCGATAATCCGAGAGTCCTCGTTTATCTTCAGGCCAGTGACACAATCACGGTGACCTGGCGTACACGCAACATTGGTATAAGTCCATTGTGTGTTGAGTAACCACGTGACTCATCAATTTAACGCTAATCCATAGCAAGTTTAGAGCAAGTGCCCCGTATAGTGCCTGGGATAAGGAGTGGACGGCCCAAGAATACGGGTTCGATTCCAGGCAGGGCCACAAATTTCTCTCATTCCCCACAAAGTCCAGACTCGAAAGCAGAATATTGTACCGTGAGATTTTACCGCCTTAACCTCAATTATAACAGCCTACCAGTAAGAAATAGAATTATAAGTCCCCGAGAGTTGCGAGGTAGTGGTCGGCATTCATGGTTACTCTACACTTTATGCACTTTCAGTGGCTTATAGTTTAGCGACAAGCACCTCTGTATCTACAGTTATACAGAGAAAGAGCAGAGTGGAGCAGGAAACGCCACAGGGATTTACGTACGGCTTGATAAATCAGTTTTTCGGTCATAGAAATTATCCAGGGCCTGAGCAATGCTTATTATCCCGAGTGTTCACGGAAAATTCTGTTTGTTAATTATCGTTGAGTCGCAATTTTTGTGGTCCTTTTTAACAGATAGAAGCTTACATTAACAGAATTAGTGAAGTGTGGCAAGAGCTACGGTGTAGTCATATAATGGTAACGTATATAACGCCGCAAGATAATTTGGTGGCCTTCAAAGCGAGGGGTTTAATTTTGATGCATTTAATAAGGCGAATATGCTAGAGAAACGTACAGTATCGTCTTAGAACTACTTTAGAATTGGCCTAAAGATAGGAAAATCATAAATTTGGTACATGTTTTAGAATACAGCATGTTTCCCTTATCCGTGCTAAATTAGGACCAGGAAGTCGATACTGTAAACGGACTCCCTTTAAGAGGGGAATTCCAGCCCATAAGAAATAATGTAAATATGGGGTAATGGGAACTGGTTGGTGTGTAGAGAACTTTTAATAAGTAGATCATGCACAACAGCTAGTATCAGGAAGATAATTGGATAAAATTGCGGGTGCACGCGAAATTAAAATCCATTTTCTATCGTAATTTGTGGTTTTTGGATTTGCTCGCCAGAAATGTAGGGAATCTGGACGTGCTGTGCTTCAAAAATTTTTCCACATATATACGTCGAAGCCGATCCCAGTGGCCGCGCGGTCTAAGGCGTAGGTCTGCGGCCGAGCGCTTGCTGGGATCGTGGGTTCGAATCCCACAAGAGGCATGGATGTTTGTCTCTTGTGAGTGTTTGTGTTGTCAGGTAGAGGTCTCTGCAACGGGCTGATCCCCAGTCCAGAGGAGTCTTACCGACTGTGGTGTGTGTCTGAGTGTGATCAAGTGAAAATAAAAAACCTCGACACCTGCTGTGAACAAGTAGGTAGAAGAGGGAAGGACTACGAAACGATATACGTCGAAAAGGATATCGGATGGTCAGATAATGGGGACATGCTGTACATATAACTGACGAGAACGCGGATTTAGCAGCAAACTTTAGTCATATCCGTCGTAATCCTTCTTCATTACTGGCTTTTGAACCAGTGTTGCACTAAGACCTATGGTAGACAGTCCGGTAGAGGGCTGCTGCAACACCAGTGAGTGTGGGTAAAGGTGGGTGTTGGACCTTGCTTGTGGAATTTGTCAGGTCGTGAGAGGGGGGGGGGGCCCCTTCATGTGTGTGGGTGGAGGTAAAACGAACAGCTTTATTTCCAGACATGGCTGACCACTGTCGTTCTATCATTAGATGGGTTACGACTTCACGTGAAAGAAATAAGCAAAATGCTCACAGCGCTACTGTCTCTTCCAAACAATTTAGTGAAGAATGTGATTTTTGATGTTAACTACAGCTGGTGCAGAAAACAGGCATATTATACGGAGGGATCCCTGTACGATATTGCACTGTCATTTTCCATGAATAGATAAATTGTATAAATTTTTTCTGAACTTAGGGTGAAATTGTATTAATCATCGGCCAACCATTGAACGTGATAAACAAGCAAACAAATAAACAAATGCTCTTCGGATTCGGCAAAGTTTTCCCAAAATTTGTTTTGTTGTCAGGGCACCAAATTGCTGGCCACTGCTGCAATGACGCCGGCAGCTGGTGGGATCGGTTCGCAGCAGTCTATAGACAGTATAGCGCCAGGTTTCTACCCCTATATGTGTGAATGAGCATGTTATCATTGTTTGCTCCCTTCGTCGCTGGACGCTGCACCAGAAGGCAGTACTGGCCTTTCATAATGGCCCCTTACCTCAGTATCTTAGTTTCATCTTACGCTTTGCTTGGACCGTGCATACAGGATTTTGGTGGGGAGACCTGAGGGAAGATGACGACTTGGAAGACCCAGGCGTAGATGGGAGGATAATATTAAAATGGATCTTCAAGCGGAGATGGTGGCATGGACTGGACTGAGCTGTCTCAGGATAGGGACAGGTGGCGGGCTCTTGTGAATGCGGTAATGAATCTCCGGTTTCCATAAAATGCGGGAATTTCTTGACGAGCTGAGAAACTGTTAGATTCGCAAGAAGGCCTCTGCTCCATAGAGTTAGTTAGTTAGTTAGTTAGTTAGTTAGTTAGTTAGTTAGTTAGTT
>BLKM01007119.1:0-17126 GCA_013340265.1 Coptotermes formosanus | reverse complement strand
GGTAGGTAGGTGGGTAGGTAGGTAGGTAGGTAGGTAGGTAGGTAGGTAGGTGGGTAGGTAGGTAGGTAGCTAGGTGGGTGGGTGGGTAGGTAGGTGGGTGGGTAGGTAGGTAGGTAGGTAGGTAGGTAGGTGGGTAGGTATGTAGGTAGGTAGGTAGGTAGGTAGCTTTGCTTGGACCTTGGCTTTATTTTTGTTGGAAAGTTCTCTCTTTGCCAGTGCATCAAGCTGTATGGATATGGAGGCATGGGCGTTCAGTTCGTACCGCGCAGTAAACACCCTGTCTCAGTTCTAAAAGCCAGTCAGTTAATGCTGTATAGGGAAATAATCGCTGTTTGTTCTGAAATCCACACAAAACACATAAATACACTGTGTGGGCAGCACGTAGAATTTTTTATTGTTGAAGCTGGTGGTATGTACAGTAACCAGTACACACCAACCACTTCAGCGCCGCGTAAATAGCCCCTTTAAGTAAGTGAATGGATCCAAGAGCCAGTCTGCATGTAGTGCCGCCTTATGGATTCCAATCTCGGTGAGGTACTACAGAGTCAGATACTACATCTAGTCCCTAACTTGATGGAGCAGAGTCATTCTTGAGAAACGCGTAACCCTCAAGCTACTCGACAAATTCCGCACACATCTTGGAACTGAAGCGTTCGTTGCCCTGTTTACAACAGCTGGCTACTGACATCTGTTGTTGGCGAAGTAAATCCAGTTCAGTTTTCGAAATAATTTATTTTGCAGACTTCTCCCATCGTCGCATGTTAAAATTAAGACACGACGTTTCGGGAACAGGATCAGTCCCCGTCCTGAAGTTAAAAAGGTTACCCCGAAACGCAGTATTTTATTTTTAACACGTGATGGTAGAAAAAGTGCATAAAAGAAATGATATCCTGTGCGATATGCTAGTGTTAGAGTCCTGTGTACTTGTGTGGCGAAGGTATGTTGTCAGAGGAGAATGAGGTGGGCTGGGCATGTAGTACGTATGGGGTAAAAGACAGGTGCCTGCAGATTTTGGTGGGGAGACCTGAAGGAAGGCGACCACTTGGGAGACCCAGGCGTAGGTGGGAGCATAATATTAAAATGGATCTTCAGGAAGTGGGATGGGGCATGGACTGGATTGAGCTGGCTCAGGATAGGGACAGGTGGCGGGCTGTTGTGAATGCGGTACTGAACCTCCGGGTTCCATAAAATGCGGTGAAAATCTTGACTATGTGAGAAACAGTTAGCTTCTCAAAAAGGCCTCTGCTCCATGGAGTTGGTTGGTTGGTTCTTTCGTTCGTTCGTTCGTTTGTTCGTTCGTTCGTTCGTTCGTTCGTTCGTTCGTTTGTTCTTTCGTTCGTTCGTTCGTTACGTGGTCATGTAATATTATTTTAGTACGTTCATGTTAGGCGGTAAGACAGAATTGTAAATCGAATATAAATTTTGCTTTATTTAAATCCTTTGTCCATTTGCATTCAGTTTATATTAAACTAAACTGTACATTAGAAGATCATGTTCATAAAAACAGCTCAGTTTTGCGTAAATGCGAAATTCAGTTGCCGATTGAACCTTAATAATGATTCTGTCTCGCGTTTAAATTAAATTTCTGACTGGGGATGACGTAAGGCATAATCGCCTGCAGATCATCCTTCTTCTGGGATGTTATTCAGCGTAAATTAGTACTTACCGACGTTTCGGGACAACCTATCTGTCCCATCTGCTTGGCCCTTATAGATGTGACCGCTAGGTTATCCCGAAACGGCGGTTATATGTACCAATTTACCATTTGTAACATCCAAGAAGAACGAAGATCTCATTTACATCGCGGCGGAAGCCTAAAATCACGCGTAATCTCCTGACGTTACGACTCTAAACAATGGATCACCCTGTATAGCTGTGAAGCTCTCGATGTAGCTTGGGGAAGTGTGACTGCATTATGCATAAGGTAGCTCCATTAAATTAATTTAAAGTTATAGTACTCCTCTTAATTTGAAAGGGAGTGGTAAAAACATTTAACGTACGTCATTTGATTTAGGTAAAATGAGATCCTGTTTGTAAATTCTGTGAACCGGACATGCACTGCAGAGTGTAGTGTGTGTGTTCAATGAGTGTGGTTTAATGCTTCGCGTACTGAAAACGAAATTGCATAAGCGTATTTCATCTTGCATTGACAGTTAATTTTAACGTTTCAACACGTAAATGGAAATATAAAATTTATATTTCATTCGAAACTCAAGTTAAAAGCTTGTTAATTTGCTAGGTTGTGATGGTGGCAGGCAATGTGTAATGTGTAACTTAACATTTTGAATTCAGCTTTGTAATGTAACCTATACACCAGCCCTGCTTCGGCTGCTGTTTTTGTTTCACTTTGTTATTGTACTGATGGTGCGGTGGGTTTATGAAGCTGAGGACACCTGTATCCCCCACTTGGGGCCCACTGCTTTTCCCTCAGACGATGTAGTTCACTGATGGAATGACAACTGATTGTGGAACCTCGAAGCGCCCGATGACAAATCTCTCCCACCTCAAATCAACATACGGACAGCTCAGAGATTGAACACAGACGTCTGTGGTGAAAATCCGAAGTAAGAATCGTCAGAAGAATGGCAATGGGAGGTGTGAAATAGCATGGAGCGGATTTTGAAAATAGAGCCGAACTCGGTTATAACGTCATGAAGGGGACTGAATATTTTGTGTCGTTATAAACGGGTGTTGTTATAACCGAGGAGTATAATGTTATGGTTAACAGTGAGGGATTAATTGGTACCACATGACCTGTGACATTATCTACGAGTGTCGCTTAAGCCGATGTCTGTGTAACCGGGTTCGACTTATTTAACTGCGTAAGATGTGTAAAGCAAGCCGTCGTTCTGTATTTCAATGTTGTGTTTTGATATGACCACGCTGCATTGTGAACCTCGTCGCATTATCTATGTATGGCGCCGTGTAGACATGCTTAACCATCCAAATCACAACGTTTCAGGAACTGTGGTTTGTATTCCCGAAAAGAGTCGTCCATATTCTTCAGTGTCTAAGATGGGTCAGTAAAACCTTGAATGAGAGGTTGTGTCTCTCAGAACGTTTACAATCTCTGATGAAATTGGCTGCTAATCTCTGGTCTTTCTTCCTGCGGTCTCTGTAGTTAGAATCCATGGATTAAATTCTGTTAAAATTGTTCGCCTCGTTGAGTCGCATGTTCGTTTCCTTCTCTTTCTTCATCCTTCTCTCTCTTGAGTTGTGTTGGGGGTCTATCAGCGCTTTCCTGCATCCTTTAATCGTTGCAGCCTCCCGTTTGTATGCTTGGCAGAACCTTGTCCGTGAAATCCACTGCGGAATAACGAATTGCGGAATTTATATTTATTTCAAAGTAGATTGTATGCTACAGGAATTAAATGAAATATTTTTGTGTGGCTTGTAGTCACAAAATCTGCATATGGGATGAAACAGTGTCAATAAATTACACTGCAGAATATCCACTTGAAGATTATTTCTGTGGTGTACCAGTAGGTGTAATAAGTAAGTATAGCACTGGCCTTATGCATGCAACTTACAGGTGGCCAGTTTGGACTTACTGAATAAATGTTTAGCCTGCATATTAGAATTACTGATACTTGAGAATAATTCGTTGCAAAATGTGACGCTACTTTTATTAAATTTCATGTAAAGAATATTTTTGCGCTTGTTTATTTTTACTGTCCAAATAAACTCCCATCGACTGTTTATGTATCCAGCATGTCTGCAGTTTGTTATTTTAGTTTACCAGTGTTTTAATGCCCCTGCAGTATTACAGATGTTACACGCTGTGTAAGCAGTGTTTCCTCTTTACAAATTCAGCATGTTTGTGAGGAGTATTCTGCAGTATAATCTGTGAGGACTATTCTGCAGTATAGAAGTACAGAACACGGTATAGATGACGAGACTTGGGGTATATTCCAATAGGAAGCTTTATTACCCCTCAGAGCAGTTCCGTTGCATAAACTCGGTCGTATCACTCCTCTTGCTCTTATTTCTGCGCCCCACCTGCTTTCCTCCTCCCCAAAACGTGGCTCCTTTGCTGGTGCTAGCGAGAGACCCCCCTGGGATTCCCCGCGACTGCTGCCTACGTATGTGTCGGACGGGAAACATTATTCTGCAGTCTTGCCAACCTCCCATCCGTACTTGAGGAAAAAGCCCTCCTTTCGTCATCTTACTTGAATGCTAAGCGTGATGACACATAATAGTATCATTCAACGTTGTGGAGTTGGTAACTCTGAATTTTCCGAAATTAGTTCCTGTTTATGTTACACGATATTCGGTCCAGCCAAGTCCAGTGTATTATGTTCACATACGCTATATTACAGTAGTTTATTAATCAGTCCAACATGTTTCGATCCTTCATGCGATCGTCATCAGGGTTTCAAATCAAACTAACATTTGAAAAAACTGAACTAGCAATGTATATACACATTGGAAAGATATTAATGACAAAACAGTACTGTCACTTGATACAGCAGTGTGTACCGGTATATGTTGAATTGCTTGTAAATGTGTGCTTTGTGTCTGCGTGACCAGTTATAACGTCCTGCATATTTCTGTATGCTCGTTTATATGCATCCTACTTATGTTTACATGCTAACTCATAAACATCTATATGTCTACGTTCTCAGTTTTAAACTTCTTGTGTGCATTCGCGTGCTGACTGCGCACTTGCGAACATCTTTCTCTATGCTTACGTACATGTAAACATCTGTGTGTCTACATACTGAGTTATAAACCTGTTATCTGTGTTTACGTGCTAACTCATAAATATCTGTATGTCTACGTGCTCACTTGTAAACATCTTATATGTATGTACATGCTGACTTATGAACATCGTTTCTCTGGGTAAGTGCGTATAAATATCTGTACGTATACGTATTCAGTCAATAAACATCTTCTCTATGTTTGCTTACTCATCTATAATCACCTTTCCACCTCAGTTAATGTCTGTGTTTTATTTCGCTGGAGCATGGTTGTTTTTGGGTATATATTTCACAGACCCGTAGGTATCGTTGGCATGCCTTGTGCAGGCCACATGTGAAGTTTTTGGTTTAAAGTGTTTGGTTAATAGTATAATCACTGTGCTCAAAAAGAGTGAAGCTACTTTTGTGGTTTTATACGTGTAGCATTGTACGACTTTAAAATCAAAGCGCATCCTATGAAAGTCAGCCTTTCATATTGAGTAGTATCGATTGTATTTCGATACTTTAGTTCTGAATTGAAAGGTCGGTTGTGTTTCTGATGATCATTACTGAGGAAGGAAGAAAGGAATAAAGGATACGACTATTTCTTCGATATCACCTGTCAAAGAAGAACGAAGAAGATAAAAAAATTGTGAAGACGTCTGCAATATGATTCGGCCGGTATATCGACAGCAATATAATCGATTCTCGAATTGAATAGAAATCGACAATCTCTGCAGACTCCCTTGGTGGTCTGTGCTGTTAATGCATTTATTCGGATCCTCTCGCGTAGCTGCAACCTTCCACATCATTTCTATGACATATGTGTTTGAAGGGGGTTGTTTCTGCGAACAGAGACGAGGGAGGGGGGGGTTCCTGCCATTGCATCCCTTGCACAGCTACTGTTTTTCATTTTCACCTCGCGAGATATATCGACCGTAGCACAAATGCACTTTTCCCCTGAGATTCGTGATGCTTACCGCAACTCAACGAAGCTGAAAGAGTGATGCATCCAGAATTAAGAACAGACGGCATGTTTATTCGCCGTACAGTCGGGACTGTCAATATAGTGACACTAAGGTGCGGGCTGATCGACCGGGAAATCAAATTTGGGTTTTCGGCGGAGTAAGAGATTTTTTGTGCCTTCTCCAGCCTCTAACAGGAATGAGTACCAGGAATATTTCCTGAGGGTAAAGACGGGCCGTGCGTAGGGCTGACAACCTTACCACCTTCAAGTGCCGATTGTCTAGAATTCTGGGAGCCTCATCCTCCTGGAGCCTTAAGGTCCTGTCCAGGCCTGTAGTGGGACGGCTTTGCCTGAGCAGAGCGCCCATACCGTCCCTGTGGTCTACCCAGTCCGCTGTCGAGTGCGTACCCGGATGGATAAAGCGACCGGGACGTGAAGTTGATCATTCGCCTTTAACCAGTGCCGGGGTTAAGAATTGGTGGAGTTATATCTCCACTCCTTCATGCATCTTCATGGCCTAGTCCTTACCAAACTCGGAGATAACTTTACGTTTTGCCTTATTTGACGCCTTGGAATGTTGTGGAGTATGCGACACGTGTTTGTTCCTGCAACACCGGTCTTGAATGTAACTTCCTGTCCCTTGTGGTTTCATATGCAGAGAGACATTCGTGCTGCGTTTTGTTGTACGGGTCGGTGTCTAATTTTGATGTAAATATGTCTACGTTACACAAGCTTTTTATAATACAAATAGATCTGGAGGCAGGAAGGTCTTTTAGCGGTTAGACGCGGCCTGCGGTTATGAGTGTGTGCCCCCTTGAGGCATGTGTAAGCACGGACACGTAATGCAGCGTCATTAACCACGTGTCTTAGCGCATGTTACAGAAAGTCGTTAACCACGTGTCTTAGCGCATGTTACTGAAAGCCATTCTGATAAATATACAGCTGTCCGCCTGCGTTTGGATATTTTAAAGTACTCTTGTAACAGATTTTCATTTCTAATGCGGTCTGCATCTTTTGTTTGGCGTGCTTGTGTGTGTGTGTGTGTGTGTGTGTGTATGCGTGCATGTATGTATATATGTGTGTGTGTGTGTGTGTGTGTATGTACGTATATATATATGTGTGTGTGTGTGTGTATGTATGTATATATATGTGTGTGTGTGTGTATGTATGTATGTATGTATGTATGTGTGTGTGTATGTAACAACCCTGTCTGGACACGTGATTTCTTCGTTTCCTTAAAGCGATTTTACTTAATCCTTTAAAGACGAAGCGTATCTGTTTTATATAAGAACTCAGTGCGTACCGCGCTGTAAACACTCTCCACTTCGGTTATAAAAACCAGTCTCTTAATGTTTTATAAGGCAAAAGCCGCTGTTTGTTCTGAGATCCGTACAAAACACATAAACGCAATGTGGGCACCGCGTAGAATTTTTTAATGTTAAACCTGGTGGTATGTAAAGTTACCGCTAGGATTTAAAAGGTTAAATATATTTTCCTTTATTTTATTGGAAATTTATTTATTTATTGTATGTGTGTTATTGGTGTCTGCGATCCGAGGTAGCGCAGTCAGCATAGTGGCTACGCTACGGACTGCATGACCGAGGGACCTTGTTTCGATATCTGGCATGGAGAGGCATTTTTCTATTCAATACTGTCAGACAGCCTCCCAGCTTCATATTCAGTGTATGCTGGGCGGAATCTTTCGCCAGGGATAAAGCGGCCGTAGATTGAAGCTGATCACTCGCATTCATCTAGTGCAGAGATTAAGAATGAAAGGAGCTATTCCTCTTCTCCTGCAGCGTTCGTTCATGGCATCCTTAGGGACAGCTTTCCCTTTATTGAGTTTGTCTTTTGACAGTGTAATATAATTTAGTCTGTTAAAAGAAAATGTCATTAGGGCCCATGGCTTGTGTAGGCCCTGCCAGGGATGTATGGACTGTTTTAGCCCTATGTGAATGGCTAGACTGAATGGGGACAAATTTATGGTGAAGGGGACAGTTAATTTACTGACTGGATGTTACAGTCACCGTATCTTGCGTGAGTAATATGAATTCCATGTTTCAGTTTGGCTTCTATTTTTTTTAAGTTATTCCTGATATATTTACACGCTTAGCCCATTATTAAATAATTTATTAATTTATTCAGATGCGTAAAGTGACAATAATGCAATTGATTTCGTATGACTGCCCTATACACTCTTCACTTCAAAGCAAATGAACTCTTCTGTACGTTTTAAGCCTAATATTTAATATATTGTATGGTTAATATAATTAATATATTCTCTTAGGTTTTCTTAAATTTTATGCACGTCTGCATTGCTTTGTTAGATAATCAATCAACTGTGTTCACCATTTCTCATTCCGTACGCAGTGTCATTACGCATTAATCCTTTCCGTGACACGCAAGAGGTGTCGTGCGTAAAACACTGAACCGTCTGGCGTAAATTTACATGGTATTTTTAGAAGACCCGTGAAGGAGACTCTGTTAACAATTTAACGTGCTGTTGATTGGAAAGGACTGAAGATTCAAGTCTTCATGGGTGTTAACGCTGTGGCATGACATTGTTTCAGGCGTATGGAGTGTTCATCGCGTCTTCATTTTCACTGTCAGGCAAAGTCACCTTTGACTGACAGGCCTGAAAACTTGAATCTTCAGCAGCGGAGCTGTGAGAGCCTCAAATCTCGCGCGGAAAGGGTTAATACAAAGTTTTGCACTGTATTACGTACCTCCCATTAAGAAACACGCATATACGTATACCTTCCACCGTTCTTTTGATTTGTACAGTCCTGCTATTTTATGTTGGCCGATGAGTACCGGGTGTGCTTTTAAAATACGTCCGCCTTCATAAAACTTAACTACTGATAAGTGTTTGAGTTTGTTGCTACGAATTATTTGGTTGAGGTACAACTTTTCTTTTCATTAATCCGTGGCCGTCATAACATGAATTAACAGAAACCGCTTGCAGCAGGATTATGCACCAAACCGTACTTGCGCCATAGCACCAGTCCCGGAACTTTGTTGCTTGGCGTGATATAGACCTACAGGAGTTATTTGCTATAGTTACGTAATGTGATTGTACTGATTCGTATACAAGCACATGTGTAATATGCAGTCTTTATCAGTTTTTGTTTCAGTAACGCTATATTTTTTGATCTCGGGATGGAACAGTAAATATTCGTACGTGGTACACAATTTTACCGCTTGTGTTTGGTCCACCGATAAGGTTAGGATAAATCTATTAATATTTCTAAGCGTTATTTGAAACGTGGTATGACGTGTACAAGTTCTCGGCAACGTACTGGTGTCAGAAATTTGAGAATAACTATTCGTAAGTTACACACCCGTATACCCAGAGGGACATGAACCTCTACGGTCTATGCTAACCGATTGCCCTCTCCTTCCAATTTCAACACCGGAGTTCGCTATACTACTTTCCCCCACCTGTGTTGATTTCCCCCTCCCTTTCCCCTTTGTGCTGGACAGAATCACCATAAAATAACAGGACTGTAACTGTATTCGTGCCGTAGGCGGATGTGTGAGGTAATTTAAAGGTGGATTGGAATGGATGTTACTGATTGTAAACTTATAAACGGTGGACAGTATACGAAAGGCTGCAGTGTGTGAGCGACATACAAATTTGTGTCATGTTATTTGTATAATTTTGGCGCAGGAAGTTTGAATATTTTGCGCTCGGTTGCAGGGGCCAACTTTTCTGTCTTCCCATTCGTCCAATATCTTACACGTAAGTAAATGTGTTTGTTTGTAAGCGAACGCGATTCACAAGGTAACACGCGGCAAGTAATTTGTATACACGGAATTGAATTTTACTTGTCAAGGAAACCTATATGTTAATCCCTTTAGGCACCTGTGTCCACTTGATCGATTTTTCAGTAACTCGATATTTATCTCATAACGTGTTTTTTGTCTGTCTCAGCTTCGTTTGTTTCGCAGAATAAAAAAATTAGGAAGGTTTTTCAAAATATAATTAGATGACCAGTGTTTCTGAAGTGTGTGTCTTGTTTTATATGCTGTACAGAACATAGTTTGCACAGTGGCCATTACGTGCTCTGTAAAGAATGATTTCATGCGAATCACGACGTAAATGTGTCCATATTTTCATAAAATGTCTTACCTTAACGATATAGTTATTGGAACCTTATAAACTGGGAACGTTATAAGAGTGTTGTAAAGTTGCGTCGAGTAGTATCTTCTGTCTTCATTAACAGATTTGTGATCACTTAGTCGCTTCATGGTGCGAAGATAATTAGCTGCGAATCAAAAACGAACGAACGTTTTAATCGTTTTATGAGAGAAAGTTTTGTGAACTGGCGCCAGGTGGCAGAAGTTCTTTGGAGTCTCTCAAACGCCATAAAGTTGATACAAAGTGATTTCAACCCACATTATGGTTCGGATGTCTACTAAACTTTTCTATATTCAACTTTTAAAAGGCTTCTACACTGATTTAATTACGAAGAAAACTTAACCGTTCAGAATTTATTTCGTAAAAATATTTTACCGCGTATTTTACGAAGTGTATTTATTTCTGCATCCTGAGAAACCTCACGGCGTCTAGGCCTTAACCGTGCAAGATGGACGCCTTGTCAGAAATAAACTTTTACGGATGTTAGAATCATATAATGTACCGCATTATACTTGCAAAGGAATTTGGAAAATTGACGTCCATTTGAATCACGCTTTTCTTTATAACATTTAAAAAGATTCTGTGACATTATTACAATTTATTTGTTTTGTTTGCAGTTGATAAGGACTTCGTTTGCATAACAGATATTTAGGTTAAAGCACGAAAATTTCTGTTATGTTAATTCAGTTTCGAGAAGAGCACTTGACTTATTTTCCGATAATTCCAGCAGAATACGAACAGACTGTCGATACTGGAACCAGTTGACGTTCTTGCTCTTATGCTGTGTAACAATTCTTAGACGTCTTATATCAAATTGTAAGCATGTATTACGTAATACATACATGAAACCGCCATATTTTCTCTCACAGAAAGCCAGCTTTTTTGTTTGATATACAGGAACTGACCTTTGTATTGTTGTTGTGCAATTAAAGTTTTTTAATACTTTACGGATCTTTATACAGAGTAAATTAGACGAATGATGGAAAACCAGCTTTAATTTATTTGTGTATGACCTGGTTTTAAGAATCTGTTACATAACAGAGTGGTCAAAGGACAGTTTTTTATTTAAGTTTTAATTTATTTCGAGGATTAATGATACCTCAGCCGGCATAGTGACTAGGCTACGGTCTGTACGATTCCGGGTTCATTTCCCGTCACACGGGAAAACAATTTTTCTGTTCTCCAGAACATTCTGACTAGCCCTGGGGCCCACTCAGCCCCCAGTACAATTTGTACCGGTATTATTTCTCGTGGTTAAAGTGGCCAGGGCATGAAGTTGACCACTCACCTCCATCTAGCGCCGATATTAAGGATGGCGGGAGCTGTATCTCCACGCCCCCTATAGGCCGTCATGGTGGAGACACTGACAGCTCTACTGTTTATTATTTATTGCGTAGAGTCGAAGCGGTCTGTGCGGTTGTAATTAATACCGTGAGGTCTTTTTAAGATGTCGCCTGCTAGGCCCGCTGTGTATTGTGTTACCTTTACTCTGAGTTAGCGTGCTATGTAAATGATACTATGCATCCAGACGCATCAGGTTAGCGGCTTACGTGGAGCTTCAGTGCATGTCTTGTCATACAGAGAAGCATAAATTTCAGGAGTAATGCGTGCAGCTGATAGAAGACATTGTGTTTGCTACAACGTGGCACAGTTGTCGTAGCTGAAAGTTAGTGCCTCTTATAACACTACGTAATGCATTAGGCCGTGCTTTTTTGTCGCTGGGACCTGAAATGTGTTGCGGTAATATAGGTTTAATAGATACGTATTATTTTTTGTTGAATGTGACCAGGATTGTGACGGCAGCGCGAAATCGTGTTTTGTATTCAATTTTACGACGGTATCTATTGGCCCAGTAGAAATAGACGGGCGAGATTTCGCGCAAGGATTGATCATAAATGTACCTATAAATTTTATATGAAAAAATTTATTTCAGCGTTTTAACATTTACAAGAATACAAGACGTACGTAATTTTGAGGTTATGTATAGGAAGTCCATCGCAGTCAGGGTCTGTTCTTGTTACAGTTCTACACTGACACAGATAACTCACCATATTCGTATTTATTTACCGCAACCTCGTCATAAAATAGCGGCAGTGAATGCTTTCACGAAATTGTTGTAAACCAGATCTTATGGACATTCTGTATACACGAACTCTGTTAACTTCAGGCCTGCTACCTACGATTATTGTTTTAAATCTTCCTACCACTCGGTATGTTTGTTACCTTTATTAGCTACTAGATGTCACAACCATAGGAGAATCAAAACTCTTATGCATTGGAACATCTATGGCTTTGTTTTGGCATGCACTGCTAACCTATCAACTGAAAATACATGGCAGGTGGCGGCATCAGGCGACGGAAGTTTTGCAAATGACGTATGCGTGCCGAAGAATGTGGCAGTATTGATCGTATTTCAAATACAAGCTGTGAAGGCTATAAGGATTCATTTATCTTTTGGAAGGTTTGATAGATTGCAATGCATTGAGTGCAAATTCTTTGTTTCCTTTGCCCTCTGTAGTTTGAAAACTTCAGCAGGCTGATCCCCCATCCAGGGAGTGCCAATTAGAACCATATTTTCGGAAGGTAATTATTGAATGAAATGCACCACATGGTTTTATCTGTAAACATCTTTTAATACTCCGTTTATGAGGACTGTGATTGGCGACCATTCTGTCCTGTAACTCTAGGTGCGGTTTGGAATGAGGTTTTTAATAACAAAATGTATTTACTGCACTGAGTCACTTACATGAAGAAGCCTTGCACAAGTAATATCTTTAAATAATAACAAGGATATGCAACAAAACAGTGCAAGGAAGAAAGGTCATAAGACAGCTGCACTCACTTTTATGGAACGATATAATTTCGAAAAGTACTAAACAAGGATATTCAAATCAACAGTAGAGCCGCCAACAATATACAGTGCGGACGTATGGGCCATGGATTCAAAGCTTTCCAAAAAAAAAATTAATGCAGTAGAAATGAGTTTTTGGGGAAGATGCTGTGGACTGACACTAGAAGATGACGTAAGGAATTATGTAATTGGGGTGATTATGGAAACGGAAGTAACGCTGACAGACTATAGAAGCTAAACAACTTACATGGTACGGGCACATGGAACGCATGGGGAAGATAGCCTGCCTAAGAAAATATATGAATAGACTCCAGTTGAAAGGAAAAAGAGAGGAAGACCGAGAAATACTTGGAAGAAGGCAAAATAAGCAATGGATGGAAGAAATCTACGCGAAGAAGAATACCTAGATAGAAATAGATGGCGAGTAGGATGCGGGATACGGCCTCAAAGACTGTAACCACCCGCTTATATACTCGTATATATAACAAGGGCAGCGAATGTGTGAGGAAATAGTGACGCACAACTGATATGAATGATCACATTATCCGCGCGTGCCAGTAAATGAAATGGCAGAGTAAACAAGTCGTAATTTCGAATGACAAGTTAATGAATCCAGTGCTTGTTACGGATATCTGTGTCTCTGCAGGTCTCATTAGCAGCAGGAACACATCTAGCCCAATAACTGGCCTTGTAATGTTGGCGTACATCAATAAAGAATGTGCCTTGATTAATCTTGTAGTGAGACACGTTGTCTAACAGATCAGGAGTGGATGGGCAGCTAATTTTGCTTTTAAAAACGGAGAGATGCAGTCATTTGTAATGGAGTGATGAAAGATTTAATCTAACTAATAAAGACTTCATACAGGAATGTCACGTGACTCTGCCATAGCTCATGCGATTGGAAGCTCAGCTTACGGTTCTCTCCACGGTGACCAGATAAAATTCTTAGCCGATGAGGTGGCAGTGAGCAGGGGTTCTCCGGGTTGCTTCGGTTTTACCCCGTAATTCGTCATTCCACAGTTGCTTCGCGCTCATCTACTAAGGCCCATCTAGGTGTGTAATACCCTGACTAGGCAGGCCGTTCTTACATCCCCGATCTTTAAGTTGGGGGCTTCCTCTGTCTAATCCCAGCCGGCACTGGTCCCTTAGGTGACTTCGTAAAGCAGTTGCAAAAATATGCTATTAATATTTTCGTGTCTGTCCGTCCCTTTCTGCACATGGAACAGTGATACTTCCACCGGACGGATTTTTGTGAAATTTCGTATTTTTACTGAAATGTGTTGACACGTTTAGATTTTTATTAAAATTGTACAAATGTAACAGATATGAAGATCCATGCATTTGTTTATCTCACCATTGATGGTCTTTGTAATTGAGACGGATTCCTTTGTATGTTACAAGCCGGGGCAAAAGAAACAGTTCGCGATCAGTCAGGTAGGAGCTGAGACCGAAGAAATAGTTGATCATCTAAATTTTTTTTACTGAGATACGAGGAAATTGTGGGTGCAGTAACGGAGTAAAATGCCAGAATGTTACACCCTGTGGACATCTGCCCTGTTTTGCTTTACTGTCGTACCGGTAAAAAAGTATTCTCTTGATTGCGGCTTCGTCATTAAATTATTTGTAGTTCATATAAATCCGTGTATGTAAGGGACTTCCAGCCGACAGCTGATGACGACATTTGCGGTTTCCGTGATTGTGTAACGCGAGTGCCGCAGTATTGATGTACGCAATGTGGTCACTTAGTACCATTGTTCTTACAGTTAATATTTGTTGTACTGTTCACTCTCTAATTACGTGTATTTGTCTCTAGTTTTTTAAGCTACTGTTGTGATGGTAGAACGAAGAATAAATCAAGTACATAAGGTGCTTAACAAAGTTGATGTCTCATACAAAAACAAAAAGTGTAAATTTATAATACTTTACAAAAACACTAATCACCAACAAATGCACAAAGAGAGTTTTATCATCAATTGTAGCACAATCCTACATGTTTCGACCCTGCTGGGTCATCTACATTGAGAACTTTTGTTATCGTTACAGTAAGGTTGCACTTTATAGTTGAGTGAGAATGTGCTGTTGACTGTGTACCGCGTTGTTTTTGGAGGCATGATCTGTCTGCGGTCCGACCGCAGACAGTTCATGCCTCCAGTACACAGTCAACAGCACATTCTCACTCAACTATAAAGTGCAACCTTATTGTAACGATAACAAAAGTTCTCCCTGAAGATGACCGAGCAGGGTCGAAACATGGAGGAGTGTGTTGCGATTGATGATAAAACTCTCTTTGTGCATTTGTTGGTGATTAGTGTTTTGTATAATATAGTGCACGGACATGGAACACATTAAGTTGATAATACTGTTTCTAGTGACCCGTAATGTGCGTATCTGCGTATGGCCTTGTGGGTTTATGTTCGCTTACAAACAGCGATGCCTTTGTTGTCTGCAGTAAATATGTTTAATATTAAGCGTTTTTGTCCCATGTTTGACTGGTGTACCTGTACCGATATTTCTTTTAAAATTGCATTTCACTTGACCTGATACCTGTAGTTCTATTATGCAATGATGGAAAGAAATGGAGACAAGTCAAATTGTTTTGTTCTAAGAAATGCAGCTAGATTGTACGGCACCAATGGACTATATTAGACCTGTAGATTGTGTCCGTGTCTGTCCTGTTATTTCGTTCGTATTATTCAGCTGAGCTATTCGTAGAAGAGCGAGGAACTTTGGCTGCACTTGGAACATAACGGTGATCCGTTTAACGGCAGGTACTTCATTAACGCCCCGTTTAACGGCAGGTACTTCATTAACGCGCCGTTTAACGGCAGGTACTTCATTAACGCTCCGTTTAACTGCAGGTACTTCATTAACGCGCCGTTTAACGACATGTACTTCATTAACGCGCCGTTTAACGGCAGGTACTTCATTAACGCGCCGTTTCATGTTTATGACGTACTCTTATGAGCACTCGTGATACAGACATTTAGACAAAATATTAAAAGAGTTTCAGGTTGTTGCTTTCTGGCATGTGACGCCGTGTAGGCTAATATATTATGTCGACGTTTCGGATAATCATGCCGCATCCATGTTCAGGGTAGACTCATCAATACCCTGAAGCTATCCAGATAATTAAGACAGGATTCTCTGAAACGGCAGTTTATTTATACCTAACTACGCGGCGTCACTTGCCAGAAGAGAGCTATCAGTGTGGTGAACTCCATCAGAACAACAAATCTCATCAGCAGGGGGGTTGCATAAATGTTAAGAGGATGCGAACACCCCGTAACTCACAACTAGAAGTTTACTGTAAAACGGTATGTTGTTTGAAACGTGCTAGCGCAAATGAACTTTTTAAGACATTTGTTAGGAATTGCTTAGTCAGTCAGGAAGAAAGTTGGAGCGCAGAACACTGTTTTGGAAATAAGACAATACCAACGAGAGTGGCTACAGCACGTAGAGAGAATGCGCACAGACAGGATGCCCAGACAGGCACTGAAATATGGGCCAACGCGGAAGAGAAGGAAAGGACGTCCGAGGAAAAGATGGAAGGACCAGCGTCACCCTGAGGGATAAAGATCATGCACTGCGCCTGACACTGCACAGCTCATTATTATTATTATTATTATTATTGTTATTATTATTATTATTATTATTATTATTATTATTATTATTATTATTAAAACACGCTACATGTTTCGGCCCCAAGGGCCACATTGTGGCTTTATATAAATATAAAAGAGGTAAATGGGTTTCATTATAGCCAGCTGATGATCCTTTCGGGCCGAAACATGTGGCGAGTAGTAAACAAGGTACTTTAACTATAAATTGCAAGTTTCGTTTTACGGTGTTCTCCTTTAATTGATTTATAAAGCACCACGCGATCTCATTCGTCAAAAAGGTTATCTCAGGTTGGTCTTGAATGTTCGTTTAGAAATCCACGTCACATCTCTCGGTAACGCGTACACGTGTATCTGAACACATCTGCAAGTGTCGCCATGCATACGGCGCCACATTTCCCACTTTAATGCTGCAGTGTTTTTAGGTGGTACTCTGTAGTTCTTATTGAAATTTCGGTCGATATTGAAAAATTCAATACAGCGTCTAATATTCCAGTAGACACGCTGCGTCGCTTAGACCCAGGTCCCCACCATTAATTGCCCCAGCGATGTAAATCCATTATGGAAACAGGTTGGAAACGCGGAGCTTTTTATCTGCCATGTTGCGAATTTTCCCTCTATTTATTTTTAATCAGTTCGCCAACTTCATTCTCTTTTTATTTGAAATCCTTGTCGAGAGAGGGAACTTTTATGTGGGCCTCATTTTAATATTGTAATCGAACTTAGTGGATGGCAAGTGTTTGTAATTGGATTCGTAATTCATCGATATGTGGCAGCACTGTTGTGACATCTGATCGTTCTTTAATGTTGACACGTTCTGTGTCTATGTATGTATGTATGTATGTATGTATGTATGTATGTATGTATGTAT
>BLKM01007118.1:0-27024 GCA_013340265.1 Coptotermes formosanus | reverse complement strand
GGCCACTAGGATCGGTGGTGACACGTTTTACAAATTACAAAAATCTTACAAGTTATCTGTATGGTGATTAGACAAAATTATCTGGGAAGGACTGAGGAAAATAACAACCTCAGTCATGATGGGCAGTGTGTTTGACGAGATTCTAACCCAGTACTCCAGAGTGTCTAGCAAGTGTGCTGACCATTACACCGCGACGTGGGCTTAGGATGAAGTAACAGATTATAGGGTACATCGAAAAAACCTAGAACAGGTAAGTGTTAATGGTCATGTAGTCTTACATACCTTATATAGTGCATCAGGATTTCCTGAAAATATAAGAGCTGATATGCAATGAGTATCAGACTCTGCCAGGTTCATCAGCCGGCAGCTTGTATAAGCTTAATCGACGAACTGCACATATGGCAGTACAAGAGACCCATTTAAAAGGTATATTATGACATGCGTATGTGGCACAGTAGCCTGTATGAGTCCTCAGTCGGATCTTTCAGTTACCTTGAAGCTGAATGATCCATTTCCTCCAGAAGTTGTAATTACTCTCATTATGAAACTTACCTTTCTACCGCAAGAACGAACTCCTTCGTAGCTTGCAACTCGTGATTCCGATTGAAATCAGAAACCCACAAGAGGAAACAATAAATTACGAAACTTGAAATCCTTCACGCTTGGTTGCTAAACGTTTATATTTGATTCAGCACTATCAGAAATAAACATCTATGAAATTAATTTTCTTAACACCGTCGTACGTGTTATGCCTCTTTGTAGGAAATGTCAGGGGGGCAGATTGCCTTTCGTTCTTACTGACCAGCCCAAATAAGTTGTATGCCCTCATACATGCAGTGAATAAATATTTCCTGATTCTCATGTGCCGTCATACGGTGAAAATGACTTTATTTACCTTAGAAATGGCGTACACTAGCGTGGGAATGCAGCGTTCTATGGCAGTTTATTAAAACTCAGGTCTAATAAAAAAAAGTGTAGGCTGCTATTGCTATAGGTTTTATTTGAAACCTGCTCCCGTAGAGCCCGTATAGAAGAACCCTGAATGTGGAGACAGACATTTCCTATGAACTGATACGTGTGTCCAAGACTACGCAGTATCTCGACTTAACAGAACGCAATCACAAAACGCCCCTGTAACCCTGTTCGGTGAACTCTGCTCCTTTCTTTGGTTATTCAACGTTAATTTATTACCTGTAATCATCGTCGAAAGTGTAACTGTAATGTAGAAGGAAGGACGGAGGAAACGGCGTGACAGATGTACATCATTATCCCCATCTTCACTTGAGTCTGAGATGAACCATTAAAATCTTTAACGGCATATGTCTGTCGATTGCATGTCACACTAATTACCCTTAAGCAAAGCATCTAATATTGTGACTAATATGAAGACATCTTCATCTTTGTGCTGAATTAATGAGATACTTAATACGAGACCTGTAACAAGTAATGGTGGAAGTATGTGTACTGGAGAGAATCAGAGACAGTGAGGAAGGAGACGGGAGTGGAGAAAATACGCACCGAAGAATGTTATAATTTGTGAATATTTTTCCAGACAGCTAAATTTGATTGGTATTTATAATGAAGATACATTAATTTCTCTGTGAGGTACTACTTGAAATCTTCAGTGTATTTAAGAGGAGGTTTAGTCCCTGTAGGAAAAATTTCTAGCATCCTTTTCTTAGAATACATTATGCCTTTAGTCGACATCATATTATCATCGTTTGCCAGTTTATAAAACGCGCAAAGGTTAAAATGTGCTGTAGTATATTTAAAGTAAATCATTCTCTAACAAACGTTGATACAGCTAAGTAAGACAAAGATGTTGCCAGGGAATGATGACATGTAAACAATATGTTACTTTGGACAGTCGAATGGATACACTGCATTAAAAGAAATTAAAGAGATCGCTGCATTTGCCCTCGTCAGTAGTTAGGTAGCTGAGAGTGCCGTGCCGGATGTTTACGCCGTCCACAGACTTTAGAGTGGCTGGGATGTCAGTGTTACCTAGTTCATGGTGCGTTACGTTGGTTTCTTTGAGTCTTAGCTGTGGAGTGCTTTGTGTTTGTGTTAGAGGGGCAGTATACTGACTACAAGTAGTTTCGCCTTTGGATGTGATGAAGTGGAAGGAAAGTAGAAAGAAATATATATAAAGGGCAGCCCTACTGCAGTCCACAGCTGGAAAGAGGTAACCAGACATTCTGAATGGAAGTGTTTGCTGCAAAATACGGTTAAGCGCAGACGTAAAAGAAAACGAATCTTATTGTTTTTGTGATTTCTCTATTCGCTTATATTTGCAGTATTTTACCTAACTGAAGCAAGACTGCAGAGACATACTACAGAGGTTTAAATAATTTGTACTGTAATTCTGTACACGTTAGCACGAACTGTGCCGTGTTTGGTAAATACTGACATTTGGATACCTGAAGTACAGAATATTGTGCTATTTCCTCTTCACGTGTAGTATTAGATGTTTGTGTTATGTTTAAGTATCAATTTGTGTGTAGGTTAGCTTAACATGCGTGTGTAATTTTTCAATCGCCCGGTCATATTTATGAATCCTTTAAAAACTAAGATTAACCTGAATAAAGTTGAAAGATTTAGTTCGTATTGCGCAGTAAACACACTCCATTTCGGTTACAAGAACCCGATTAGTTAATGTTGGCTAGAAATATAATCGCTGATTGTTCTTAGATCCACATAAAAGCACAAAACATACTGTGTGGGCAGAATGTAGAAGTTCTGTATGTTAAACCTTGTGGTACATAACGTAATCACTACGCTTTAAATGGTTAACTTGCGTCATGCAGTCAAGTAAGGAATCGGCACCATTTCCTGTGTTTGACTACAATGCAGTCTGGTAGAAGTCAACAACCACTGGGTGGGACGTGCTGCCCCCACATTCAGGGTGGAAATAAAAGCATTAAGTTCTTCCGAAGCGTCAGTAGATTTCTACCACAGTACATCACGCAACATCCAAGATAGTAGTCATTTTCGTAATTTAGAAATGTTTGCAATAGTTAAAGGGGTTTTGAGGAAACCCAAAGTCAGAGTGAATTGTACCTCATCATTGTGTCAAGAAATTTTTCCCGTCACCTCACAACTTACATCTTTGGTAAGACAAGTTTTGTATAAATTGTGGTCTTTTGGAAATTATTGCTAAATGGTGCTCTATTAGGTCTGGTTATTTACATAACTGCCTCTGAATTTGGGGTTACGTGTGTGTTCTGCAGCAGTGACTTTCAAATTCACCTTCTTAACCCTACGCTCGGGATGACTTTCAAGTTGTACGAAAGAAGCCCTGGATTTTGCTTCTGTCGGAAGGTGACTCGAGCTTAAAGACGTCTCTTTCAAGGTCATAAACTTACATGAGTCGAAGTTTAAAACTTTTCGTAGTATTCGCCTCACATAATAGAAAGTTGTTCCTGGCTAATTTTTGCATACCTCCTGGTTGCAAATGTTATTTTGGGCACTGAATTTCCAGTTTAAAAAGTCTTACGTTTACGTAAGTCTGAGACGACATCATAATCGTGCTATTATAGACACTTAGCAAGCTGTGTAACATAAAAAATAAAGACAAAAACAGATCCGTGTTTCAAAATTTTGTGTTTTGAAGATGTCACTGCGGGGGCAATGTCGAAAATAAATCATCACCACTGGCAGAAGCATTTAGACGAATAGCTATAGACTTTATGTTACGCATACTGTGCGGTGAGTATAGTATAGTATGGTACAATATATCAGTGCTGGGTCTAAAAATCACTACACTTACTTGTTCTCAGTTAATGATGCATTTCCACGCCATTGCACGATAATCAGTGTGGCCTAGTGTGGTACAGGGTATAATTAGCTGCATTTAACTGTGTATAGAAATGCAACACTATGAAAAAAGATGGTGAGTACTGTTGGTGTAAAAAGTGCAACAATAAGATGCAAAAATAAGTACATTTATTGGAGCAAACGCAGAGAAGTAAACAGTACAATACATTGCAAAAGGCTGGTGGTATAAACACTGTACTAGACTAGGAGACACATGATGAAGCAGTAATATCGAGACGCCTTTGTCATTAAGTAAAAAGAAGCAGTTGTAGGGAGTCTGTAAACACAGTATTGACATAGTACAAATTTAGAGGGCCTAGGTGTAAAATATTACACATTCAGTGGATCTATCCATATAATATGAAGCACTGCATCTAAATCTACATTTCGTGTGCTCAGATTTGAAGTACATTGGAGCGAAAATATGTCTCCCACTCCAATGTTCGCAGCATGTGTTTTGTGATTTTATGATCTACATTTATTGCGCATGTACATAAAATATTCTGAAAAAACCACACTACAGATATCACACACTACAGTCATAAATTATTCTTCCATGGACGTATTTCGTTAAACAAAAATGTTTAAAATATAATTTATGGACCGCAAATATAACTATATTACACTGCGTACGCCAGATTTGTAAATGAACCGATTTCGACAAACATGATTGGATTTGAGTTTCTGGTAGTGTAGGGATGATGAACAACACGAACAGAAATGAGTATTTTGCACCAGCATGTAGTGGAGGCCCTCACAGACACATTTCTTTGAAATTCATGACGTAATTTCGGAAACGAAGCAAGCTAACGGACGGATGGCCTCGGTATCACTTATAAGCACCCTGTGATATTTAAGGGCAACCTGAGTTTAATATAGGAATCCATACCGGAAATAAGATATCGCACTGATAAATGCCGTTACTTAAAACTGTTAATGTTGGCTTAAATGTTTAAGAAAACACTTCAAACATTTAAGGGGTTTCATTAAAAGAAACTGAGGTTTGCAGCGAAAAATAAAAACTTTTTCTTTGTTTTCGTACGAAGAACGAATGATCGAAAGTGGTAAGTTGTCATGACAGGCACGTAAGTGAATTTGTACACAGCGGGATCGGACTGTGTACAGGTAGGTGAACGTAGTACCTGTGGGTCCCTTGCGTCCCTGCTTTTGGGTAATTTTGATTGATGATGTTTGTATCGTCGTTGACAGAGATTGATCGAGGCGCTGAAGTCTTATGTAACATGAGCTTCCAGTTGCTATAAAAAAGAACAACTCCCTTTTACTTTATATTTCATCGTCTTGATTGTTATTTGAATGTGTGTGCAGGCGTTCATGCCTTTTGTACGTGTATATGTGTGCAAGAGCGGCATTAATCATAACCTGCGTGTGTAAGTAATTACGTTACCTTACGCTTTGCTTACGCTTACCAGGTGTTTTATGTCAATGTATTGGAAATATATGTGACTGAAAAGCATGACACCGACAATGTCACTACGCTTACGTGAAAAAAAAAATTGCATGTCTCTTTTCATTATATAACTTACACTGAAATATAAAAAAAACACGAACATATACCCATGTTCATACCAGAGTTCTAACTTATGATCTCAGTGACCGAGTAGTGTAAGGTCTCTTGCTATATCAAACACTACGTTGTATTGCCATGTACATGTGTCACGAGTAATTAGTTCACTCTAAGGAAAGGATCTAGACCGAGGATGTTGAGAAGAACCTTTGGGCCTAAAGAGGAGGAAGTGACAGGAGGGTGCAGAAATTCATGTAATGAAGAACCTCATAATTTCTAAGGACAGACCCGTCTCGGGCGACCTGCCATTTTTGTTCGGAACAGAATTATTCCCTTCCAGATGTCTCCCATGTTCTAAATTGACGCGATCGATCGCCCAGTATGATTCTGTCTCTTTCAGTTGTTGTCGAATCTTCAAGTAAACTTGAAAATTTTACTTATCTTCATTACGCTACGACTGGCAAATAAGTGAGAATGAGATGGAGGACATGTAGCAAGCATTGAGAGATATGAAAAATTACACATATATTTTGTCTTAGAACCTGCTTTGGGGGCTTAGATGTAGACTGGAGGATAGGGTGGAATTATATGGTTAGAATTTCATGTTAGGGTACATTAACACAAACCAGGATCGATTTCTTCTACGGACAGGCAATGACTATGTCAGTTCCATAGAGGAAAGTGACTTACTGTAAAACTGAGAAACTACAAACTGAAGTTATTTTATTTTGAATAATAATAATAATAATAACAATAATAAAGGCACAGTCGTGTAGAAACTAAGTGAAAATAGATTGTCTTCTACCTGTATTCTATGTATTTTCACTGTTGTTTACTTCTTCATTCGTGCATAATAAAATTAAATGTTATTCTATTATAGGATTAGGCTACTTTTCTTTCAAAAGACTAATCATCACTAGAAGCATAGAGCTGGCTCTATTTTAAGCTTTTTATTCTTAGACTTTCTTTATGACAGGCTGTTGTTTTAACGATGACGAATATTAGGCTTTATTAACAGCAGAGAGCTGCAACATGTACATCCCAAAGCTTTCTCTTGTTTTTAGTTCAGGCAAGAAGCAGAATTGTACTGCAAAATGGCACAGTTCTGAAGTATGATCAGACACTTTACAACATGAGGTCAGGCTTGAATGACGTTCAGCTAGTACTGAGGTTCTCGAAATATTTATACTGACTGATGAAATTAAGCAGTCTGCAGCTCTTTGCCGAAAGCAGTTACTGCTCGTTGAGGGATTTTTAGTTACGTTAAACAAGGGACGTCGGAGATCTTAAAATGTTGCACGTTCTCGTCTAGTATATCTATTTAGCCTTATGTAGCAGCTGTTATGATGTGTAGCAGGTTCACATCATTTACGTGACAGCTTATTGATATCCGTTTTAGAGTCCGACGATGTGAATTCACAGAAAATATAAATCCAGTAAGCACAGAGTTTGGTATTCAGATGGTCTGGGATTCGAGCGTAACCACTGCTGCAATCACAGAAAAATTGTCAAAATATGGATAGTCAATCATCAGGGGGCATTAGTGTAGTTCCTTGCATGTCGGGTATCAGCCGGACAGCATCAGAATCGAAATATTGCTTACTGCCAAGCGTCCTGAACTAAGACACATAACTTGTCGTTTTTTAAATACTATCACCACAGTAATTCCGTCAATTGTTGTTATTAGACTTTAGAAGTCAAGGATTGTTGATGTGTTTGAGGAAGATTTCGTGTTAAAATCTCGACCTACAAAATTTATAACTAACGTAATTTATATATCTCCAAACCGCGGATTTCTAAATTTTGAACGTGAATTACAACTATGTTCTTTTGGGACCTGTTGTTACGTGGTGTTGGACAGCACTATCAGCGCGTGTTAGAGACTTGATGCCTTCTTCCTCACTTTTACCCTAACTATTGTGGCAACACATTCGTCCAGAAGTTTAGTATACCTGTAACCTACGCCAAATACAGTCGCGGGAATTTTATTTCGTCTGTATATTTTCTCCTTCAAAAAAAGATCTTTTAATTAAACAGAAGAAGAAAAGTTGTGATCGGAATTGCTGTTTTAAACTCCAGGAGAGGCAGAATTAACACAGACTCTAGCCAAACATATGGCAATCCGACTATTAATCTCACCCTGCCACAAAAAAGGAGACGAAACCAACTTATTGACACGCAAAAGTCAGCTTAGATTCTTATGTACTATTTAGTGTAAAGCATTATGATTGTGGTGCATAGCTGACATTTACTTTTAAAAGACACTGTAGGTCTACATCCAACTCAGGTTTTGTTTCTGACAGTACACGTCTTCTGGGACGTTAACGCTGTGTCGCAGAGTTAATTGCGGCTGACATTTCAAAGATCGTGTTGTAATTACCTTCGTGGTCAAGGAATTTTTAGGCTACTTGACCCTGAAAACAAAGGAACTACATTTTTCGAAACTTCGAGAACTCTTTTGTCCGACACACTGTAACATGCCAGACATTTGAAACTTCATCAGGCACTGCCTAGGATTAAAGTGTCGTCGTTACGCACTATACTTGACCGTTTCTTAAAATTAGCCAGTATCTGTGGTTACAATCTGATACCAAGCATAAACGTCCTGCATATTTATTTACATCTCATATGAATAAATTTTTCCAGCTTCGTGAGTGAACGCCATACTTTAGAGGCTACTTTTGATTCAGCCTTGCGGGTCGTGCCCCGTGTACGTGATTTATCCTCAACGTGCAAGATTAATCTACGGTCTTGTAATCGATACGGTAATATTTTGCCCCCATTCTTGTTCTGGGGGTGGGGAGGTCACTCTATCAATCACCACCAACCTGGAGGAACGGACCTCCCACGACGCAACAACGTCGCTATTTCCAACATCTCCTCCCTGTGCTGTATGCGCTGCCCAGCTGTCCCATTCAGCACAATAATCCGTGACTACTTTAGAACTCGCAGGAGAAACTTATAGCATTGTGAGTCACGATCAAATGGAAGCCGCAGAACAAAATGCATAGTGATGAGTTTCAGATTAGTAGGCCTACTCCTCGTAACATGTTACGATGATCAATTCAAGGTCAATGACATAGTCGGAGCATGTGGCACGTATAGGAGAGAAGGGAAATACATAAACACTTTTGGTAGGAAAACAGTTGACAAACGGCCACTTGGAAGGTACAGGCGTTGCTGGAAATATGATACTGAAATGCATCTCAGCTAAATGGAGGCTAGATTGTGTAGACTAGCTTTATTTAGAACAGAGCAGGGGTAAATGGTGGGATCTCGTTTATATGGTTACGAAATTTCGAGTTCCATATAAGGATTACTGAGATAGTTGGTTCACGAATAAACACCAATTAGCTGATTCTATTTGCAGACGCCATCGCCAGTAAAATTGCACTTTGAAAAAGCCAGTGTTACTGATAACATTCTCTGTACTTCCAAATATATACTATTCGCATATACACGACTTTCAGCTTCGTTGTCCTTTTATTCACAAGCCGTAATATGAGGTATGAAATCGTTCAGTTTAGGGATTTTTCCCCACTTCCGTGCTGAAAATTGAAACAAATCTTGCTCAACCTGCGTGCTACTCAGAGGTTTAGAACAGATTCACGTATCGTGCCCATTTGAGTACGCGTTTACCTTAATTTTAGTCTGAGGACCGGGGCCAATCTTGACCCCGAAAAGTATTGTGTCAGTATTTCACATAGGACGACGAAAAAAAAAAGACAGTAATGTGAATGACCCCAAGTACAGTGCCACGGATAGAATTCTATATACACCTTTAAAACGACGTATTTCATAGGCGTGCATTTCATAAGCTAATTACTATACAAATATATTTATACTAAGTTCATACACAGTATGTCAAAGCATTTCGTGTACCCGAGGAATGCTAAACTTACTGTCAGATATTTCAGGCCTTATAATGTCGTGATAGTACAAAGTTACGAACAATCAAATTTTAATTTCTTAGGGCATAAATTTTAATATTTTGGCAGTCAGGATGTGATACCATTTTCCACCGCACCTTAAGAAGTTGGTACCGATCTGGACGGTTACATGGCGTCACATCCTAGAGTACCCTACACCTAATCGCCATTGTTAATTTATTACAAGTTACATGACAACGTACGTCATGGTTAAAGGCAGTTAAAGGTTTACTTCTGCTGAACTAATCACTCATCACTGTAGGAAACACCAAAATTGGCTCTGTCGTTCGGATCACACAAATCTCATGAGTGCAAGAGTAAAGCAAAAAGGAAGATGGTTCTGTGTATTAAATCTTACGTCCCTAAAACCCTAGTTCATTATGTTTCATATATTATACATTCATGCCATTTATACACAGGAAATCTGACTAAAATATTTTTAGCTTCAGCAGGAAGTTAAATTTATAAGTTTGAAACTTAATTCGAACATTTTTTAAAAATTCTAAGAAGAATATTTCTTCACGCGAAATATTGTGCCCACTTTTAACTATTTTCTCCTGAAAAGTTTATGTTCTGATGTGGAATGAATGAGATCAAGACGAGGTACATTTTGACGATCAAGCATTAAAAACAACTGCTCAAGAAAAATTTTAAACTTAAGAGGCCTAAAGTTAAAACCCGAATTTGCATAACCAGTGTGTTTCATTTTTCTCCAGTCTACATTCTCAGTGGGTGTTTCGACATAACTGTGGCCAGTCGCTACGACAGCTGCCGCCCACTTTTGCGACAATCAACCGTTCTATTACCGTGGGAAATCAGACCAGTTCTCCTGGTGGCAGTAGAAATAAGATACGAGAAACACTTTTGTAACCAAATTAAATTTATTACAGGAATATGCTTTATAACTGGGGTAATAAACAACCTGGAAAACCTTTGGTAGTTGCTTCAACTGGATGTTTCTTCGTTCAGTAACTTGTTCGGATATTTACGCCAGGGAATTCTAATATGTAGCTTATAAGAGACAGAAGAAATTTGTACAGAACTTTACTATGGGAATTCTTAAGAAACGACCAACTGGAAGGCAGGAAAGGAGATGACAAAAACATTCAGGATAATCTTAAAAAGAAGTGTTGTGAGGAACGAAAATATATAGAAGATGGACCACTGTATTATCCGAATGCGATTTTCTTTTTGGATTGGTGTTTTTAAACTTCGTTCTTTGCTACAAGCTTTTAAGGGTTAATGCCTTAGACAATAGTGCTGTTTCTGTAAAGGGATGCTGGATAGAAGAGTTTCACGTACCAGATGGGAAGTATAATTTATTTTTCTTTATTTCTTCTTATAGGCGTTTGTTCACAGGGACAGCTAGATGACCGATATAGGCCGCATGCTTACAGGTCTCTGTCCTTATTTTAAATAATCTGTCCAGACAGGTAGTGTAGTATGACAGGGAATGATTTATGCCACCTATACGCGAAGTGTATTACACTGAATCGAAGCAGAACTTGTAGGAAGCGTACAACGAGTAACCAGTTCAATTCTGAAAGGTTCGTAAGGTTCTCGGTCTCTAGGCTTCTCACACTTCTTGTTCCCGGTAAGAACACATTTCGGAAACTGGATCTCTTACCATGCTCATGTGCATAACCTACAAAATCACAATATGTACCAGTGAGGTACAGTTACCTTTCCTCTACACTGAATATGAAATTGGTTTGTGATTCGAGGTTTCAACACAGTTCTTGATTATTACATTCTTTTGGGGCATGACTTTGCGTTGATTGGTAATTAATTACAGGCGTTCAGAGGAGCTTGCTGCCTCCGCCTTCATAAGAGGCCAAGAAGCCTCTTACTTCTTTTGAACTACCCGGAAGATAGAAGCAGCAGACTGTTCCGAAGCGACGCTAAATAACCGCTAATGAACAAGGCGTCTTGCACTTGAGGCTTGTACCCTTGCAAAACTGATGTTAGCGATTACAATGGCAGCTTGGTCTGTGGCTTGTACTAGCTTCAAAGTCTCTGTTTCTTTACATATGCCCTTCCTTGTTATGCTTTGTTGTCTTACGTCCGTAACACGGCTTCCGATGAGCCGAATCTCCAGATTCGCGTCGGAAACGCCAAATATACTACAAATAATTTAACAATGAGAGTAATTCTGAAAATGCCGACCACGGGGTTAATTCATAGAACTGAATCAGGTTTTTTATATTTCTTCAATATTTTATGCCACCTGCTAATTTTTACTGTTTATATAACCAACCCGAAGGAGGGGAAAAATTGTGAGCGGCACAAGACATAAAAAGAGAATACGTGGAAGAAATGAGAAGACGGAGAACGGTTGTAAGAATACAAGTAAACAAAAAAGAAAAACAAAACAAATTAATAAAACAGATACGTAAATAGGCCCTATTGCTCGGGTCTGGAAAATATTATAATTTTCCCCTGAGAGTGTGGGTATGTATTCTAGAAGATGCAGTGTGCGTCGGGCTGTACTGCCGTTTTTGCCCATACCTTGATAACGACTCGGATGGTAGAGCACGTCTCTTCACTTACACGTTTCAGACTGTGTAATTGTCTGACAGCGATTGATCACACAACTTCACAAAAGTTATGTTGCAGTAGATGAACATAGTAACTCTGTGACGTCACTTTTTATCAGTATCTCTCGTCGATATTGATTGTGTTTGATGATGGATTACAATGCTGATGGATCAGTTTTACTTGTTAAGACCAGACTTCAAAATTCCGTTGTCCTTACTTTGTAATCAGCCACTTGTTATGTTCTTTTAACGAAAGAGATACGCGTTATAAATCGCTTTATATGATAACATACATTGCGAGTTGCCATCTGATGTTGGACCAGTCGATATTTCAGCAGTCAGCAATCACTATTATCCAGGAATTTAGCTCAGCGGCAAATTTCTTTTATTCCAGATGTAGACTTGTTGTGTTGTTTTCTTGGTCTTGGGAATGTCTATTCTGATGCAAGTATTTTTTTGCCTAAATTCTTCCTCTTCCTTGGGTCTTCAAACAATCCTCCATTTTTCTTCCCCAAGTATATTATAAGCATTATATGGAATTGTCTTTTCTTCCTCTTTGGCTATCAGAACACCTTCGCACTTTGAAGAACCTGTGCTGCGTCCATTATGGTTTATACCCCGCTAGATACTTCAAGCAAGCTATTCGAATGGGCTAGAGAGTAGACATTAAAGGATATTTTGAGGGTTTTGCCTTCACAAGTACAACGTCTGGGCCTGTGGACAATATGGACGCTATGGACACTAATTATAACCTATAGTTGTTACTCTGCACTTCCTCTCTCCATGCGCCGTGGGTAGAAGCATTTGAATGTAAGTGGGCCTCACATTGTCTTTATATAAATTTGAACCAAGATAACGTCATATTTGATTTGTAATGGTTCCTGAACACAATGTTACAAATGAGAGACAGACAGATGAACATCATTCTGTATGGGAACTGGGCCCACGGAGCAGAACAGTGTTCGGGTTGTCAAGGTGCTCTGAAGCTGCAAGACAAATTGCGTCCCGGGCGGTTCGCAGACGTCTTCAGGTATCAGATACCGTTCGATAAAATCGGAAGGGGTAGACATGGGCTTTAATGAATGACGTTCCAGGGGTCTCCATTTTGTATGCTTCATCTACAGCTGAGATGGAACAAATGATGTAAAGCCCAACATGTCTGTATCAAATATTTTAATGAATATCTTCAGTAAATTATTTATAAGATAATTACCCAAAAGTAAAGTAATATATATCCTAAACACAGGACTGATTCTTAGAGATTACAGACTTATCATTATCTGAAATTTAAAGATAGAAGTAAGCGAACACATACGTACATAACTTTCTTATTGCTATATTTAAACCGAATTTAGAATGGCCACCTTCTTCCTCGGAACACATCCTTAAGTTTCTCTCTGAAAGCGGTCACCAACTATCTACTCTGTATTTAACGACGCTTCCAGTATCTCATACTGCATAGCATGGAATTGTGGAACTGATTAGTGAAAAATTAACTAGAATTGGTTTAGAATGAAGAGTTTCTAGTCTAATTGATATACTGCCCGAGCACTTCCCCGGAAGAAGTAAGGACCTCAGTGAAAGTAATTACCTTCACACTGATTATATGATCAGTGTTGCAGACCGATTCTAACAAGGCACAGTGACGCTAACCTGCATGGTGTATACTGATACATGGCATTGATGTTGGCCCATGAAACTTCACTCAAATGCCATTCAGCTAATAATTTTGGTGACCCCTACTGAAGCGCACAGTGGTGGTACTGGTGCCGCTGCTGCTGCTGCTGCTGCCGCTGCCGCCTCATCCCATGGCGTGTTATGAAAACAACCGACATGAGAGTATTAATGCAGGAATGTCGCTCCTCACTATTATTATCGTGATGGCTAATGTCCTACATACGGCCGGCTTCAAATTCGACAAAAGTATCGCCCTTTATATATTTAGAAAGTTTTTGTATTCAAACTTCGTCTAGTCCCGTTGTACGTGTATAATCAATAACAGAATTCTAATGTCAGATAAATTAAGTATTCTTGTTTTGGTTGTAAAGTGAATCATGTAACGATTTGGCGAATGTTGTGATAGTCTGTATCAATGTAGAGACGCGTGTTGAGCAAGTGACGAGATTCTTGTGTCGCTCCAATCTGAAGTTGGACGTCGAAAATGTTATTCTCGATAATTTCCTTGTATTCATAGAGTCTCTTGATCCTCATTTCCTTAGCATTTATTTAACAAGTTCTTGAGTTATGCATTTAATTCTACGGTTAAGCGATACAATATTTTTAAAAACCACTACCTTTTGGGACATTACAGCATGTAATCTGGTAGGTAGGTCCCCCTTCAAGCGAACTAACGGCATCACATCCGAGAAGACAAGCAGTCATTATAGTCACTGTGAGGACTTCAAATCTGACGTTTGTTGTGTATTCCCTTCAGCAAATAAATCAGTTATGCGCATAATTCATTCACTAATCTCGTTGTTCAATTATTTTGAAAAACAATTGTTTGTTTTTCATTAATTATTCAAAGAAAAAGTATTTAGCTTGTTGATTATCCATTCTGACAACATTTACAGCAATCCTCCGGATCCTTTGAATATTCGAAGTTTATTGGCCTTTCAGTCAGATGTAGACACTTAATTTATCTTAAAATGTTTGTATAATATAGTGCACGGACATGGAACACATTACATTTTTATATTTAGTTTATCAGATAAGAGGGCAGTGCGCTGAAATGATTTTCATTCATTACAACCAGCTTTTGATTAATTTTCGTTTATATCGTGCACTGATTTTTGTCTAACACTGAAGCCATTCCTTTTACATCTCTGAGTGTTCATTTTCCGTCCCTCTAGGGTAATTGTATCTGTAAACATTGGAAGTTAAAATTTGTTAAACTGCAGCATATTGGCCAACGAAAATATTAATTATTAATGAAACGGTAATGAAAAGTTTGTCGATATACCTACCAGTTGCTGCTACAGTTGACTTAACCCCACCACTACCACAGTTTATTTTCTTACGATGCGTATTATGATTATCTTCCCACCGCAGTAATTAAAGTTATCTCACGTCTGCTGTAGTTTAAAAAGTCATTAAATTAAAAACATGAATTTGTAAACAAGAGGTAAATAAGATACAAGCTTGTAGATCACCAAAATAAGCATAAATGTAAGTATTATTTTATCATAATAGTGCTACAGAGTCGATGGAAGACACAGAAATATATGGAAGGACCAGTTTTAAAACTCCTAGAGTCTTAGGAACCAGTCCTGTATTTGGTATAAGAGAAATTCTCCCGTTAGATTCAGAAATGTTACATTCAGAAAATCTTTTTCACTTCATGAACGCAGCATTAAATAGATCATGCTTCTGCAACAGGTAGCTTGTGAATTTAATCCGCAGGATGTTTTTTGTCACTTGGAAGTATGCGCACATGTTAAACCTGGTATTCATTAGGCTTGTAGCACATCGAAGGCCATTTTTTTATCTTATATTCAGATAATTCGGACAAGTGAGACTGAACTGACGTAATATCAATGCAGTATCAAAGGCGGTGGATGGCTGACGCTGTGATAAAGAAGCTACAGACCTATCAGGGAGGAATTTATACTGCAAGACAATGTTTACGTTTCTAAAACGTAGTCAAAAAATTACTGTTTCAAAAGTCTGTGTGATTTACAACAAATTCCTGGGGCCTCCTTATACAAAGGAACGAGGGGGTATTGTAAATTATCAGTTAATTGTGATGTAGTTTTCCATATTGGACACAAGCCCTGATGAAACGCTGCCTAGATTAGAGGTATTGTAACTTTATTTTTCAACCCTTCAGGTCCTACGACAGCCTTCCTTTTCCAGAGAGGAAAAGGATGTTCGCTCATGCCAACCCACATTCCTATCGAACGGATACCGGTTGATATATCCTTGGCGGTAAACGAGTCAGGGCATGAAGGTGACCAGTCACATCCATATAGTGTCAAATTTCCTTTGGATTTGTAAGAGACGAGCCTTCGATAAATAAGCAGAGACGAAAATATTTCAATATGATGACTACGAAATATGCTATTTATGTGTTTCATTGTATAGTCTTATTTGCTAAAAATACAGTAAGAATACAAGACACATAATATGATCATGCCAGTTTATTCCGCTTTGGTACCAACAGCAAGAAGTTTCCACTTACGTCTGCCTGCAGATGGCAATGTCATTTGTGATTAGAGGAATCACATGCGGATTAAAGTTGATGTCACCGTAGTACCGTTTCTACACAAATAAATGAAATTTTACTGTTAGCAGTGCTGTTACATTTCCAAGGAAAAGGGGCGTTCAGGTACCCGCGATGCCTACAGAAGATATTTCTATTACAAGATAGGCCATGTATGCATAATGTAACATTGTGGCGCCTTCGCGTACGTATAATCATTGTTGCAGTGAAAAAGCATCAAAATGCATTCGGCACGATTTTCGGAAAACTTTTACTGAATATCAAATGCTTGTTTTGACTTTCTCTACAAGGTTTGTCTGAAACACTTTCCGTTCTACGAAGCGTTCAGCGAGATAATATAACTATACGTAATTTCATGTAAAGTGCCCATTATTCTTGCCAGATTTTAATGAAACTTCAATTTTCTCGTCATAATTTCGAAAAATCCTTAAATATCGGATTTCATTAAAATTCGTCCAGTGGAAGCCGAGTTCCGTACGGACGGACAGAAGAACAAATAGATAGGACCAAGCTAGTACTCGCTTTTCGAAATTTTGCAAACGCGCCTAACAACAGTGGATCCGCTTACTGGGAAGCAGGTTATGGAAATTACAGAAAGCAAAGTGAATTGGCTGCTGTTGGATCCGATGAAAGGACACGTGACGTTAAACGTTGCATAATGACAGGCAAGGTTTTACAAGCTGAGCAGTTATTAGCTTCTCACGAAAAACCTACATTACTGAGTTAGTTAGTGAGTACCAAGAAGGCAAGCTCTGAATGCGTGCGGTGAATTCGCCTGGCGCAAAGAAGGGCAGAATGATGGGTTTTCTTCTACGTAGCGATACGCCTTCGGATCCCATTAGAGACGGAACCTTACTTGCCCTACTGAGCTGCTGTCAGATTATGAAGGAGGACGTTGCTCCTTGAAGTTATTTAATGTCGACTGCGGACATAAACTGTAACATGATAGTTCGGAACGATATAACGTAGCGACACAACTAGACGGGCCTACTATAAGTTTTGTTGCGATATTCGCCTCGAGGATACAAAATGGGAAATAGCGTTCATACTGGAAGAAGCGCCGTTCCGCCTGCACATTTTAGGTGTTAAGTGCACCATGTACACTGGAAATACTTTCAGCCAAACTGAGAATCTAGCGCGCATGCGTCGGTCAGCTGATTTATGAGTCATTGTCAGCCTGTACTGTTTATTCACTGATCAGAAACTCTGTGAATGATTGTATCGTGACAGAAGTAGTACAGCGACCATCATTTACCGACAAACCCTTGAAAAAATCGTGAATGTTAAACGCGTAGCGGGAAATGTCCAGCAGAATCTCCACCTGACAGGTTACATCCACTGGAGAGCGACTGCAATAAAGTTCCTGTTGGAAAGGCTCAGCAGAATCTCCACTTGATAGGTTACATCCACTGGACAGCGACTGCAATGAAGTCCTTGTTGGAAAGGTCCAGCAGAATCTCGATCTTCTGCAGCAGTTCTACTAAAAAGGCACTGCGACAAAGTCAGTGCTAGAAAATTTTAAAATAATCTCCAATAAGTAAGGCACACTTATTCAAGAAAGGACATTGCAGAAAAGTCGCTGTTAGAGAGTCCAACAGAAATTTCGCAACTGGAACGTTACTTCAACAAGTCGAGTTACAGATGTCCGACAGAACCTCCACCTGAAAAAGCACACGTACTGGAATGTCACTGCGAACAGTCGCTGATAGGAATGTCCAGCTGCACTGCACCTGGTGAAGCCATCGACTTCCGTTGCACTGCACCTAAATCATTAGAAAAGAAATACTACCGAACGTTTGCTTTCAAGATAAATAGGCCTTTCATTTGAGGGGACCGTGCAGTCAATTACATTCTGCTTTTCAGGGTTAAGAGTTGACTTCTTAGCGAGCAGGTCGAAGTGAGATAACACTTATTATTCATACAGCTCCAACAAATTTCCCTTACACTTGACAGATATTTAAATTGCATTAATTTAAAATATAAATGCTCCTACTTGTTTCACCTCGAAAGTGCCATTTTCAGGGAGATTCGTGTTCAAATTAACTATTTTTGTCGATATGTACAACACACAACTTTGAAACCCTGTGCAAGATAAGAGTAATTTACAAAGATATATTAACATTTCTAAAAGTTAACATCTGTAATTGTCTTCTATTCCATTTCGTGTGTTCCGCTTCTGCGTTGAAATATCTGCTTGCAAGCGTCTTCCATTCTAATATGGATCAAGCCCCTGTAGTCAGTTATATGATGTGTACCGTGCAGGAGAGCATTCTGTCGCTGTAAAAAGATATACTAAGTTTAAAGAATTCTAATCTATATTTGTAAATTGTTTTCTTGAACAGTGTTTTAAGCTTCTATATTTTACATAACGACAACTAGAATTCCTTTAATTGTAAAACAGCAGACCAACACGTGCACTCTTTTTATACATGTTTGTAAAAGATATTCACTTACAAACCCGAAATATTTCGGTACACCATGGTACCATCTTCGAGGGGTGATACGGAAGGTAAAACACTAGTCGTTAAACATTAGTGGGTCCGAATTCAGTATTAAAACACTTGTATAAAACACTTTAGAGTCTTAAAAGCTCAGTAAATGACATAAAGCACAGTTTTGGTTAAGACAATTATGGTAAAACTCAACACGTTACACAGCAGCTTCGAGGCATGATGCTGTTCACCATTAAAATTCATAAGTTGCTGATCCATGATGAAGCGGTGGAGTTTAGGCTTGTATAATACGTGCATCACTGTTTCAAATAGCCAAAATGTGGTGTCGTCCTAAAAAATCTTTTAAACAAAATTAAAACATACACCTAGGAAGTAGAAACCAAACTTTGAAAAACCGTAAAGGCTTTGAAAAACTTCAAAAAACTTTAATTGGATCGTAATACGTACATTTATGGGGGTAACAGTTTAGTGCAGAGAGCTATGAAAAGATTAAGGTTGAGGTGGCGGAGGGATGCTTTTATCAGGGTAGGTACCTCGAGGATGGGGAGGAGGGGGAGGGGGAGTGTTTGTCGATAAGAAGATTGTACAGAAGGGTTGGTTCATTGACCGCCTGTTTATCTATTACCTGCTGCTTATGGTATTGAATAAAGTAACTTTCCCAACAGCTCATTAATTTACCCTTGCTACGGGCCCTGACAAGTTGTAAAGTCTCTTGCATAGTTCCAAATTCATGCATATTATTTCGGATATGTTGCGCATAAGCAGATTAAGGGTTATGGTACTTTATATAACGAATATGCTCATCAAACCCGGATTTAATTTTCCTACCTGACTACTCTATGTATACCCTTTTACATGTGTTACAGGTTAATTTATAAATACCACTCTTTGTGTACTTGTCTGTGATCACTGTTGGAGGGCATAGTAAGTCAAATGACTTATTAGTAGCACGGAAAGTAATACATAAATTTGTGTTCTGAAGAGATTTTTTACTTTCCTTACCAAGGGGCTTGAATATGTAAAGGAGATCCACTTTTTCTGTTGTTGTTGTTATTGTTGTTGTTGTTGTTGCTGCTGCTGCTGCTGCTGTAAGAAACATATGTTCTGTTTTGTATCATGTTTCCGTGTTATTGTCTTGTTTAGGTTATACACTGTTATGGGCAAATAACCATTACTCTTGGCAATATGTATTATGTTAGCCATCTCAGTTTTTTTTCTTTCCTCGAGCAGAGGTAGTGTGTGTAGTCTATGAAGCAAATATCGATATGCGGCCAGCTTGTGTTCATGTTGTGGATGGTTGGAATTGAAATGAATAGTATCATCACAGGTAGTGTGTTTTCGGTAAATATCAGTGGTGAACAGCACCATGCCTGGAAGCTGCTGTGTAACGTGTTGAGTTTTACCATAATTGGTTTGACCAAAACTGTGCTTTATGGCTTTCATTGAGTTTTTAAGACTACAAGTGTTTTACACAAGTGTTTTAATTCTGAAGTGAAACTACTTATACGAGGCATGTGTCGGACCCCCTAATGTTTAACGACTAGTGTTTTACTTCAGTATCACCACTGATGATAGTACCATGGTGTACCGAAACATGTCGGGTTTGTAAGTGAACACCTTTTAAAACATTTATAAAAAGAGTTCACGTGTTGGTCTGCTCTTTTACAATTTTAGTAACTATGTGCTCTGTATGAACAACACAAAATTTAGAATTCCTTTGTACACAAATATTCCTGAAGATGGCTCATTCAAGCCGAAACACGTAGGGAGTTCATATTTTAAGTTAATACAATTTAGATATCAACTGTCAGTGCAGTTGTATGAACAATATCATTTCTGTTACACGGAATGTGAGTGACATTACGTTACAACGCCCTTTGTATTCCGTCATCCTACGGTTCCTGTTCCGAATTTCGATAAAAATATTCGATGTCGCAACATTTTCATGGGTTTCTGTACCAGCATGCTATCGACCAAAACAGTAAGAATGATTTTACGTTCTCACGGCAGTAACTGTTGAGATTGCGGCCTTTTGGGATCTGACAGTGTACTTCGGTAGATATTCATGAGTATTTAGAAGGAATTCCTGTCTCCTTCAACAGGGTGTAAGTGGCATTTCTAACGCACAGTTTAGGCCTACATCGCGTCAAATGGCAGAAATATTTGAGCGGAGACGATATGGAAGGACGCGTTCCTGGTCTATTTGAAGAAAGTGGCAACAGAGCGGAAACCTTAAGGTAAGCTACCCAGTCTATGTGTAGAGATTTGCTCTGTGAAACTCCAGAATGAGTAACAAAGTTGTGGCGGACGCAATAAAAAAGAAAATAAACAATTAAAGAAGGAAGGCCAGAAAGACAGAAAGGAGATGCCGTCATGCAACATACTGTTTGTATCGAACAGATAAAATGCGTAACAAATGGAATTCGGTAAACAATCTGAGTGTGGACCTACAACAGAAGTTTCCAGCCACATTCGTAATTCGTTTGGGAGAGCGGACGTAGGGACTGACATAAGAACCTCGCCATTATGTGTCGATTACATGCAGCACTGAGAACAAAGAACAAACAGAAACAAGAGAGCCAATGTGATGTACCCCTCTCTCACTCAGTATGAAGAGAGAAGGTTAACGAGTCAATAAAGTGAACTTTGTAACTCCTGTGTGAGAAGCACAACTGAAAGTATTTCAGACACGCGGTTCTTCGTTCGATGGCCACCGCGCAGTAAGAACAAGTATTTCGGTGCCAGCTCCTTTCAAAGGACGCGCACATGGGGCGTTTAGTTTTGTTTGTTTATTTATTGCCTTGTGTTTATTTATTAACGCTTTTGTTGAGAACATTGCCGTGTACAGTTACAGGATGACTAGTGAATGCTGAACTAAAAACTATATAGAAGGAAGTGCTCGCAGATAAACTTCTGTTCCGGCATGTGTGTGGAGAAATTACGGAAAACCACGAAAAATCTCAGCATAGCATGTTTTCGGGCCGGTATTACAACCCGTGACCAAAAATAGGCAGTATTCCACGAGGACCTTGGGTTGGTCTATCACCCTGATCTTTTCTCGGCTATACAACGACAATATTTCAGCTACAAAAGTTACTATAATCTTAACATCAATGTTAAAACTGGTATTAATTCAACCAAAAGAATCCTACTCCATGGGTTAAAATATTTATCACATTCCTTCGGTTTACGAAAAATTTTTAAGGCGCTGTCGTAGAAGACTTACATATGTGTGACTTATTACATTTTTTAAAGGAGGCGTGGAGGCCTCACAGCTTACTGGGTCTGCCTGTGTTGATGATAATTGACTGTCATATAAATGCCGACATATCAAGGATTATTCGATTCGGATCTTCTGGAACATGACGCCGTTTCCATCGTTAAGTAGTTATTGACGTATTGCGGGTGCCTGCTCTTTCTGTATTAGGTTCAGTGCCTCTGCTTTTAGTGCATATACTCTGAAGATGGCGGCAGGAATTTCCTCAGACACGTCGGTAACTGTACAGAAATCGACACGGTGTTATATAAGATGCAAGTCTTCATCAGCACGGCTGTGAGAACATCAAATCTCGCAAGAAAATATTTGTTTCATTAATTTAAACGTGGTCCGAAACGCTTTCGTGCTGGTAACACAGTAACTGAATTAGATACATAGTAAGACTTGCAGGCAATTTGCTGTTGTAACTGTGCTGTCTAACTGGTAACCAGAAGTGGTCTTGACAAAGTTTACTGAACTTCGCAATCGAGAGTTCATTTGGGAGATTTGTGTTTAAAATCTCGGCCCGTATATTGGCTGCCGTCACTAAGGTTTCTCGTGTTTTTCTTAATCCCTCCATGATAATTGTGACAGCGCCTTCAATGAAGGCCATATCCGTTCCGGGTCGTTATAGTTCTGTCATACGGCATTATATGAGACCTTACGGCGATGCTGAATAAACTCATGACACAAAATAAATTACAGACTTAAATAGAAAGTTTCAAAAGTTTCCTCCGTTCAAGTTTTCATCCGACTTTCATTATTGATTTATATAATGATAGTAAATTACAAATTGCGAAGAAATTTGAAGGAAGCAGTTATAACCATCTCGTACGTTCTACCTCCGAAGAACACGTATGCGGTAATAAATTACACCGTAAATGAACGTGACTATGATGAAGAAATACATGCATACGATGGGGGAAGGGCAACACTTTCTTTACGAAGAAAAACAGAATCGTCGCCGCAAATGCATTGTAGATTTAACTGCAGAGTTCAGTGAAGCCGAAAACTCTAAAGGCCTTGTGTATCCATAGGAACATTAAAATTCCGCTGTCACTGAATGTTCTTGACCAAGAAGAATCCTACGGAATAAAATGTTAATATTATGCTAGTATGGAAGGACTCCTGCAAATCATGCACAGCCCTCCGTCAACCCACCTGTGCTTCGGAGCGAGATGCACCGCAGAAGCAACACCTGCACCAGCCATTCTGTTTATGCTGCAGAGTAAGCAGACAGTCCATTGGCACTGAGAGTGTCACTCTGCCGGTCATCACACATTCATGTCTATAATTGAAAGGGTGTTATCCACAAAGGACTAAGCAATATACAGAATTTCTAACAGGCTCCTGCCCTTCGACCTGTTTTAAAATATTTTTAAATTACTTATGCCATAACTGTAGGACTCAACTTGCGTTTATGACCTTACGCACAACAGACTTTGTTGTTTCTGAGAAAGGAGGAAGGTCGGAATTGTCCGACATTCGTCGAGATAGAGGTTCAAACTTGTGTCCAACGGTCTGGACCATAACCGGCACGCTAGGTCAGGACAAACAGCCGGAAAGAGATGCCCCTCCGATCAGTCTTCTTTCTGCTTTGTAAATAATACGCAGGAACTACAAGACCCCTGAAAAATTACAGCATTGTTTAATTAATAACTTATACGAGTGCGATGTTGATACAGCAAACCAAATATAACAAGACTAAAGCCTTCTGGAATATGAATCCGTATTGACGGATAATTAGTTACCGATATTTCGGAGGAGCTAGCTGCCTCCATCTTCACAGCAGTTCAAGAATACAAAATATAATTTGCATGCTTTGAACTACTCCTACACTGTTGATTATTGAATGGACGAAGCGAATTTCAATTCCAGACGTTTCGTTGTCCTCTTTAACAGCGGAATTTACCGCTACGTAGTGCGGTTTTTGTGTCGTTGATTTTTTGGAAGTGAGGAGTTTAAGTTACAAGCAGTGCACTGTTAAAGAGCCTGTGTATTTAACTTGAGTCTGTAGTCCTTCAATTTTACGTTCATTTTGTTGCACATAAATTTCACAAAGGGGAATTAATGGTGACATTTTCATACAGCAATCTGTCCTGAGAAACGCGTTCTTGTGCATATCGCTTATATTTTTCACAACGTCACAAACCATGGCACTTCATACATTTGTACACTTGTATATTTGTACATGAGCTTGGCTGTCTTTAATTTAGATGACCCGGAAGTGCTGAACTCTCAAGTTAGTTAAGTATTACAGGTTTATTTTATTTTTAAATGATAAATTCCCGCAATCGCAGTAGAATATTAATGGGTGTTTCACTGATCAACTGTATTCTGCTGATGTATGAAGCATGGGCGTCAGCAAAAAATAAATGATGGTTGTAAAATTCCAATCCACATCATGACGATAATAAAAATATTAATTCACGACTGGAAAATTTTAGCACGAGTTGTGCTGTAGTCAGGGATCGGTTAAAAAAAATGTTGAAGATGTATGATCCCAGATGACGTGACTTAGATAGCTTTGCTGTGTACTCCAGTGCTGTGGGTGCTCTTATGTTTGTAATTTGTAAACCATCAAGGCAGGATTATTTTTCTCTCGGAACGTGTTTAACCTTCACAATTAAGCCTTTGCCTCCCTTTATAACTGTCATCTGATTCTGGGTCAACCAGTGGTGTTGTTGAACTGTCTCTCTTGCTAGGACACGAAACATTTTCTCAGATAAATATAAATAACTAACTAACTCCATGGAGCAGAGGCCTTCTTGAGAAGCTAACAGTTTCTCAGCTAGTCGAGAAATTCCCCGCATTTTATGGAACCCGAAGGTTCATTACCTCATTCACAAGAGCCCGCCACCTGTCCCTATCCTGAGCCAGATCAATCCAGTTCATGTCCTCCCATCCCACTTCCCGAATACCCATCTTAATATTATCCTCCCATCTACGCCTGGGTCTCCCAAGTGGTCGCCTTCCCTCGGGTCTCCCCACCAAAATCCGGTATGCACCTCTCTCCTCCCCCATACGTGCCACATGCCCCGCCCATCTCAGTCTTCTCGATTTGATTACCCGAATAATATTTGGTGATGAGTACAGGTCATTAAGTTCCTCGTTATGTAGTCTTCTCCACTCCCCTGTCGCCTCGTCCCTCTTAGGCCCAAATATCCTCCTCAGCACCCTATTCTCGAACACCCTCAGTCTTTCTTCCTCCCTCAGTGTGAGAGACCAAGTTTCGCATCCATACAGAACAACAGGTAAAATTATAGTTCTGTATACCCTAATCTTTGTGTTTTTGGATAGCAACCTGGAAGACAAAAGATTCTGCACCGAATGATAGCAAGCATTCCCCGACTTCAATCTGCTCTTAATTTCTTCATGAATGGAGTTTCGATTCGTTAGGGTTGCTCCCAAATATTTGAATTCTTCCACCCTTTCAAAGGATTTATTATCTATATTTATGTTGTGATTGTGTCGTGCATTCTGATTTCGAGACATGACCATGTACTTAGTTTTCTCAGCATTTACTTCTAGACCAATCTCCTTACTAGCAATAATTAAATCTTCTGCATTTTTCTTTATGGTATGTACGCTTCCGCCCAATATATTAACATCATCAGCATAAACCAGAAGCTGATGTGTACCATTCAATTTCAAGCCCTCCTGGTTTGCCTGAACCCTCCTAATGGCATATTCTAAAGCAAAGTTGAAAAGCAATGGCGACAGAGCATCTCCTTGTTTCAAGCCATTCTTAATAGGGAACGTGTCAGACAGATGTTTGCCTGCCCGAACTCTGCTATATGTTTCACTTAGGCACATTTTTATTAACCTTACTAGTTTCATGGGGATACCGAACTCAATGAGAATATTATACAAGACCTCCCTCCTAACTGAATCATAGGCTTTCTTGAAGTCTATAAATAGCTGATGCACTGCCTCATTGTATTCCCATTTTTTCTCAAGTATTTGACGAATGCTGAATATATGATCAGTGGTTGACCTGTTACGTCGAAATCCACACTGATGATCCCCAATAATTTCCTCTGCATATGGAGTTAACCTTGACAAAAGGATGTTGGATAGAATTTTGTACGTAGTCGACAAAAGTGATATGCCTCGATAGTTATTGCAATCTGTCTTATCACCCTTCTTATAAATAGGCACAATGACCGACTCCTTCCATTCCTCAGGCAATTCCTCCTTATTCCAAATAGAAATAATAAGTTTATGGATTTCAGACCGAATAATCCTACCCCCTGCTTTAATCAATTCTGCTGGAATCTGATCAATACCTGGTGATTTGTGGCTTTTTAGTTTTCCAATAGCCATCTCAACCTCAAAGGCACTGGGCTCAGGCACTAGTGGCTCTGCTGTGTGTATTTCAATCTGCCTAACATCGTTAACCCCGTGTATATTCAACAGCTGGGAGAAATGATTCCTCCACCTAGCCAAAATACTGTGGGAGTCTGCAACCAGGTCACCCTTCTCATCCTTTACTATAAATATAAATTATTACACAAAATCACCGTGGATAAGTAATGATGTGTTAAGGATGTGTTAATATATTAGTTGCTTATTTTGTTTATAAACCGAAATTTAAGACTAGTACCACCACCACCAACACTACAACTGCTGGTGCTAATATACTACTACTGAGTACGACGACGATTACAAAGACGAAGTTGATGATGGTGATGATACATTACGCATACACAGGATCAGTTTCACCTAGTCTGTCGTAATATATGCTCATATCCTGCTAGTTACGAATAGTGAGAGAAGATGGCAGTAAAAAGGGCAATTGAAGAGATGCTTCAGTTGGTGTTTCAGTGCCCACCTTCGACGAGAAAGTTTACAGCATACCTTAGAATAGTAGTACTGTTTACTGAGTACTGTTTTTCTACAAGCTTTCGTGCAAACTGACGTGTATCTTCTGGAGTTCTTAAGTGGATTCGTGCTAATATTAAAAAAAAGCGCATGAATATGATATCTTCTGACGGACTCGCTTTAAGTAATCTATAAGACAGGATCGTAGGGAAGTAAGAATAGTGTAACCAAGCTTGGTCTTTTAAAATTTGAAATCCTCATGCCTGTGACTAAGAGTCATTGTGTCTTCTCTGATGTAAGGTCTTGTAGTCTGGTACAGTGACACGGCGCCATGTCGCAGAAGAAATATTCTTCCGTGGTAATGGTGGTTATGCTAGTAGTTACATTCGTACGTGTAAAAAAACAACAACACAATAATAATAATAATAATAATAATAATAATAATAATAATAATAATAATAA
>BLKM01007111.1:4903-26873 GCA_013340265.1 Coptotermes formosanus | reverse complement strand
GTAACGAAACGTTCTCCCTGAAGATGACCCAGCAGGGTCGAAACATGTAGGAGTGTGTTACGATTTATGATAAAACTCTCTTTGTGCATTTGTTGGTTATTAGTGTTTTGTATAATATAGTACACGGACATGGAACACATTAAATTTTTAAATTATATGTTTATCTCAATGTAATATTAAAGTAATATTTTCGCTAAGAAGCTTGTTGATCTAACGGATAATTTTTTAGATCTCTCATTCGTTAATTTACAGAACAACTGTGAAGTGACAGTCCCACTGATAAGACAAGTAGATGTGCAGACTCCTCCGCAGAAGAGCTTATGCAACCCGTTACAAGTTGTGATATTTGAGTTAAACAGCTTGCTTGGTAATTCACAGGTGCATAGCCCTTGATAGTGTGCGAATTGTCAACTAATAGTCTACGTGGAGCAGCTTCTTGTCGAGAAGCTATTAGTCGCTCAGCGTATCAAGGAATTATCCTCCTGTTACGGAAACCGGAGATTCGTTACCGTGTATACAAAATCCCTAACCTATTCTGTACCGTGCAAGAATTGTAACTCATGTTCGTAGTTTGAGGTTCTTATCTGTTTTTGAGATCTATCACCCTTGTCGTCGTCGTAATATCGTCATCACACATGTTAAGCCAGCTGCAAATACTAAGGGAGTGAAGGTAGGCCCTGAAAGGTGATCTGTGGTCTTTCGCCTTCAGAGGCTAAACCGATACAATAAATCCAAGTGTTAGGTTTAGGAATATGATGCAGGAATCTTCCAGTGCTAATTATTATCGCGCTTTGTAATTAATGTAATTAAGAATACCGTATTTATTAGTGCATATTGTATAGCTCAACTGAAGAGTTTCTCGTTTAAGATCTGCTTCGCTGATTTGTGTTTTCTTGTTGATGGCTGTTCATGTATGCGTACGACTGGCCAATAATGACGTGGATTCCTTGCACCTTGCTGTACACTGACAATGTTGACGTGTTGTGACAAGTTTTTATTTTATTTCGAATATCTTTATCGATTGTTTGAATTAATGCTTTATGCATATTGCAGTAAGCTTAAATAATGTTCATGCAGGTTCAAAAGTTATAACTCCACGTTAGTTCTGATGTTATTGGCAGGTATTAGCTACGCATTTCATCGAGACATCTGTTTAGTACAGGGCAAAATTTGAAATCAATTATGTGGTTTTAAGTTCCGCATTAAATATTGAAATGTGTTGTTGCCACGTCTAGCGTATACAGCTTCAGGACTGTGTATCGTTCTTTCATTTCATTCGAAAGTGTCTGGGAGAGGGCTAGTGAGTGTCTCATTAAAACTTGGCATACTTTTGGACTACATAAAACCTACACCGACAGTCAGTGAAAGTTTATCCTCCCACACACGTAAAATAATATAAATGCAAAGTGGTGTAAATTGTCAGGAATCAATTGGAATAATTTACACTTGGCTAAGCAGCGGTATACCGGAGCCACACGCCCTCTTCTAGAACTGCTTTTATTACATTTGTTTGACCCGCTTGTCACTCCAAAATTCCAAATAATGATAACGTAATTTCCAGAACGAGTAGGCGAGTCTCCAATAATAATTTTTTTGGAGACGTTAAGAAGTACTTTGTATGTTAAATGTGAACGTAAATATTGTAGGAATTTGATTGGGTAAGTACGAAATCTGTAACTTAAATTTAAAATTTAGGAGCCCCATAGTCTGAGCGAACTGCTTCCATGAAGAAGACTTAAATAAGGTGCGCGGAAACACAATTTTCATTTAAAATTATTTCTTCATGAAAATTTGAATAATGATAAGTAAATAGAATATACCTGATAAAGAAGAAGAACAAAAGAAGACAATTGATATTGAAGATTAATTAATTAATTAATTAATTAATTAATAGTGGATTGACATTATTAATAAGGGCATTGAAATTTAGGATGAGAACAGTGAGTAACGTATGCATATTGAATAATTATTGTCTAGGGAAAGAGGAAAAAATTATCAAGACATGAGATTGTTAGTTAGGCAGCAACACTAGATCCGATCCCAGTGGCCGCGCGTTCTAAGGCGTAGGTCTGCGGCCGAGCGCTTGCTGGGATCGTGGGTTCGAATCCCACCGGGGGCATGGATGTTTGTCTTGTACAGTGTTTTTGTTGTCAGGTAGAGGTCTCTGCGACGGGCCGATCCCTCGTCCAGAGGAGTCCTACTGTCTGTGGTGTGTGTCTGAGTGTGATCAAGTGAAAATAAAAACCCTCTACACCTGCTGTGAGTAGGTAGAAGAGGGAAGGAATACGACGCAGTAACACTCGACTGGTACTAATGGCGAGGGAATCACTAATGAGTTTGACGAAGTGTAGCTACTGATTGAGGAAACGAAACAATTAGGGTGTGTACACACTTGTAACGTTACGGCGTAACGTAACACCGTAATGTGACAGTGTGGACGCGACTCATGACACCGTAACCTAGCAAAAGTTGGTTACGGTGTAACGTTACGGGCTTGTTCGGTGCGATGTCGGTATTTGCCCGTCGCATCAAAGGGATGTTACAGTTACGGCTTGAGCAAGTGTGGACGCCCTCCGTGTCACGTACGCAGTACACCACCGTCCTATGGGTCAGTTCTTTTTGTGCGGCTTTTGTGGCTGTGTGTTCAGAATGGAGTGGACTCAGGAAACACCGATAGAATTTACAGACGCCTATAAGAAGCAAATAATATGGGACCCAAAGCATCCGTTGCACTACAATAAAATATCAAATAAATTAAATATTCAAATTCAGTAGGAAACATTCTGGTGGAATTTTTATGTAACCCACTGACCGACTGATAATTCAAGTCCGCTAATAAACTTGAAGCACTGTACACTTCCCTGTTTGAGTACAGTTGCGTTTCCCACCACCGCCGCTGTTTTTTAGCATAATGTATGTAAATGTACGCAGCTGCTGCTAGCTGCAAAGACATCGCACTTACCTGGGCTCCGGTAACAAACTGGGAACCTCACAGTGTTGCGCGTGGTGGTTACTGTTACGCCGTACTGTTACGGGATGCAAGTTTAGCTCGTAACTCCGTGCCGTGTCAGCCACTTGTAACGTTACGGCGTTACGATACACGGTAACGTTACAAGTGTGTACCCACCCTTAGATGTAGACGTGTAACGTATTATATAACGGAACATGGCGTCTCCTTTCATAATCTGCCCCTCGGATTTCAGAATAATTATCTGCCACCTAGTTACTGTTTCCAAAACAGTAACGGTGTTTTAAAAGTTCTGGGTAATGGACGAACTCTTAGAGCGACATGAAACTCGAATCTGCCCTATATTTAGTGGACCTTTCGTATTTTAACTTCTTGCAGAGGTTTTAATTATTTTGCCCGTTATGCCGTTTTTCCTCCGGTCGTAAACGTCGACCGCAATAACATGTGCTATATCTGCCACAAAGTCCAAAATAGTGGTTAAATAAACTACTCATAAAACGTAGTCCTACAAACTGTTAGCGGCTTTCAGCTGGGTGTAGAGGGTTGCCTAACGTGTCCTTCGAATCTCAAGGTTATTCATTCCCGTTGTGCTTGTTAATCAAATATGACCCTATTGGTGAAATAAATAGCTGTACCCTTCGAATCCTGGGTGGTGCGAGTCTCTTTCATGAAGTTTTTCATTGTTTTCAGGAGAAATGCGGAGTGTTCATTTTAACTTGTCCTCGACATGCAGTAAGTGTAACGGTAGCTTTATCCGGTAGGAAGTCTGTATCAGCCGGGAATTTAGAGCGCTCCGTGTCTATTCGATGAAAAAAAAAAATGCACGTTGAGCTGCAGGGAAATACAGACTTGTAAGTATCTTGTGGATGACATCTTGTTATACGATAGACTTCCCATGATCCGTGCCGTGCGCAGGGACACGATAAAAGGGACACTGTGTACAAGGCAACTGCTTCTTCTTTCACCTTCATTCAAGGGGCGTCATAACAGTCCTAAAACGAAGGCACTTAGTATAACTTCAGGAATTGGTGTAGCGTCTTTAATTACACTACGGCTTAATCTCTCGACTCGTCAGAGGCTTCGGAAATTCTGCCGTACGTGTGTAGTTGTTACCGTTATTAATCAGCAGTACAGAAATTAAATCGATGTCTGTCCACACACAGCTAAATTATATTTAGTATATATAACTACATGTTTCGACCTGTCTTAGGTCATCCTCAGGTTCACAGTTGGTCTTTCAAACATACTGAGGAAGAAATATACATTATGTAAGTATATAAAACACAATTACGGAATTACGTAATTTATATTTCTTCTGTAATATGTTTTAAAGTCCAACTGTGAACCTGAGGATTATTTGAGACAGGTCGAAACATATAGTTCTATGTAATAAATAGAATTTAGTTGTGTTTGGGCAGATACGGGTTTAATTTCTGTAGGTACTGTTAACAACACGACAGGATGACGTTCGTTAGGGATGTTATTAATCACCTCAGTTTACACAGTTACTCTCTCCTATGCAACTTCATGTTACCATCATTGCAGCAGGACTGTTGTGCAGTATTAGCGCGCCACTTCCAGCCGCCCGCGGTAACCGGGCAGATGAGGCGGACTGCGTGTCTGTCAGGAAGCTTATTTCTTGTGCCGTGTGAAACAACATGCCGTTCCCAAACACGGCTTCGAAATGGAATCTCCATCTCACTCCTCTATCAGATTTGGTGCCAACAAATGTCACGTGTGACTCGTTTTTCTTTGCATAATACAAAATTTCGGAGTGAACTGTGGTTGTTGGTATACTTTAAGGAAGCTTGAATTTATCCTTAAGCTGAAAATAGCTGACTTTGGATATTTATTACGCTAACAGCCCCAAAGGTTGCTTATTGAGGTTCTATCAGAGTGGACCTGTTTTGTTTGAATTAACGTTTCTAAAACATGTGTTTCAAACGCAACTTCTTCTGTTGTGAGGTGAACCTGAAGATTAGTTTTACATGGTGGGCTATTCCAATTTTAACGAAAGAGCCCCAGTTTTTGTAGGTACGTACTAGAGAAAATGGGTTAAGATTGGTAGGAGAACGGGTCGTATTTTCTGCACAGAAGTTTGCAAAAGCGTCCTTGCTCACGTTTAGTCAGCACAGATAATTAACAGAATTTTGTGTGTAGAGTAATGAACAGCGTCCGTAACTTTCCCTGTTCCGGCAAACGATATATAGGGCAGCGGACCACAGTAATTCCCGTCATTTCTTCGTAATTCTTTTTTTTTCCCCTAAGCATACAAATATTTGACGCAATATAGGGCCTTAGTTGTGTTTTCTTCAGTTGACCCAACAGTAAGCAAATAGTGAAGGCAGAGGCGTTGCTTGGGGGGCTGGGGGTACGACCGTCCCCGGCGGCAGGGTCCAAAGGCCACAAAGTGGGCGGCAGAATGTATATTTTAAGTAAAAAAAAATTGATGGTGCGCCTTCAACGTATTTTAAACTATTGAGCAAATAAAAATAAAATCAATAAACAATTGTGATTTTTGTAGTTCATAATTTCTGTTAGGGGCAGTGATCGTGGTTACTCGCCCCGGGCACCAGAAAATCTAGTCACGCTACTGGCTGAAGGAATAGCGTACCCAAACGTAGCGTACAGCAGCTTCCTTCACATTTCTGTGTGTCTGTCGTTCCATAAAATAGATATCTAAAATTACATAAGAACGCTGTTTTGAAATGAAGAGTCGATGTTGATGCTTGGAAAGTACGTTGCCTAGTCTGTCTATGATTACTTTGTTTAGATTTAATGATTGGCTACTTAAGAAGGGGGGCACGCGGTGGCGCATTTGCTTGAGGCACCGCACTAAAAACCGGAAGGTCGCGGTTTCAATTCCCGATGGTGTTACTGAAATTTTTCGTTGACTTCACCCTTTCGACCGCACTATGGTTCTGGGGTCGACTCAGCCTCTAACAGAAATGAGTACCAGGGGTATCTCCCGGGGGGGGGGGGGGAGGTAAAGGCTGCAGGTGCGCAGTGCTGACAACTTTGCCACCTTCATGTGCTGATTTTTTAGACATTCTGGGACCCCTACATCCGGGATGCTTAAGGGCCTGTCCATGTCTCTACAGGTATAGTACTTCACCAGCATCTGAAAAGCGTATAGGCCTACATTTTATTGGGGCACTCTCTAGATTAACCCTTTAAAGACGAAGCCTATCTGTTTTATATAAGGACTCAGTGCGTACCGCGCTGTAAACACTCTCCACTTCGGTTATAAAAACCAGCCTCTTATTGTTTTATAAGGCAAAAGTTGCTGTTTGTTCTGAGATCCGTACAAAACACATAAACGCAATGTGGGCACCACGTAGAATTTTTTAATGTTAAACCTGGTCGTATGTAAAGTTACCGCTAGGCTTTAAAAGGTTAATCAATACCAGTTCAGATACAATCGGTGCGTGCTTTCAGTGTTACGTGACACTTAATAAAATGAATCCCTCGGGCGCAGGGAAAAATTTGTAGAAGCCAAGAAATACTTGACGGTTTTATCGATACGAAACGGCTTATACTACGAGACAAAAACCGAGTTTTTTAAAATAAATCCACAACAAATGTGTGAAGTTAAGGAGACTGCAAGAAATCGATCGAGTTTCGTGTGACTGTCCCTCAGTGTGACGTACAGAACGATTTGTTACTAGAATCAGATCCAAAATCAGGTTCGTTTGGCTGTCATTTGCTTAACACATTCAGGAGATTAATGCGGCTTATGAATGAAAAATGACAGGAAGTTGTTTTTGTATCAGTGCCTCTGTTGTCAACGTCAATAACATTTGAAACTTGCTTCCTATAAAATCAACGTGAATATATCTAGTAACCCTATACAGCGCGTATAGGTCCGTGTGATACGCCTCAGATAGCCGACACTCTCCTTCCACGTTATCTGCCTACCAGCCCTGAACATCGCGACATCTGAGATCTGCGTTCTTCTGGAATATTACGTAGCGTCGAATGGTAATCCTTTACCGAATTTTCGGGACAACCTGTCGGTGTAGCGTCGAATGGTAATCCTTTACCGAATTTTCGGGACAACCTGTCCGTGCAGCGTCGAATGGTAATCCTTTACCGAATTTTCGGGACAACCTGTCGGTCCCATCTTCAAGGGTCATGATATCCAAGAACTTCTTGACCCTTGAAGATGGGACCGATACGTTGTCCCGAAACGTCGGTAAAATATTACCACTCGACGCTGCGTAATATCCCAGAAGAGTGCAAATTGCATCAAATCGCGGACCTCGACATCTCATCCGATCTTATCGTAGCTTCCCACACAACGCAGTTACCGTCGATTAACAAACGTGTGACAGGAGAGGGTAGAATGCTTTCTAAAGGGCGATAATGATTCTCCGGAAGTCTGTTTCAGTGGTTAACCTTTTAAAGCCTAGCGGTAACTTTACACGCCACCAGGTTTAACATTAAAAAATTCTACGTGGTGCCCACATTGCATTTATGTGTCTTGTACGGATCTCAGAACAAACAGCAACTTTTGCCTTATAAAACATTAAGAGATTGATTTTTATAACCGAAGTGGAGAGTGTTTACAGTGCGGTACGCACTGAGTCCTTATATAAAACAGATACGGTTCGTCTTTAAAGGGTTAATTAATTGGCATTGTCAGATATCTAAGGTGTCTTCGATTAACACGATAATCCGGGATTTGATTGTGCCGTCTTTGTCAAGTGGCTGGTTTCTGCTACGCTAAGAGCTAATTAGTGTCCTAAGTGCGTTAGTGGTACAGCTAGTCACCGAACTTCGGCCTTCGTGCTTGTCTAGCGATTTCTGTCATCTGTAAAATGAAGGAGCAAAGGGCAGTTCTGAAGTCGTCGTCATAGTCGAGAGAAAGTAATGGAATCTTAATAAATTCTTGCAGCGTGTTGCCGAAGAGGGTTGCGTCATTAGCTGATAGGCTGCAATGCATCATGATTATCGTAATCGACGTCAATGACTTTGAGAAGGAATCCGCCTCTCGCATTATCGTGTCGTTAAAGGACAATAAAAAAGGAGATAAACAAATTTAATCCAACCTTTATCTCATATTTTGCGTCATACCAGTTTAGTCTCCACGAATTGAGTGAACATCTCTTAGAACTCGTGAGTGCTTATCTCTGTGGTTATGTAATTTTTCGTATGTGCATATTCTCAATTTATAGCCTTAAGAGTATTATTATGGGTCTGCCTTGGAGGGAATATTTTATTATCCTTCAGATTACGTGGGTTCAAATTACGCCTTTGAATTCTGGCACTGGCATCAAGTGTCGAAACTTGCTTTGTTTTAACTCGGTTCTAGGCAGTTTTGGTCCTTCGTCATACTGTCCTGTTTACCGTGCATAAACTTGGGCGTGTTTAGAGTCTCAGTGAAGTTGCTGAATCAGTGGATAACATAGCATTCTGTGCAGAATGTGCCTTTCGTTAGCACGATATCATCCGAAGTCATTCACTAAGAATTAAAAAATAAGTAAAGATCCCCGTATTCACGGAAAGAGGTATAATAGGATTCCCTGTGCGTGGTTTCGGCATGCTCAGAAGGTCCCCCCCCCCCCAAACACGACAATTGAATCCCGTTGATTTAGCTGTAGCCAGTTATTTTCGTTATTGACACAGTCTGGCTTATGATTTTCAACACGTCTGCAATGAAACTCATCTATAGTCATTTTTAATTAATTTGCCTGCTCTTCTTTTTCGATGCATTTCGATCCCTTAATGTTGCAGCAAACTGTGAATCTTATGTCTCTCTGGCGTCTACGATTTATTCTCGCATTTGGTATTACGCTTCCTTGAGAAAGCAAATGATATTGGCGGGCTGTGTACCTTGCATGAGCGAGATGGGGAAAGGTCCTGGTGAGGAAATCAAAAGGACTAAGACTACGTGGAAGATGATAGAACAGCATTAGAATGCGTCCTAAAGCGTAGGATATGAAGTTGTGGACTGAACTGACCTCGAAAAGTGATCTGCTGTATAAATTTAGGCCTATCACTGCATTTCCTTTGCGATATTAACATCACAAGAGTTACTTACAAAATATTACAAATCGCCCTCAGATATGTCACTACATGGTGTTGTTAAATTGTTACGACCACGTATTAGACCATTGATTTTTTTCTCCCATTTCTTACTTGAAATTTTATTGGATGATAGCTTAGTTGAGAGAGAAAATTCCTTGAACACGACGTCAGAACGTCCTTAATGAGTTCACTTGCCGATGAACTCGTTATTATCAGAAGCCACGTAAAATATAATTAAGAAAGGGACTTAAACTTCAGGTACAACATTTTCCACTTTAGAATTTTTTTGTAGTTATAAATACAGAAATAATACCTACAGTTAAAATGTCAGGCCGCTTTAAGATAATAAGACATAGTATGATGAAGCTTTAACCCATTTCCGTTTATGGTGATTGGAATAAAATACCCGAAACAGAATAGATAGCAGTTGGCTTAAGTTAAGGATTTCATTAGCAGCGTCTTTCAAAGACTACATAAAAACCACTGCTGATGATGCATCTAGAGAATTAGGCATAGAAACGCTCTAAACGTGTTCACTGACTATTTAGGAGAGGGAGTATGTGGCATGTAATTCCATATCACGTACGAAGGACGACTCTGTACATAGAATATACATTAAAACCCAAGCTATTGGCCTATTTATTTCTAAGTTCCTAAACACTAGGATTCATATTTTAATAACAACTTTACTGCACGGATGTGTCTTCCCAACAGAACACTTTGCTTTTACGAACTTTACGGATGAATCTTAATATTTTATATCCTCCTTGTATTTTGCTTAACTATTTAGCAAAGTTTCGTAGCAAGTGTATTTTGTTGGGATTAATAAACAGTTCGCAGATGAAGTTTCAATCGTTTAGGGTATCAGATACATTTGTCACACAGAAATATTTCATCCAGTCGTCATATTGTTTTTTTTTTAACTTTCCTAATAAAACTGGGTGTGTATATAGGTTGCAGCGCATTTCCATGGGGATGTTTAGGGCGGACGTCAAACAAATTGGCGTATCAAAATAATCTGTATCCGCAGTCACAAAATCGCTTCGATTGAAACCATACAAATGTACATTTTTGTAAAAACTCAAGCGTTCGTTGCAACAGTACGGTTTTGTAAATGGTTTGGGACAGAGGGTGTCGTATTAAAGTTGATCCATTGCTGGCCTATTTTACAGATGATATCGCTTAAACGGCCTCGTAAATACTGAAAATAATAGACACTGGTCAGTAGATAATCCGAAGTCCAAACTAATACACGAAGTGCTGTTACATGACTTGAAATTTAGAGTTGGGTTTGCCATATTGTGACAAAGCTGGTTAGCCCTGCTTTCTTGGCGGACATTCAGAAAGGTACACTGGACAAATTCTGACTGACTGACTGACTCACTCACCAACTGACTGACTTACTGACTGACTGACTGACTGACTAACTAACTAACTAACTAACTAACTAACTAACACCATTGAACAGGGCCTTTCTTACGAAACTAACAGTTTCTTAGCAATTCACAAAATTGCCCACATTATGGCACCCGAGATTTCATCACCGCATTCACAAGAGCCCGCCACCTGTCCGTACCCTGAATAGATCATTTCAGTCTATGCCCACATCCCCCACTTGAAGATCCATTTTAATATTATGCCTGTCAACCCATCTACGCCTAGATCTTCAAAGTGGTTCTTTCCCTCAGGTCTCCCCACCAAAATCCTCTACGTACCTATGCTCTCTCCCGTACGTGCCACATGCCCCACCCATCTCATCCTTTTTTATTTTTCATCACCCGAATAATATTCGGTGAGGAGTACAGAACGTAAAGCTCCCCATTATGTAGTCTTCTCCATTCTCCAGTTACCTTGTCTCTCTGAGGTCCAAATAACTTCCTCAGCATACTATTGTCAGACACCCTCAATGAGAGGGACCAAGTTTCACACCCATACAAAACAACAGGCAAAATTACAGTTCTGCATATCTTAATCTTTATATTTTTGTTAGCAAACCGGAAGACAAAAGATTCTCTACCGAATGGCAGGAAGCAACGCTTGAGTTGAATGTGCTCTTAATTTTTCGTGAATGTAGTTTTGATTTTTTAAGGTTATTCCCAAATATTTGAACTGTTCCACCCTGTCAGAAGGTGTGTTACCCAGCTTTGTGTTGTGCTTTTGCCCGAGATCTTTTCACGAGATGTGAACGTATACTTAGTTATTCAGCATTTACTTATGGACGGATCTCCTTACTAGCGACTGATAAAGCCTGTTTTCTGCCAAATTCTTGCACCGGTTTTTGGCAATTTAAGTGACAAGGACAAATTTAATGACCTGTACTCATCACCAAATATTATTCGGGTAATCAAATCCAGAAGAATGAGATGGGCGGGGCATGTAGCACGTATGGGGGAAAAGAGAGGTCCGTACAGGATTTTTGGAGACCTGAGGGAAGGCGACCACTTGAGAGACCCAGGCATAGATGGAAGGATAATATTAAAATGGATCTTCAAGACGTGGGATGGGGGCATGGAGTGGATTGAGCTGGCTCAGGATAGGGGCAGGTGGCGGGTTCTTGTAAATGCGGTAATGAACCTCCGGGTTCCATAAAATGCGGGGAATTTCTTGACTAGCTGAGAAACTGTTAGCTTCTCAAGAAGGCTTCTGCTCCATGGAGTTAGTTAAGTGACGGGGACTGGGGAAACATGTTCTTTCAGCAACATGATGCAATAGCCTGTACGTCCAATAAATCAGTGTCCAACTCACGTAATGTCTTTGCTCCAGAATTACTGGTTATCGTTCGTGGCGTGGTTGTTCATCATATCTGACGCCACGTGACTGCATCCTGAGGGGAAGTTTATGAGACAACGCACACAAGAACAATACGCGCGCGCGCACACACACGCACAGAGGACAAACTTAAATGGTCAGACGCGCAGTACCATCAATTTATGGACAAGAACGTCAAACGGGGTTCAAAAAATTTTTACGCTGCATATTAAGCGTGTCTTAAAGTTCAAGGGGTTTATTTTGTATTTTCCTTCAATATCGTGCAGTAAGTTATATTCTACACACTCAACCCTCGCTTTTGCGGGTTCGTACTTTTCGGATTTGCAAATTCATGGGGTCGTCCCAAGAATTAAATTACATCACTCGGACCCTGTGATGGATAGGACCATCAAAAATGTTCGACGGCTCGAACAGGCCTTCGTGCCGTGCTGCGTCATGTAAATAGAGTTGAAGGACAAAGAGAAGCTGGTCTCATCACAAGTGTCTGCAAGGGGGGGGGGGTAAAAAAAAAAATTATCACAAGTGTCTGCAAGGGGGGGGGGTTCGCTTTTCGCGGGCTTTGGGGGGGGGGCCTTGGAACCTAAACCCCTCGAAGAGGGAAGGATGCTTGTAATATGTGTGGTTAGTGTAGATTGCAAGAGTGGAATCCACTTTCAGCTGGCTGCAAAATGAAAAGGGGGCAATAAAGGAAAATTATAGTGCAAATCCTGGGAAACTGCGTGACTCTACTGTTGCGGCTGTATAAGGATTTTAAACTATCATTGTTGGTTTCGTATAATACTGAGAATCTGCGAATGCATGATTATCTTTTACTAGCTAATAAATCTAGTCGCTGTAAGTAGCTGAGTGTAGTTACACGTAATTTGTAACAAGAGACAATGTACGTATAAACGTTACATTGAACCGCGTTCGCGTAACCATTTTTGTCGTGGAAGAGCAATAGTTATTACATATTCTGAGTGTGTGTTTGTAGTCTTAAGTCACCCAGCACGCAAAACCCATGCGCCATATTTTCATATGTGGCCAGTCTTGCTCTACCATACTTTTCCTCATGTCATAAACGGCACGATTTTTGGGAAAAAAGTCATTGAACATAAAATGTGTGTTTTGATTTTCTCCACAACTTTTGCCTGAATTATTTTTTATTCCAAGAAGAATTCAACGAGATATTGTGATAAATGTACATACGTCTTCATGTAAAGTACCCGTTATTCTTGCCAGATTTTAATGAAACTTAAATTTTCCGGAGATATTTTCTAGAAATTCTCAAATATCAAATTTCATGAAAATCCGTTCAGTGGCAGCCGGGTTGTTTCATGCGGACAGACGGACAGACATGACGCTAATAGTCGCTTTTCGCAATTTTGCGAACGCGCCGAAAATATTTTACTTACATTCCTATATAAGGCAATAGCGTATTCTGGCTTCTGCCCCCATTAACAGTAATGCTCATTTTACATCAAATTTCTGACGGTCTCCATATCGGAATGAAAAGCACGTGAATTAAAAATCCTAATATTTTTCATAAAATTCATAAGGGCGCTTTAAAAGTAAAAAACTGCGAATAAGAATTGTGGAAAAACTAGTGAATAGCCGCTGGACATAACGTAGTTGCCAGTAAATTCTCTGCACGAGTCTTAAATAGACCCAAGTTTCCGGGCTCTGGGCAGCAGGTACTTTAGTCGGTGTTACCAGATGTTGCATCCAGCTGAGACGAAGTGTACTTCATTCCCTAAGACGTGGCAGAAAGTTTGTACAGGGATAGAACATTCATTTGCGTAGACACTGCTTGATATGTTAATAACAGCCTGGAACAAATGTATTGATGGTTGTTGAGTGAATCAGCACTTCCTTACAATCTGCCTGCTTGAGTTTTACTTTCAGAAGGACGGCGTGAAATCTTTTAGCGGTTCTGCTTCATTTACAGGAGGCTTGTGGGCGCAGTTTTGGTGAAAATATTTGACTAAATTACGAAAAGTGAAAACACTTATAAATATTTCGTTTCTAAAATCAATATCAAATTCAGGCCCATAATTTTATGCTCCTATAGATCTTTATCCTGTTACAGCTGACGTGACAATAGATGTCACTTCCTGTGTTGTACGTAATTAAGAATCACAGCCACAGTTTTCGCGTTCATGTTAGTTTAGAAACAACCAGCACCACTGAAATGCTGCTGAGTAATTAACAAATTAATTCCATGGAGCCAAGTCCATCTTGAGGAGTTAATAAGCCGATTGCTAGGAAGCAGTTCGTCTTTTCTTCTACACTTAAATAAGTTCTCTTAATCGTCGGGAAGTTATACGTTACGTGTGCTGTTTGGGAAGCTGCAATGTGATGGAATTTTATACGCATAAAGAACCGTCCGTACCTCGACGAAAGTTTGATTACGGTGTGTTTTCTCAGACGTTATCCAGTCAGTTACTTTGGCAGACTGTAATGGGGCCATATTTTTGTACGAGCAGTACCTGGAGTCTTCCAGGAAGTAACTCCAGTAGGCATGCTGCTTTTCTTTCTTTTGATTTACTTTAACGTAAATAGTATGTGAGTTAGCCTGTGCAATATAACACATTGATTCAGTTTATAAGTAGCTAACTATCTTTCTTATTAGCCAACCAACTAAGTGACTGGCTGACTGTCTAACCAACCAACCAACCAACCAACCGACCGACCGACCGACCGACCGACCGACCGACCGACCGACCGACCTAACTAACTAACTAACTAACTAACTAACTAACTAACTAACTAACTGACTGACTGACTGACTGACTGACTGACTGTCTGACTGATTGGACCAGAGTTCTTAAGAAATTAATAGATACTCAGCTAGCCAAGAATTTCCCTACCGGTTATGGAAGGAGAAAGTCCAGTTCCGTGCTGACTGCTCCCCGCCACTTTCCCCAATTCTGAGACATATAAATCCCTTCTGTTCCCATGTGTACTTTTGCTAGAAGTTGTTTTCCCTCAGATGTCCCCACTAACATCCTGTAAGCATTTATCTGCTGCCGCAGGCTTGTCACATAACCAACCCGTCTCGTCAGCCTTTATATGTTCGCCTCAGTAATATTTGACGAGGAAGACCTATTATGAAGCTCCTTGTTCTGTAATTTTCTCCAGCTTCTTGTTAACGTCCTTCTTAGATGCAAACATACGCCGCAGTAGCCAGTTCTCTAACACCTGCAGCCTGTGTTCATTGATTCAGTTATAATGTTTGAAAGTGTAATTGAAAGGAACGGCGTAACGATCTGCAGCGACGTGAAACATATTTTACTGTTTTCCAAATGCAAATCATTAACGTATCGGGTTAAGCCAACTTTCTTGGTAAGTTTTTTTTTTTTTTTGGAAACTTGTAGTTGTTACCCTAGTCAGTCAGTTTAGTGACTTCTGTGGAACGTTCGTTGCAGTATTACCCGGCTCCTGTCATCGGACTGTATCCTTAGCAAATTCAGTTAATTTTGCGATTTTGCACCCTCTTTCTAACGTTAAAAGCTGTAAATATAGCTACGTTTATTAGCTACACCAAGCCTGTATGTACGCCTCTCGCTCCGTATAGCAACTTCAAAACCGAAATTTTATTGTATGTTGGAGAATTTCACTAACCGTTGATGACAGGTTGGTAACATGGAGGACAGTATGTTACTTCATACGTAACTCACTAACAATTTATCGAAACGAAAAGTACATTCGATAACTTATTTAAATTCGATTACTGTCCTTCCCACACATAAGTTGTATCTTGTAGACTATGTTTTACAAATTATAATGATCTATTGACAGGTTTTTATTGTTACATTCCATATTCGTGTCACATGCCTGCCCCTCTCACCGCTATTCATATGCTAACTTACACAGTGACTGATCCCACTTACGTGCAGATTACAGTGTATTTCATTTCCGATCGATCTGTTGGGAATGCCCAATATCAAAATTGTATTTCATTTTTCAGATCTAATACCCATCACATTGTTTCTTCGCGGATACTTAGCCATAGCCTGTATCTTGTGGCATGAACGTAGGGCTAACCGGACAGTTGTCGATTCCTCCATATTAAGTTATAAACTTGACATGAAAAAGAAGAGAAACATTTTGGACTGCATGCGTGGCTTGCATGGATGGAAGAAGCAAATATTTTACGTGCGTTTTTACAGATCTCTTTCATACGGAATGGATGATAGCACTTAGAGTGTTAGAACACACGTCTGCAAGCATACCGCCAGATGGCATAAGTCCACCAACTTCTGTTAGGGGAAGCAAAATATTACATACTGAGATGGACGATCTTATTAATTTTATTTTTAACAAGGAAGGATTGCAAGAACTCTAGAAGTAAATATTATTCGTAGTTACAAATACGTAGACAAAACTGATTATAGTAATTATCGGAGAATGCCATAATTAAAATCAGGCCTAAATGCAAAATTCTGTTCAGCATTGTTTTACCAAAGTTGTTAGGATTGATGATAAAACTCTCTTTGTGCATTTGTTGGTGATTAGTGTTTTTGTATAATATAGTGCACGGGCATTGAACACATTAAATGTTTCAAATATTAATTAACAACAGTTTATATGTGGTTACCATTGTGCTCGTATTTAATGCGTTATTTTGTTAGTTATGTGACTGTTCAATTAAAAGGCTTCCTTACTGAATAATAAAGAGGGTTGCGCTGAAACGAATTCAACGAAGTTGATTTGTATTGCATGTAATGCCAGGCAATATGGTGCGGTAAGCATAGCTTACAGGTATGTCACTGGATTCCTCTGTCAGCAGGCTGGAAAAGTTGTAAAAATACCAGAATAAAAGGTAAGTAAGGAAGGTACCTTTTAAGTATGCATTTTATGTGAACTCCAAATTTCCGTGTTGTCCGTTGACTATCTCATGTCAGCGTGTCGTGAAGTTACTGCCTGAAGGTGTCGTATACAAACACGCATGCGCAATTTACCGAAGTGCATTACATTAATTACATTTCATTTCATTACTCTCATTGCTAGAGCTGAAGACATTCTTACATTCTCGCAACGACAAGTGTACGTAGCGCTGACGTCTGCAGTTATTCGGAGTTCTGTACGTCATCTGCGAAATAAGATTTGCACACGGCCTGCGAGTAAAAATGACATTATTTGAATGTGCGCTTGTAGGATAATAATATCTTTTTTATTTTCAGAAAATGGAACTTAAATTACTGAGCCGAGAAGAAAGTTGATTTTTAAATACCTGGAACTTTAATGCGTATTATAAAACATCCCTTTGTAGCTAATCGCAGTTTAACTTTAGGTTTATTGTCACTGCAGCAGAAGAAGAATACAGTCAATTCCACTTCAAATGAGCACAACATGGTACACTGAGCCGTTTTAGGGTAATGACTGTTTCCGGACCTTGATACTGTAACCCTTCTCCCTACAAAAACTGCTTTTTTTTAAAATTTGGTATGATTTTCTCGCTTATCGTGCTTTTCGAAGCCTAATGCTTAGTTCACCTTATCCAGCCAGGTTTAATTGGCGTAACAATGAATATGAGGTAAAAATATTTATTGTTATTAAAAGTAATATATTTATCTTTTTGGAGTATTAAACATTAGTGCTCGCAAGCTAAATGTTTTTAGTTGTGATTAATCAGCTGTATGCAACTTTTCCTCTTTGATCTGTATTTTTTTCCGTTTCTTACATTCTAAACCAATGTTCACTAATATATGTATGAACCCCTTGTAGTAATTACGTACATATGTGGAACAAAATGGTTGGGAAATGTCTTCTGTCCCCAGTTTTGCATTAAAATTTCCTAACGAGATTTTTATGCGGTACTTGGAGAACTGGTTGAATAACTGTTCTACTTCGTCATACAAACTATTCTTTGAATCATCAGTGTTATCCCCGGTTGGGACATGCACATTCTGAAAGAAAATATCACTCCAGCGACCACCCAGCGTTACGTTTCTTTTCGCAGTCCTTCCCCCTTCTATCTACTCACAGTAGGTTTCGAGGTTGTTCATTTTCACTTGATCACACTCAGACACACACCACAGTCGGTAGGACTCCTCTGGACGAGGGATCGGCCCGTCACAGAGACCTCTACCTGATAACACAGACACTCACAAGAGACAAACATCCATGCCCCCGGTGGGATTCGAACCCACGATCCCAGCAAGCGCCTGGCCGCAGACCTACGCCTTAGACCGCCAGCACTACGTATGACATCTTAACGACAAATTCTAGTCTTTTAACTACTGACGATTCTTTGATACACAATTTTATCCCTGATTGTTGATTTTCGTTGCCCTTCCATAAAAAAAAGTCTAATCCTCCGCCCGTTGAGGCCCTTCCCTTACCTATCTGACCGCTCGTACTCCCATTAAATCTAATCAATACTTCGTTACTTCACCAGCCACTGTCCTGGGTGACCCTGGCTTATACAGGGCCGTAACATTCCACGTTCCAAATCTCATCTGGATTTTCCGTTGCCGAAGTCGTTCCGAAGTATCGGTCAACTTCGAGGCCCTGTGTAGCATTTCCTAACAAGTTTAATCTTATGATAAGTAGTTGTTTGCACTTCTCCCAACCACCATCTGGAAACCCACTCATTTTATGTTGTACTGTACTGCTTATTCGATGTATTCGCAGCTACCCTCGATATCTGGAGGCATTCTTTTCCATTCTGAACCCGAGGAAGGGCCGTGCCCTGTTCAGAGGGATCCAAGGTTTGAAATAGGTGTTCAGGCACTTCCATTATTTTCCTGACGTCAGTGGATCCATGTGTGTAAGTGTATACGGCCGTCTTGCTGCACATAAGGAATCTCCAGAGGGATGGTAACGGTCGCTTTTAGCCAGTGGTGCTACAGAACCTGTCGTGTTGAACCGGAGAGTCGAGAGTCGTCGGTTGTCATATTCTTCCAGTACGTACGGGGTATCGTCACAAACGAGACACGCGGCTTTGCCATTAGTTTCGGTGTAAAATAATTCAAATTCAGCTGTTCTCTGAACACCCGAAAGTTACAGTCAGCTTTTATATTCCTTGTTGTTCCCGAAGTAGTACATTTTATATCTGTAATGTAATTGGTGGGAAAAATATATTTCATCCTTGATTATTGTTTCATACTGATATGGCAAACTCATTTAGACAACCAGCAGACCTAAACAAGAAGTTAACATATGGCTACCATGCTGGCTAAGTCACGATTATGCAGGTTGCATATACATATATAATTCTGCCTCGAAGTTTTGCAAAACTTACCTTTAACATTACAGTAAGTTAAAGGTAAAGGTAAAGGCGTCACATTACAGGCCTGGACAGGCCCTGCGGGTTCCAGGAGGTGTCGGCACATGAAGGTGCTAAGGTTGTCAGCCGTACGCACCGGTCGCCTTTATCCCCAGGAAGTATTCCTGGTAATCATTTCTGTTAGAGGCTGAGTCGACTGCCATAGTGCGGCCGGAAGGATTAGGTCAATGAAAAATTCCAGTGACTCCATGGGAATCGAACCCGCGACCTTCCGGCTTGTAGCGAAGTGCTTTGACCAACTGCGTCACCGCGTGCCCTTTGATATTACAATGACTGTACTAATTAAGATCTTTTCTTTGTATGAATGTTTTATGCGGTGACACGCGTAGCTCAAAAATATAATTTTTCCTTCAGTTTTGACATGAAATGAAGTTTCCAGAGCCCTGATATAGCTAATTTGTTTATTACCTGCAGTACAGATATTTTCGCGGGCCGGATCAAGGCGTGTGACTGGCAGGATGCGGGCCACGGGCCCTAGTTTGGCATGCTATACAGCCGCTTGTCATGGTACTGAGTCATCTGAGCTATGTTAATGTTGTGTAAGATTTGAACTGCATATAGTCCTATACGATCGCCTAAAGACATTACAGCTGCATGTAATACCTTCACGCTTGGTTTCACTGCATAAACAAATCCAATCCGACATAAAACTGAAATAATTGCGCATGCCTCATAGGATGATATCTTTCTCTGACGATGAACACTGAAGCTAATTAACTTGATTTTTCACATTTTGATTTTACGGAACGTATTGGTACTTTTCTGCACCAAAATTCCGTTCACGGATTGTTTCCTTTTTTATGTCCCAAATGTATACACCTATGCATGTTTAGTCGGTTCTGCAGTATGTCTGGTATTCTTACTGCGTGAAAATTGTGTGTGTTAGAAAACAAGTGGCCTTGAAAAATATTCAAATCTACAAATCACGTTACATGTTGGTAAGAAGTGACAGCAATCGGTGTGAGCCACTGAAAAGGAATTAGCAATGGTAACGGCGAGGCTATGCAGTAATCTTTCACCACCACAGTTTAAAATGCTGATGTCCTGTAGCACTGCGGTTACTGTCGCTGCCTTGCCTTCAGCGGTCCGTTCTTCAATGTATGGCGAGACGTATGTTGGGTTATACCTGTGTACATTTAAATAGGTACGTGCTGCCGTACAGGGGTGGTACTTGCGGTAGTCTTCACCTCTTCTACCTGCTTGTTCACAGCAGGTGTCGAGGTTGTTTATTTTCACTTGATCACACTCAGACACACACCACAGTCGGTAGTATTCCTCTGGACGAGGGATCGGCCCGTCGCAGAGACCTCTACCTGGCAACACAAACACTGTACAAGAGACAAACATCCACGCGCCAGGTGGGATTCGAACCCACGATCCCAGAAAGCGCTCGGCCGCAGATTTACGCCTTAGACCGCGCGGCCACTGGGATCGGCTACTATTAATGTAGACCCTCAAAGTTTAAATACTGTGAAAGTATAGCGCCATTGGACGATCTTATTTGCGTATTAGATCTGCGCTGTTCTGCGATATTACGCAGCATCGGGTGGTAATCCTTTATCGACGTTTCGGGACAACGTATGGGTCGGATGGGGCCGATAAGTTGTCCCGAAACGTCGGCAGAGCATTGCCACTCGACGCTGCGTAATATCCCAGAAGAGGGCAGATCTCATCAACACCGCGGCGGCAGCCTGAACTAAGTCTGCCCGTTACTTGCACACTGCACCACCACAGTCCGTTATGTCATTGTCTCATAATTGTACACGGTTTTTTTCAGTAAGCATGCTGAATTTTTTGTTTTCCCTTTCCACACACTTTCTTCTTAACGTAACCGCAAACTGAAGAGCTTTCTCCGTCTGTAATTTTATCCGTTTAATTCAGCTGTCTTATAGCTGTAGAAGTATGGCTGTTCTTGAAATGGTAACATACATACATATATAAATACATAAATACATACACATACTGTACATACATATATGCATACACACATACATACATACATACATACACACACATACGTACGTACATACATACATACATACATACATACATACATACATACATACATACACACACATGCGTACATACATACATACATACATACATACATAATACATACATACATACACACACATGCGTACATACGTACATACATACATACATACATACATACACACATACGTACGTACGTACATAATACATACACACACATACATACATACATACATACATACACACATACGTACATACATATATATACATACATACATACATACATACATACATACACACACATATACGTACATACATACATACATACATACATACGTACATACATATATATACATGCGTACATTCATACATACATACATACACATATACGTACGTACATACATACATGCATACATACATATACACACGCATACATATATACATACATACATACATACATACGTACATATATACATACATACAGACATACATACATACATACACATACGTACGTACATACATACATACATACATACATACATACATACATACATACATACACACACACACATACACACATACATACATACACACACACACATACACACATACATACATACATACATACATACACATATACATACATACATACATACATACATACATACATACATACATACATACGTACATACATACGTACGTACGTACATACATACATACACACACATACATACATACATACATACGTACATACATATATACATACATTCATACATACATACATACATACATACACATATACGTACGTACGTACATACATACATACATACATGCATACATACATACATACATATACACACGCATACATATATATATACATACATACATACATACATACATACATACACACACATACATACATACATACATACATACAT
>BLKM01007108.1:0-17305 GCA_013340265.1 Coptotermes formosanus | reverse complement strand
TGTTTAAAGACTCAGTCCGTACCGCGCAGTAAACACACTCCGTCTCGGCTATAAAAACCAGTCAGTTAATGCTGTATAGGGAAGTAATCGCTGTTTGTTCTGAGATCCACATAAAACACATAAATACACTGTGTGGGCAGAACATAGAGTTTGTGAATATTAAACCTGGCGGTACATAGAGTAACCACTGGGGTTCAACGCAGCGATTCCCAAACCCACAATATGTCAATTAGGACAAAATTATAAACAATACTGTTTTAAATAAGGTATTACGATTGATTAATTATTCTTTAAATAGAGGCGAAATTACGAGTGTAAACTTTTTTACACGCCTTTTCAGGCGAGTTAAAGTCCGGCAGATTTCGTGTTTTGCCTTACGCAACGCGGTCCTACTTCGGATCGGGAACCAAGGTTTGGGAACCCATGCTTTTAACGGTTAATGAACACGCTTTTCAGAGCAACCATCATCCGCCTGTCGTATTATTAATTACAGTACTTGCTGCACTTTTTATGCGCGTTATACGACACTTTTATTTGTAACACATCCCTTGTGGAGTGCACACGTACCGGCTGTGTGTGTCTGAGATTTGTTCCTAGAAACCTCCAACCCATTCACTTTCACACAGACGCTGCTCTTCACCCACTGTGGGTTACACCAGAAACGTAATTGCTCTTACTGTATTCATTCATGATTTTTACAACTGAACAGACATTGTAGTAAACGTAAAGCAATCCCATTACAGGCCTGGACAGGCCCAGAGGGCTGCAGGAGGTTGAGGCTCCCAGATTTCTAGACAATCGGCACATGAAGGTGGCAAGGTTGTCAGCCCTACGCACCGGCCGCATTTACCCCCCAGGAAATATTCCTGGTACTCATTTCTGTTAGAGGCTGAGTCGACCCCAGGGCCATAGTGCGACCGAAAGGATTATGCCAATGAAAAAAATCCAACGGCACCATCGGGAATCGAACCCGCGACCTGCCTCAACCGACTGCGCCACCGAGGCCCCCCAGACATTATTGTACTACAGTAAAATAGAGCCAAATTATGTACAATATTATTATTTATTTAAATTTTTTTTAGTGGTGAAGGGCCCCGCAGCAGACGCTACGGACGAACCGCAACCTTGAGGCTTCTTGTGCAACCCTGTGATGAAGATGACGATGATGATTATTATTTTTTATCCATTTCCTAGTAATGGAGCACCGGTGGAATGAAACTGACAAGGGAAAACCGAGGTACTCGGGGAAAAACCTGTCCCAGTGCCACTTTGTCCACCACAAATCTCACATGGACTAACCCGGGATCGAACCCGGGCCTCCGCGGTGGGAGGCCGGCGGTTAACCGCCTGAGCCATGTCACGGCTTATTTAACCCTAGTCTCTAGTTCATTTTCTCCACGACATGTTTCGGCACCAGCGTTGACATTATTAAGGCGGGTTACATCAAATTACGTAAGACAATGGACATTAAAATGTGACTCATAAAATTATAAAGCTGTATTAAAAATTGAACATTCTGGATGTTAAAATTCTTCTATAAAAATTTTTCTGCACAGTTTTGTACCAGTTTGATGTTACGGTGCTATTTTTGGCCTGGCGTAAACACCAAACTGGTACAAAGTTATGCAGCCAAACTTTTATAGAAGAATTTTAACATCTAGAATTTTCAATTTTTAATACAGCTTTACAATTTAATAAATCACATTTTAAAGCCAATTGTCTTATGTAATTTGATGTACCCCCCTTGATAATGGTAAAGATGGTGCCGAAACATGTCGTGGAGAAACTGAACTAGAGAATAAGGTTAAATAAACAATAATATTGTACATAAGTTGGTTCTGTTTTACTGTACTGATCATACGCACGGAGATGAGTAACATTAAATTCAAGACACATTGTTCGGGTGACGAAATCAAGACCAATTATATAGGTGGGGCATTTGACACGTATGGGAGACAGGCAACGTGCATACAGGGCATTTATTTACAAACGTGAAGGAAAGGGGCCACTTGAAAGACCTAGGCGTAGATGGGTGGATAATATTAAATGGATATTCAGTAAATACGATTTTGAAGAGTGGACTGAATTGATCTGGTTCAGGATAGGGACAGCCAAATTCGGTCTCGGCCGCCTCAACGTTCAGGTTTCCAGATCATACAATATCAGACACATCCTTCATGACTCCTCTGGACGAGTGATCAGCTAGTCGCAGAGGCCGCTACCAGCACAACACACAACACTCATAAGATAGAGTCATCCATTCCCTGGCGGGATTCGAACCCGCAATCCCAGAACTCAAGCGGCCGCAGAACTACGCCAAAGACTACACGGCCACCAGTTTTGGCTTAAATACACTTTATAGCAATAATCTGGCTTCTGTGTGTTAATTAATTCTCTAATAATCTCTCCTGTTGTTATTCTTAACAAATTAAACTCCCAGCCGCTGTCCACGAAAAACGGAATAAAATATTGATGCAGCTGAAATTAAACTCCAAAATCAGTTATTCAGAACACGTCCCATTGTGCTAACGTGAAGGCCAATTGACTGGTATTTCAACACAGAATGTCAACGCATAAAATTTGGAAACATTTTTAAATGATCAGATTTAAAACAAAATTAAAAATAAACAAATACTCCCATCTTGATTTGTGGACCGGGTGGAAGCCCGACTACCTTCAAAGACATTGGGTACATGGAGACAAAACGGCCGCAACGTGAAGACGATATCTCCAACGAATACCAAAATACTGAATGTAAATTTATCAGAAACTTTGGTAAGGAACATTTCTTTTTGGTGGTGAAGGGCCCGGCAGCAGACGCTACGGAACCACCGCAGCCTTGAGGCTTACTGTGGAACCCTCTGATGAAGATGGTTAGTTTTTCTCCTTTTTCCGTGCAATGGAGCACCGGTGGAATGAAACTGACAGGAAAAAGCCGAAGTACTAGGGGAAAAACCTGTCCCAGTGCCACTTTGTCGGCCACAAATCCCACATGGACTAACCCGGGATCGAACCCGGGACTACGAGGTGAGAAACTGGCGACTAACCGCCCGAGACATGGCACGGCCTAAGATACTAATTGGTAGGCAACGACGCCAACTGCAAAGATATCGGCGAAATTGCTCCAAAACATTCTGTCTGGGCTGTGCGTAACCACAGACATATTAACTAACTAACTAACTAACTAACTAACTAACTAATTAACTAATTAACTAACTAACTAACTAGCTAGCTAGCTAGCTAACTAACTAACTAACTAATTAACTAACTAACTAACTAACTAACTAACTAACTAACTCCATGGAGCAGAGGCCTTCTTGAGAAGCTAAGAGTTTCTCAGCTAGTCAACTAATTCTCCCCATTTAATGGAAGCCGGAGCTTCATTACCGCGTTCACAAGAGCCCACCATCTGTCCCTATCCTCAGCCAGCTCAATCCAGTCCATGGCCCATCCCAGTGCTTGAATATCCATTTTAATATTATCATCCAATCTACGCCTGGGTCTCCCAAGTGGTCGCCTTCCCTCAGGTCTCACCACAGACATATTAGTCATACTACCTCAAAACTTGCCTGATTGGACTGCGGGTAACCACAAAACTATCAGCCAAATTATCAGGTGTTTAGCCGCAGACTCTAAACTGCTTACATACGAAACGCACGTAAGACATGTTACCACAGTGTCAACGTGCTGAGAACAGCAAAGTGAAACGCTACGAAATTAATAGTGTTGACAGGCACGTGGTACAGGAAACACTTGCTGTATTGTACCGTTTGTTTTTCCTTCAGTTTATGGTTTCCTTTATCTGCAGTCGCAGCGGTAACATTCTGTGTGAACTTTCGAAGAACTTCAGTGTTTATTTTGAAGGTGGGGGTGACCATTTACTGAGATGTTGCTGGCGACGTGACGCGTTCTAAAATCCTCAAAAAGGCTGAGCTGAACTGAAAACACGGAAGAGAATATAAAGTGATAATTTCTCCATAAATTACGAGTGCAATTATATGCCTTGCTTATTGCAAAACGAAAAAAAGTGTACTACGTTATAGAGTTAGCTTATGTTAGGCAAACTGAAATGATTAATGTAAACATAGCTACCACGATAGCATTGCTAACCTTGGTAACCATTATTACTCCATAGGATGTTTTAAGACAGGTCCATAGACTCTTCCAAAGCGAGTTCTCCACACAGTGCCATCTAGTGCTTGCCCTTTCAATTTCCAGCATATTTTCTTTTCGATAAGTTAATTCTGTAGCTGCGTACGTCCTTTTCCTCGTCTTCCCTTCACTTCTATCTTTCATTCAACATCGTGTTTCAGAAGGCAGTTCCTACGCAAGACGTGACCAATCCAGTTAGCCTTCCTTCTTTTTACTGTATGTAGGATATTCCTTTCCTCCTTGACTCTTTGTAATACTTCTTCATTTCTCACACGATCGGTCCAACTGAACTTCTCTTGGCTTCTCCAGCACCACATTTCAAACACAAAAGGTAACGTTAGAGACCACATTAAGCATAAACGTATGTAGGCCTTTATATGAACTTTCTACATTTTTGTTAATTTTCAAGCAACGTACAGACAAATTGTAGTAAAAATTCCAATTATAGAACTCAGAAGGAAAGCTCATTTTTCTATGCGGACAGACAGACGGACAGACACGACGAAGCTGATGTTCGCTGTTCGCAATGTGATTAGGCTTAAAGCAGGACCGTAACAACATTACAGGAGTTCGTAGGGTCACGTGGGAACAGGAGTAACGCAGTCGCTAGAGTGGCATCCAGATAGGAATAACATGAAGCGGAAGAACACGCAAAAAAAACGTGAAGTTGTCCCTCTTCACGCCATAAAGGTGTGTGGGAAGAAGAGGTACAGCTCCCATCATTCTTAACCTCGGCACTAGATGGAGGCCAGTGTTGAACTTCCCGCCCCGGCCACTTTACGCCAGGGAAAGGACGCGGTACCAGCTCAAAAGAAGGCTGGGTTCGCTGCAAAGACAGTTTGGACGCTTTAATGAAGAAATCTCTTATGCAGGCTGGAAATATTAAACTTTTAAAGCCTAGCGGTAACTTTACGTACCACCAGGTTTAACATTAAAATATTCTACGTGGTGCCCACATTGCGTTTATGTGTTTTGTACGGATCTCAGAACAAGCAGCAACTTTTGCCTTATAAAACATTAAGAGATTGGTTTTTATAACCGAAGTGGAGAGTGTTTACAGCGCGGTACGCACTGAGTCCTTATATAAAAGAGACACGCTTCGTCTTTAACCTTTTAAAGCCTAGCGGTAACTTTACATACCACCAGGTTTAACATTAAAAAATTCTACGTGGTGCCCACATCGCGTTTATGTGTTTTGTACGGATCTCAGAACAAACAGTAACTTTTGCCTTATAAAACATTAAGAGACTGGTTTTTATAACCGAAGTGGAGAGTGTTTACAGCGCGGTACGCACTGAATCCTTATATAAAACAGACGCTTTGTCTTTAAAGGGTTAATTTTGTTTCGTCTGTAAATTAGCTAGGTGGAGACAGTAGGCTCCGTCGAAAACTAGAGGAGAAGATTATACCAATCAACACGGCGTCACATCCCAGCATACTGTGATCTTCATGAAGAACGTCGCCAAAAACCTCAGACCTAACTTCATATTTATTGTTGTAGGAACCGAAGGAAATGGCGACGATTCGTAAATAACTAAGAAGGTATATTTCATTACAGAATATCTGTCTAGGTGACAGCCATATTTCTTCACATGAATGTCCCTTGAAGTTGCTTTAACGACGCTTGTTTCATATAATGAGCCAATTTCACAGCAGTTAAATGTTAAAAGCTTGACATGACACATAGGCCACTCATTCCCACACTTGATTATAACGTGAGACGTGACCACCTCGGTTCAGTTTAACAGGTTCTGTGTTTGTGTGTTCGACAGCAACTGATAGTTATATTTCAAGTGGGGTTAATTTCAGAGTTCCCAAAACAACAGGTCGAATATTAATAGGCGTGAAATAATTCCAGTCCATGTGCTAGCGTTTTGTAATGCAGAAACTCCAAAATGTTCATCTCTTAACTCAAAACTGCTTATAAATTGTCACGGTCTTTCCGTATTAATCTGTTACAGAAGTCCCGTATCTGCTGGTGTCGAAACGTCTATTCTCTGATGAGTATTTTGTTGTGACATTTCTCGCAGGATTGCATACTCATGGACGCCAAGTCGAAATAAATCGTGAAACTTTTAATACAGCAACCAACATACGCACTAAATATAATGCAATTCATAACAAGTAAAAAACTCTTACGTGTTTCGATATCAGGGCGCCATCCTCAAAGAGATTTATGCAGAACAAAAAAGAGTACAAGCCCAAAGCGCTGATCTAGGTACTGTGTCACCCTTATTGTAATGATTAAAATATTAAAATTAAATACCCAGATTAAATAACCAGATTAACTTGTTGACTCAAGGCCGTGCCAGGGCTCGGGCGGTTAGCCGCCGGCCTCCCACCGCGGAGGCCTGGGTTCGAGCCCGAGTCAGTCCATGTGGGATTTGTGGTGGACAAAGTGGCACTGGGACAGGTTTTTCCCCCCAGTACTTCGGTTTTCCCCTGTCAATTTCATTCCACCGGTGCTCCATTACTAGGAAAAGGACAAAAAATAATCATCTTCATCACAGGGTTGCACAATAAGCCTCAAGGCTGCGGTGCGTCCGTAGCGTCTGCTGCGGGGCCCTTCACCACTAAAAAAAAAATTTGTTGACCTTGTAATCCTTTGTTCTGAGTAACTCCCTGATGATGGCACCCCGGTGCCGAAACATGTAGCAGTTCTACACTTGCTTCTGAATGTGTTTTATTAAGTGCATCAGTTAGATGACGCATTAATTGTAATAATACGCACAGAATGAGGAACAAAAAAATTGTAAAACCTTTAATGCCTTGTGGTTACTTCGTTTAACGTTTCGCAGTCCTTCCCTCTTCTGCCTACCTGTTCACAGCAGGTGTCAGGTTGTTTATTTTCACTTGATCACACTCAGACACACACCACAGTCGGTAGGACTCCTCTGGGCGAGGGGTCGGCCCCTCGCAGAGACCTCTACCTGACAACACACTGTACAAGAGAAAAAAAATCCATGCCCCGGTGGGATTCGAACCCACGATCCCAGCAAGCGCTCGGCCGCAGACCTACACCTTAGACCGCGCGGCCACTGGGATCGGCTACTTCATATAACTCCACGTTTAACATTAAAAATTAAACAATAAAACCCTCTGATCAACGAACCGAGAAAAAGTGTTTACTTTGCGGTACCAGCTGAATCTTTGCGTATAATTCAAGTAAATCTTAATACTTTAGAGGGATAGTTTCTTAATGTTTCTGTTACATATACGTAATGTATAAACACTACAACGGTGGCTAAGTAACTAATCTGATGGAACAGGAAACATAGTCACTTCTTGTTAGGGAAAGAAAATGCCTGGTTACCAACCGACACTGTCGATTATACAGTAACTCACATAATTCGTGGAAGTTGGTACCCTTGGATGGGGCATAACATTTTAGCTAGCACAGAATTAATTTTAGAAGTCCGGTTCTGTAGTCACTAACATTAATTTAACCTTCTTGTTTATTTTTTTACCTTTGCTGATGGTAACAGATGTAGAGATAGGATTACACCAAATATCAGTTTTGCTTAAGTTTTGAAGGCCAGTATAGCATACGAACTGTTCTGGAGTTTCCTATAATTTCCTCCGATTCATGGCTGTTAACACCGACTGGGTCGTTGACTTGTTCTACCGCGTAAGTTTTATTATTATTATTTATTCTGACTGCAAATGGGTTTGTACCCGGTGGCAGCGGTACTACAATACGACACAACACACAAAATAACACACATTACACAAAATAACACACCACATTAAAAAAACACAGCACACAAAATTACAAAAACAATAAAGGACACATACTGCACACAATAGGTACAGTTACAATACAAATGCAGTTACAATACAGCGCTTTTTAAACCGTATCGTGAGGTAAAGTCAAGGTAAAATTGTTCGTGTCTAGATATGGAGGTATAGCTCCACTCAATCTTGATGTCAGCAATAGAGGCTTCTGAGTGATTATCTTCACCCTCCGGCTGATTTATCCCAGCAGAAAAAGCCACGGTATACATGTAATAAGAGGCAGGGTGAGCCACAGATCTGGTATGAACAGCGTCGAACATACATAAATAACATGCCGCTGTCAGGAATTGAACCACGGTCCCTTGGATGTCACTACACCGACTAGGCCACCCCGCCTTCCCATCCCTTTGACTAGTGTTAAGTGCCTTTTGGGCCACTCAATACTTGGGAAGCCTGCCTCTATGAATTTTGTTACTAGAGCAACGCCATTTCTGTAGTCAAACACTCTGGAAAATTTATGCAATTTATTTAATTTATTCAAAATGACCATATAACGGCAACGAAAACCAATTCCATCTACGCGTTTCTGGAATGCTGAGAATGCGTCCACGTGAAACCCGATGACCACGCTGATTATTTCTCACGGAATACCGAAGCACTTGTCCGAATAAAACGAAATACAAGTCAAAAAATTCCTCGGTATTTCTTAGGTCTATTCGCCAGTACTTGAATGACACTTAGGCAACTGCAGATGTCACGTAGTGTTGAAGGGAGAAGACAGCTTTTTTGTTCTTTGTTTATCGCTTTATTTAATAATTACGTCACAGCCGCATCGATTTTATAAAGTCAAAGGCATGACAATTATCGATAATTATCTATAATTAACCTGAAATCCGTTAAAATGTTAAGAGAAAATCGTTAAAAACAAACGGCTTTAAAAATACATAACCTCAACAGTTTGAGTCGTTCTGGAAAGGCAGTTACAGTTACACTCAGGTACTTCAGTTATCCTAGAGCACTCCACTTATCCTAAGGCACTACAGTTATCCCAAGGAACTACAGCTATCCTAAGGAGCTAGTGTTAATGTAAGGCTCTACACTTATCCCAAGGCACTACAGTTATCCTAAGGAAGTACTGTTATCTTAAGGCACTACAGTTATCCTAAGGAAATACTGTTATCTTAAGGCACTACAGTTATCCTAAGGAAGTACTGTTATCTTAAGGCACTACGGTTATCCGAAGGAACTAGTTAGCCTACTCATTATTTATCCTAAGAAACTACAGTTATCTTTCGTCACTGCAGTTATCCTAAGACACTAGAATTATCCGAAGGAACTATAGTTATTCTAAGACACTACAATTATCCGAAGGAACTATAGTTATCCTAAGACACCACAATTATCCGAAGGAACTATAGTTATCCTAAGACACTACAATTATCCGAAGGAACTATAGTTATCCTAAGACACTACAATTATCCGAAGGAACTATAGTTATCCTAAGACACTACAATTATCCGAAGGAACTCTAGTTATTCTACGGTACAAATCTTGATATGACATTAATTACGAGTTACTATCATCTTCTGCTCCTATTCATGAGCAATTGCTAACATACGCATGACAGAATTTTGCCACCATGTAGTTTGTAGCAGTAAACTTAGTCACGGTGTTTTCAGTGCGCGATATGCAGCTTGAAGCTAGCCTGTCGCGGTGCGAAACGTCCGGGAACTCTAGCCAGCTCCAGCCGGAAACAAAGCTGGAACTAATTACTTTCCCAGCGTCACTAAGAAGGCTGTGTGAAGTTGCGGTGGTTTAAGTAGTTCTTTGTCGGATTTTGGGGTTGAGGGTTTACACTGATCTCCTGCGAATATTAGTAGTGCTAACTAGTGGTAACAATGTAGTAATTATGGCGTCTGGGGAGTAGAGGTACAGTTCCACTCACTCTTAACTTCGGGTTTCTTCATGCCAGGGTTACTTACCCTCCGGGAAAAAGCTTTCGGTGTTCATTAAAGAGTAGGAGTTGGGCCCACATCCGGTCTTTACACTCGGCAAAAGCCAAATATATTTCCCATTCCGTTAACGGAAACACATACAATAATTTAAAACTTTTCAAACAGTTTTGTTTCGTGACAATTTTTTCTGACGACAACTGTAATGGCAGGATTGACACTGACTGTATTGCCGTTGTTAAGGCAAGTGAGATATCCGACGGAAGTCTGGATTTGCGTTCCATCATTTTACGGTCTCTTCGAAGGACATCTGTCAAGAAAAACAAATAAGAAGAATGCGGTGTGGGGGAAAGCCGTGGCAAAAATTTAACATAATACGAAAGCGTGGAAGGATTGAGAAAAATAATGAGAAATCACAGACACACCAGCCGGGCAGAAATTGGAGTTCGACATCACTGAATTAAAAAAAAAAATCAGTGTTCTCTGGCAATGTTAGACCACCCTGTAGGACGAAGGCAAAAGCCACTTTTCACCAAATTCCAGCTTGTTTTAGCGGTGAGATATACAAGTAATAGTTAAATTTTCAGAGAAGTTATTTACACGCTGGATGGTAGCCAAGAGCGTCCAAGCTTCAGAGCATAATATATATATATATATATATATATATATATATTTCATGGTGACCTCTGACCTCCGTGAGCCATCTTTCACACAGTTGCTGAAAAACTCTCCTGTCGCCATAACAAGAAAGCGGAATTAGGGACATGTGCGTATGTAATAATCGCCGATGTTTGGCCAGTTGTAAACTTCTGACTGACCTACCGTATTTCCTTGACTTTACACAGAAAGATACGCTTTTGGTTTTGTCATGTTTGTGCGGGCAGTCCTATGATCTTACATCCTCCAAACTTTGAAGCAACTAACAGTTTCCTAAAGCTTCATATGACATCGAACTCAATTTACCACAGAACGCCCATTTCTTTTAACGCGGAAATCTGTACTGTAGAGTGGGGGACGTCGTTGTTTGCCGTGCTATTATTGATGTCGTCCGCTCTACAGCATGCAGTAGTCCATTAACAGGAGACTGCGCCCTGTAGAGCGGATGGCGTCATCGTTTGCTATAAAGCGATACAGTTATGAGCGGGTTCCACGTTCAGCTGGACATCCTGTAATTCGGTTTTTGATTCAACATACTTTATTATTTCCGTCAACAACAGAAATTTGGATCAAAGAAATGCAGAATTTCTGATGTGGATTTGCTGTCAGTATCCCAGACACAGCAGTCGGTCCGTCCTGGCGTAAATCCCGCTGTATTTGCAATAAATAGAGGTACGTAACAAATGGGAATGCTGAATACCGAAAAAGACATCGTGAGGCTCTCTGACTGTACTCTCCTTTTTAACCCTTTAAAGACGAAGCGTATCTGTTTTATATTAGGACTCAGTGCGTACCGCGCTGTAAACACTCTCCACTTCGGTTATAAAAACCAATCTCTTAATGTTTTATAAGGCAAAAGTTGCTGTTTGTTCTGAGATCCGTACAAAACACATACACGCAATGTGGGCACCACGTAAAATTTTTTAATGTTAACCCTGGTGGTACGTAAAGTTACCGCTAGGCTTTAAAAGGTTAATACTGCAACCCGCTTAATACCTCCATTGCCTGAAGAGAAAAATCAACATTTATATCACACGACATCTGTAAATGTGTGTTGTACATTATTTCACTTTCAGCTGCCTGAAGCCAATCAAACGCTTTTTCGTTTTTGAAATAAAAACACTTTTCTCTCTTATTGTGCTTGACGCAAAGGATTATACATCACAGGTTTAGATTTTCGAACGTGTTCCAATATATGGTCACCACTATAAACTCTGTTCCCTCTGATTACAATGTTAAGCTCTTTTTACTCGTACAGCAAACACTGTCTGCTTCTCATGTGCTCACTGAAGTTATGTCGGACTGTCGGCCTCAGAATATCACTTGAATCAATTCAATTTTCCGCACAAAGGAGCCGAACACTACTACATCCGTTTATTTTTTGCTACATGTTTCGACTTTTGTGAAACATTATCATCGGGCAAATAAAACATACATAAGGAGAGAGAATTAAATACAACCCATTACAATTTTATTTCATTATGTTTAGGTATTTTTAATTGTCTGACGACGGATTTTTACAAAAGTCGAAACATGTAGCATGTAATAAGCTGATATATATGTTCGGCGACCTGTACTTCTTTTTTTCTGTTCATGTTTTAAAACGGGATGTCATTCTAAAGATATTCAATTTTCCGCTTGTCAGTTTCATAGCTGAACAAGTTTCAGCTACCATACACAGACTGGGACAATAAAAATATCATAACACTCTAACTGCCTTCCTTGCTCCTTGTCAAGCAATATCTGATTCTACACATATACGTTACACGTGAGTCTGTTTTACACAACGCATTTCCCTTGTGTCGCGTTATTTGGCGCGTCCTTAAAATTGCAAAACAAAAACTATTATTAGCATATTCATGTCCGTCTGTCCGTCGGCCGGCATGGAACAACGCAGCTCCCACTCAACACGTTTTCATGAAATTTGATGTTTTTCGAAAATCTGTCGAGAAAATTCAAGTTTCATTAAAATCTGACAAGAATAACGGATACTATACGCGAAGCCCTGCGTACATTTGTGATAATATCTCGCTGAGTTCTTCTTAGAATGAGAAATGTTTCAAAAGTTATAGAGAATATCAAAACACACATTTTATGTTCAGTAACTTTTTTCCCGAAAATCGTGCCGTTTATGAGATAACGTGGAAAAATATGGTACAGCCAGACAGGCCACAGATGACAATACAATACGGCGCATGCGCTTTGCATGCTGGATAACTAAGGCTGCAGACACACACTCAGAATATGTAATACTTATTGCTTTTCCACGGCAGCAATGGTTACGCGAACGCGCCTCAATGTTACGTTACACGTATATTTATTGCCTGCAGTGATTCTCATTACGTGACTACAGTCTGAGATAAATGCAAGTACAGAAATTGTCTTCAATACCGAACAGAACCTCCTAAAAAGGACACCGTCTATTTTCGTCAAATGACAGTCTTCTGGGTTCTGACACCGTGTAGGTTTGTAGGTACGCACCGACGTTTCGGATAAATATCCTGCCTCCAGTTTCAGGATAATTTGGTGGGTGCTGTAGTGTTTCGATGAAGACCACATACCTTGCAGTCTACATACAGAACCTATCCAATTATTTCCTCGAATCACTCCATCGTCTAACGGGAAATAATAAAATCTCCCTGAAAATAAAGGTAGTACTTTCCTCCGAAACGTCGGTGTCTATTTACAATTTTACACTGTGTCAAAACCGAGGCGATTATCATATGATTGATGTTCCTAGTATAAGCCTGAAAATTATGTGTTGAAAACACTGTTATATATTTTACGAAATCAACTGAGCTTCTTATTCGCGTTCCTATTCGTGCTAATGTGAACACGGGGGGGGGGGGACACTTACATAAACACATCGTCATAATAATTAATATTTATTTCCCTTCAGTAAACATCTTAGAAATTACACGCAATCCCCGGGCCCAAGGCGATACTGTGAAGGCAGTGCGTGTGGAATAATTCATGGTAGAATTTGTAATGTTAGGACATGGATGCTCTTGTAGAAAATCATGAAAAATAAGGTTCTTTGGCTGCTTTTATTAACATAAAGGATACAAGAAGCACGTATGTAAAACTGAGACAACTTTTTATATTAAGCAGTCAGAATTTCAACTACAGGAAAATAAATTTTAGTGTTTATACGAATGTGAATAGGCGAACTTCATTACAATTGCAAATAAGACGCCATTATTAATTGTTTTACCCTAGAGGGCACATATTTTGAGGTAACCTACATACACCATGCTGAAAACAGAGATGAAAGGTAAAGCAGTCCCATTACAGGCCTGAACAGTCCCTTAGGGTTCCAGGAGTTTGAGGCTCCCAGATTTCTAGACAATCTGCACATGAAGGTTGTAAGGTTCTCAGCCATACGCACCGGCCGCCTTTACCCCCAGTAAATATTCCTGGTACTCATTTCTGTTAGAGGCTGAGTCGACCCCAGGGCCATAGTGCGGCCGGAAGGATTATGTCAATGAAAAATTCCAAAGGCATCATCGGGATTCGAACCCGCGACCTGCCGGTTTGTAGCGCAGTGCCTCAACCAACTGCGCCACCGCGGCCCCCTTTTACCCCAGCGGGAACATATTTTAAGGTGACCTACATACATCATGCTGAAAACAGAGGTCGGTATCCCATTTCGTTTTCGTTTGTGCTGGTACGATGTACATTACAGCCAAAAAGGAGGCTAAGATAAACAGTCGAACCCGGTTATAACGATATCGGTTTATAAGACACCTCGCCTATAACGTCAGATATTCTGAGGTACCAATTAATTCCTCACTGTTAACCATAACATTATACTCCTCGGTTATAACGACACAAAATATTCAGTCCCTTTCATGACGTTATAACCGAGTTCGACTGTATTATCGTTGATGTGGAAGAATTTTGTTCGTGTATTGAATGATAAAGCATGCATACAGTATCCTATGCCTTTCAATTCTTATGGAGGTAAAGATCCATTCTTTCCTACTTTTCGTAGTACATAAAACCGAATGGTTAGCTTTACATTCCGGCTGATTTATTCAGGGCAAACAGCCATCCATTTTTTAAGTGCCTGTATCAGCTCCAGAATTCCGTCTTGACGCAGTAGCGACGACAGACATCTCTACCCTCGGGGACGTGCACTTTATCCACCCATCCTACACCCTACTCATGACACCTACAGTGCTACCAGTCTTCTTTATTCGAAATGAAGATGAATGTATCCTTGGCAGACAAAAGAGAAGCCCGGCGCCTACCGTTTTCTTCCTTAGACCTCCCTGGTAAATAATTTTAAAAACGCCGCGATAAATTATTCCTCATTTCATCCTCATCAGCTTCTTCACTTCTCATTTCACCAGATTAAAATTAACCTTTGTATTTGATACACGCCGTTAACTAACTTACAACCCAAATATTACTCGTCCCGGACAACAGTCTTTGATATTTTACCCCTGATGATCTGATGTCATAATTGGCAATTAGCTGTATTGCCTTGCCGCTATAAGAAACAAGATTCCATTTCGCCAATTCTGAGCTGACCACCTGACATTCCACTTAGTCTAAACAGCCATCTACTATAAACAGGCTACACACGCACACGCACCTCGGTATAACTAGCAGGCTTCATTTTTAAATTTAACTCTATCCGGCTTTCCTAATATCGGCTCATCTGTAACGTCACCACTCAAATCTTCTTTCCATTCATCAACTTTCTTTTGCGTCACGTGAGCCCACTGCCGTCCGTACGTAATGGACGGATCATATCCGATTGCGAGGTCAAATTCCTTAAAACATTTCATAACAAATATATTCTTAACCCTTTAAAGACGAAGCGTATCTGTTTTATATAAGGACTCAGTGCGTACCGCGCTGTAAACACTCTCCACCTCGGTTATAAAAACCAATCTCTTAATGTTTTATAAGGCAAGAGTTGCTGTTTGTTCTGAGATCCGTACAAAACACATAAACGCAATGTGGGCACCACGTAGAATTTTTTAATGTTAAACCTGGTGGTACGTAAAGTTACCGCTAGGCTTTAGAAGGTTAATTTTAAGTTTGGTCTTCAGAGTTTCAATACTGTGTAATCTTATAGATAGACGCCGCCGTTTCGGAGGTACCCACAGTAACCTTATTGAAGCTTAAAAGAAGGAGGCAGCTGGTTGCTCCGAAATGTTGATGGCTTCAACCAAACTGTGGGCCGCGATAGCTCAGTCGATATAGCGACTAACTAAAGGATGGCCGGCCCGGGGATCGAATCCCGGTGGAAGCGAGATTTTCCGCACCCATCCAGACCAGCCTCAGGTCTAACCAACCTCCTGTAAAACTGGTAGCGGGTGTCTTTCAAGGGGGTAAAGCGGCCGAGGCATGGCGTTGACCACCCACCACCATCTAGCGAAGAGGTTAAAGAAAGAGTAGAGCTAGGCTAAGAGTAGGCCTTGAAGGCCCATGCAGGGTAAACTTTATCTCTTACATATTCTGAATGCGCATTACATTGTTGCTCTATTACATTGCGTGGTAAATAAACACTATGGCTGCATACTGCATCTATCCATATCATTATGTATTTCAGTCAAATACAGTTAGTGTGCCATATAAGAATGTATACATCTAATCACACGTTTCACTACGACCGTAATATTCTCAGGCGGTCATGTGAGTGATTATGCTTCCAGCATATCCGACACTATACAACATCCACATTGTCAAACTACATAAACATAAATAAAACACATTTTGGGAAACACCTTTTGTGTATTTTATTATTACACTCAACAGAGGAAATTTTGAAATTCTATATTTTTGGGAGTCCAATCCTTCTCGACATGTACAGCAAATGTAACATCTTATTCCCGATTTGAAAATTTCCGAAAATTATTCTATATTTATTCTGCAAGGAAACAAATAAAGAATATTAGGTCCTTCTTACGACAACATGAAGTTAATCTCGCATAACCAAAAATGGCATCAAACGCGATCCTTCGTAGGTTACAAATTTGATTGATATGAATTACCACGAACGGCAAAAAGTGATCGTCCTAACGTTACGTCACTGTATTCACCATCGTTTCTTGTCCTTAATGGCGCTCGTCGTCTTTTTGACTCCTGAACACAGCTTTACGGTCAACATTACAAGTCATCAATCATTACTTTCAGATGAAGCGCTGTTTCGAAATATTCAAAAGCAATCCGCTGTCTCAGGAACGGAAGACAAGACCCAGCAACTCCTGCCGCTAAGGTCACACAAATCTCGCGGTTTATATGAACTTCTCCCACTGAAGAACACCGTGGGGTCAAGATCACTTTCCAATCTTATCTAACTTATAACTGAATAACCTCGCACACTCAGCTTATGAGTGTCAGAATTTCAGAATTAAAAATTGCCTTAACCTTTTAAAGCCTAGCGGTAACTTTACGTGCCACCAGGTTTAACATTAAAAAATTCTACGTGGTGCCCACATTGCGTTTATGTGTTTTGTACGGATCTCAGAACAAACAGCAACTTTTGCCTTATAAAACATTAAGAGATTGGTTTTTATAACCGAAGTGGAGAGTGCTTACAGCACGGTACGCACTGAGTCCTTGTAAAAAACAGATACGCTTCGTCTTTAAAGGGTTAAAAAATTCTACGTGGTGCCCACATTGCGTTTATATGTTTTGTACGGATCTCAGAACAAACAGCAACTTTTGCCTTATAAAACATTAAGAGACTGGTTTTTATAACCGAAGTGGAGAGTGTTTACAGCGCGGTACGCACTGAGTCCTAGTAAAAAACAGATACGCTTCGTCTTTAAAGGGTTAAAAAATTCTACGTG
>BLKM01007095.1:0-20589 GCA_013340265.1 Coptotermes formosanus | reverse complement strand
TACTTACGAAATATGCTTGACACAAAATCTTAAATGCAGCGATCCTTGCTTTTTGTGGTCTCTGTAGGGTGGTTCCTCATACAGCTGCATCTGACCACTTGTGTCATGGCCAGGACTAAACTGTGCATTTGCCTGTGTTGGTATTATGGTTGGTAGGAAATCAAACGTGTATAATGGGTCTGTTTTAACTGACGAATATCGCTCGTCCCTTCCTATCACAACTCTGCTGTGTGTGTGGTAAGTCAGCTGAGTGTGACACATTGATGCGATAAACATGCAGACAGGAAGCAGGGCTGTGGAGTCAGTACACAAAACCTCTGACTCCGACTCCCGAAATTTTAAATCTCCGACTCCGATTCCAGCGTAGAAGCTCAGTATGTATTCATAATGGTAAACCTACTAAAATGGTCAGTGGTATCATAAGACATTTCATCACCACATCATGAATCATTGGGCTTCTTTTCAGACTAATAACATGTATTTAAGTATAAGTCTAATAGTTATTGTAGCTAGTAGATATGTAAGATTTTATATTGAGGTCGGAGTCAGAGTCTGTATATTTTTCCGACTCTGACTCCAACTGCACCCAAAATTCCTCCCAACTCTGACTCTGACTCCACAGCCATGACAGGAAGTGGTAGCTGATAGTTGCAAATCAGATAACCATATACTGTGTAAACCAGAAACATAACCAATGCTGAGCCAGAACAGTGAGCTTTCTGCTTCATTAATGCTGGGATATAATCTGCATAATTTGGACAGTATGTTTCCTTATCTGTTGCCCCTCCTTCACCTCTGATCCCCCTGCCTTTTACTCCTAATGGCTGTTGAATGAACCACATTGTACCAGTCATTGTACAGTTTCATCTTCTTTGCTGGTCATTGTGTTTGGAAGAGGAAGTGCCACATAAAACACATTGCTGAAGAAAGGATAGAAGAGATGGGAAGACAAGGAAGAAGATGTAAGCAGATACTGGATGACCTTAAGGAAGAGAGAAGGTAGTAAAAATGGAACGAGGAAGCACTGGTTTTTACTGTGTTGAGAGCTCGCTTTGCAAGAGGCTGTGGACCCGACACAAGACAGACTACATGATGAACTTAACCTTTTAAAGCCTAGCGGTAACTTTACATACGACCAGGCTTAATATTAAAAAATTGTACGTGGTGCCCAAATTGCGTTTATGTGTTTTGTATGGATCTCAGAACAAACAGCAACTTTTGCCTTATAAAACATTAAGAGATTGGTTCTTATAACCGAAGTGGAGAGTGTTTACAGCGCGGTACGCACTGAGTCCTTATATAAAACAGATACGCGTCGTCTTTAAACGGCTAAAAAATTCTACATGGTGCCCACATTGCCTTTATGTGTTTTGTACGGATCTCAGAACAAACAGCAACTTTTGCCTTATAAAACATTAAGAGACTGGTTTTTATAACCGAAGTGGAGAGTGTTTACAGCGCGGTACGCACTGAGTCCTTATATAAAACAGATACGCTTCGTCTTTAAAGGGTTAACCTACACTAACATTTTTGTGTCACATGAAGTTGCCTGGCTGCAGCAGTGCTGTGTTGAGGACATACAAATTCAAACACTCATTTTAACTTCTGTCAGTGCATTTTCAGCATAGTGTTGGTATTTTATAATGGCAGGTGGGCTTATGGTATCAGAATGTGCTTTGTCTGCCCCCTCCAGCTGTGAGGTGTTCCTATGTATAGTACTATCATATGGCAGAAATCTGAAGGAATGGGATACTGAAGCAATAGAGCCAGTTTTCGTGGTTTTCTGCAAAACTAAGTTAACACTGTCAGTATTGTGACTGGACTGTAGGCTGAACAACCAGAGTGTGATTGCAGGGAATATCAGGGGTGTTTCTCATTGTTGTCATGATCAGAGTGGCTGTTGTGGTCCACCCAGCCTCCTATAATGCATGCGAACGGCTCGTTTCTCGGAATGATAAGATGGTTGCATGTGCATCTGACTATTGATATCTGTCGATCGTGAGGTCATAAAGGAAGTCCTATGGATGTGAGATGACAGCATTCAATGCTTCCCACTCTGTGCCTACTGTTGTTTCCTTCCACCTTTCTAATGTATGTTAACCAGCCCAGAATGCTTGCCAGTAGCAGAGTTTGTTACATACCAGCAAACAGAATGGTGGGATAATGGAATGGAATATGGGGAAGTATGCTGGATGAGGAAGCATAAGAGTTTAGTGGAAATGTGGCTGGGGTGTTTTAGTCTGTGGGACTTATTTCCTTGGCAGTAGTGTAGTGTTAAATTTAAGAATGCTTGGTGCTATACTTTGCTTTCCCATACGTGTTCACGGCATGATGCTTAATCAAGCACCCTGTTGACTTTGCTTAAAAGAAGTTGTTTGGCGAAGTACTATATGAAGCTAGGCCTTGAAAATTTTCCTACGATTTCACTATCTCACCCTCTCCTGCTAAGCTTTGTGCTGTTTCTAACAGCTTATACCTGAGTGTTGTATGTGTAAAGATGATTTGTTAGTCTTTCTGATGTTGACTGTTTCTGAATTACAGATAGAGCGTCAAGCATTTGAGTATACAGTCAATCAACTGAATGCCATTTATGCAGAGGCAGAGAAAGCTGGCTGTAGTACGTACTGTGAGGGTTGCATGGCATGCCTCACAGCATACCTCATATATATATGTACAGAAACTCACTATGAGAAGGTAGGAATATTTGTTGTATTCCTCTGGGACTCTTTTGTTGGGGTGGGTAAAGCTGTGGAGCATGAGGCTGACCAATTAACCTGCATCTAATGTCAGAATTAACCCTTTTCTGATGGATTAGCTTCCATTTCACCAGTTGCAAAAGATGGAGTTTAATTTGGGTCTTTTAAAAAATTATGTGAATGGGGCAAGGTGAAACGAAACAAACTACTTTTACCTTCAATCTGATTTTTTTACATTTGTATAAAGACTTCTGAAATGCACATCCACATCATGTTCAGCTTGAGAAAATTTCACAGCATATGTTTAGTTTGGTAGTCTTTGAAGCAAGTAATGTGCCATCACACTTTGCACTTTTCACGCTTACAACTTGTTTGCAAATTCAGTCTATGTGCAGAACACATGGGGCATCTTAGCTGATTGCCCTTTACCAGCCAGTGATCATTTGGTCATCTGTTTTTGTTGCTGCAACGATAGGTTGAACTTGATGCAGTGTTTCTGCTTATTCCACACGATTTCTGACCATTTGAGTTGTGAAATCTTAAGTGAGAAATATTGGTGCCACAAGGTGAAAACAGGATCCAGCTACCCAAAACGGACAGGTCTGGACCATTCGAATGTACACTGACTCATCAAAGAGCTATCTGCAATTAGATCAAGTTTACTGATTTACACCATGTGCTGCTGTAGCTTTCAACACTGGTGGGTTTGACATTTATGCCATGTTCATGTTTGAAATTTTATTCAGCTGGTGGCTGGTGTGTATTAGTAAGTGTACTTATTTTTTGTCCTTCTCTACCACTGCAGTTGAAGTTTCCTCAGCTTCTGGCTTATTTTTAGTGTCTTGTGTACAAAATTACATGGCATACCCTTGCACCTTAGACAGAGAGTAACATGACAGTTTATTTCTCTCACAGTAAGTTCTTCAAATGAAACAGGAGACAAAATTGTCTGCGAACAACCTATGTCCAACCCCTTCCCCTTTCCTCATATGATCTCACACATTTGTGTGTGTCACTGTCATTTTGTAAGTTGCAGTCTGGGAGTCTCTACCAAGATAAACCTTAATTGTCGCTTGTGTAGCCCGTCATATGACATAGACTGTAAAGTTTGATGTTAAAATGCTCGTACTTCTTAGGTTTGTACTGTCTGAAAGTTACTGAACCTTGGAATATCACAGTAATATAATCCACTACCAAGTGTTTTGGGGGTTTTAAATTTAGGAAACAAATCATTCATCATGTCAAAAAGTGCTCTCACCTTCCGTAGTCTGTCATAGCCCATATCAAATATGTCGGCTTTGTCGATGTTGTTAGAGAAATGTCAGAAGCATGATATATGAACATATCAATCACATTTTATGCTGTTAACTGTAAAACTGTGAGTGAAATTGTTCAAGTTTAGTCCAGTACTCATTCAGACTGTCTCTTATGTCATATCCCATATTTAAAGTTACATGGCCAAGAGCAGGAGCATGTTAGATGCTGTCACATCGGGAAAGAGGGAAAGATGAGAATTGTCCCATGTCCCAGAAGTCCAAGTACTGTCGGTAATCCTTGTCTCTTTGTTCCATCAGCGGCTGCATGACTCCTGTGATATGAAACATTAGCACACTGAGAGACGTGCTGTCTTAGTCCATAGACGGGGTGCCATTTTTTGTTGACACAACTGGGAGTGACAGTGAATGGGTGGACAGCTTTGCATTGTCCTTGCAGAAGTTCCCAGTTTGAGTCCCAGGTTGCAGATTGTCATCTTCACTTCTCCTTTATCTCCTTGTGGCACCCTTACTTCCACATCACTTAGCTTGCTGCTGTATCCATTAGAATTAGTGTCTAGAGCCAATTTCCTTTCAATTTTAGCACTGCTAAGCTCTCCTTTGGTAGCCATGACTCAAACAGAACAGTTGCTTCACACTGCTGATACAGGGAGTGTGGTAAAAGCCCCGTTCATTTGCACTGTATGATGGAAGATGACTGTAGGTGATGTTCGGTTCTTGTTCACACTGCATTTCAACTGAAGTTGCATTTCAGTGGCAAAGGGTTAAAATTAATACCATAACTGATAAATTACATGGATTTTTCCTGAGACTAGTCCAGTTGAGAGCCATTCTGTATCCTCTCTCAAAATGTCTGTGTTAATGGTTGAGTCATTATGCTAGAATTGCGTTCAGTAGTCTCCTTCTGCAGCTTGTGTAATATGTGTTTGTTTTTGAAAGTGGAAATGTTGCTGTCTTCTGGTGATTTATTATCAAAATACTGATAGATATTTGTATATTTGGTACTAATGACTGGTTGGTATTAAACCCAGAATTCTTTCTGCTACTAATCTTGCATGCTAACAAATAGATGATAAGGATAATGCAGCTTATCACCAGTGAAGTTTCTTTGTTTCAGTCACTTGCAATGAGAACTAGAGATCGTGTAAACAGGAGAACATTTTACACCAGTGGTGCACATCCTGTGGCCCTGGACTCTTTCCTGAGTGGCCTATGGAGTCTTTAGTAACACATAATATTAACACAGTAAATTTATTAATATTATGTTTTAAAACCTTGGTGGCACTTCACCAAGTCACTCATGTCTGACTGGCCTGCAGTTAAAATGGTTGCGCACCAGTGATTTATCCATCGAACGGTTCATGTAATAGCCTAGGAATGATATTTGAATGTGATACGTATTTTGGATTCATTTAAGTTTATTATGTGAAAGTTTTATTGTGCTTTATTTCAATATGATCTGAATTTTTCAGTGCCTGCGGAAGGTAGCGAAGTTCATTGTGGAGCAAAATGAGCGAGTATATGCACCCCGAGGTCTCCTCATCACAGATCCAACTGAGAGAGGCCTTAGAGTTGTATCCTTATTTTACTAGTTTAGTATCATCATTAGATGTGTGTAGTCATAGGAATCAGGTATTTTAATAGATGCCACAGCATAGATATTGCTGTCTTCTACATGGTGATGGAAGTGGAACTAGCCTTTGAAGCACAGTTTGTTCTGACAATGGACAGTGTCCAACAAAAGTAATCAAACAGGTATTTTTGATTAACCCATTGAGTCTATTCTATTCAGTGCTATGGCCCAGTGTATCCCATGGCCCCCCTTTATTTGGGTTTCTAAGTGTTATTTGTAGAAATATGGTAAGACTCGTCATATGGGGAATCAGCCCGTGAAAGATCATGTACCTGTACAGAAAAATTCTGAACCAAAAATTCCCATGCTAGAAGACAGTACACACCTTAGAGGGCATGGCCACCATAATTAGTGATTACCGTTTCACAGTGAAGTATTGGTGTGGTATGGTGACCCTGTCTGGTCAGGTATTTTCACATTACACGAAGTCCTCATTTAACATTGGTGTTACATTCCTGAAAATCATAACCTAGAGTGGAGCAACGTACAGTAGAGAAATTTTTTGGATGAGAATTAATTAAAATACCCAAGGGTCTGGTGGCTTTGCCAGCAGCAAGAATAATTTTGATCTCAGTATGGATAATAAGCAAGGACTTCCTTGAAATTTGGGTTAAGTTTACTGAATGGATTTGGTGGTAGCACATGACAAGCATTTTGAAGAGAATAAGAAATAGCGTTAGCTCTGATTTTACCCAGTTGTCAATATGATGCTAAGAAAATGCGCAAGAGATTTCAGTATATCAGTTGACACATAATTCTGCCATGTTCTGCCAGGACTGCCAAACAAAAATACGAATATTTTCGTTGTCATCTTGAAGTGTTAAAAGCACAGTTTATTTTCTCAGAGGAGACTGGTGTAACAGTTACTGCCTAGATTTGTATTTATGAGTTAACCTAGTTTCAGCTGTAACAAGACTACTGCTTGTCTTGCTTGGATTCCCCACCCCCAATACAATTCTAAGCTGTGAGATTTGAAGTTTTCACAGCAGTGTTTCTGAAGTTTCAGGTCTTCTGGGATGTTACATTATTTCAGCTGATAAATACCATAGTTACAGCTTGACACTATGAATGAAGACGCTATGATTCTTTGAAACATTGATTAACTGTTTACCAACTGACATGGTGCTGCATCCCAGAAGACTTGAACCTTAAAATTCTAGGTCGTTGTCAGATAGTTAATGATTCCCTCCTTCCTTGTTAGTTCACCAGTTTACTATCTGAACAAGCCCTGTGTAACCTCAGCACTTGAAATGGCACAATTCCTGGTGCCTTACACTACACCTCATTCTGCAGCATTTTTGCAAAAAAGATAAAAAAAAGATGAAGTTCGCCCTGTAACATGGCATGAAGGCACAGAGGGGGAGTAGAGGTATAGCTCTACTGTTTCTTTAACCTTGGCACTAGATGGGGTAGGTGGTCAACACCATGCCCCAGATGCTTTACCCCCGTGAAAGACCCTGTTCCCATTGTATGAGAGTCTGGGTTGGCCCAGGGGCCATCGTGGATGGTGTGGAATATCTCGCCTTCACCTGGGTTCAAACGAGGGCTGTGGAGTCGGTACACAAAACTTCCACCTCTGACTCCTCAATATTTAAAACTCCAACTCCGACTCCTTCATAAAAGCTCAATATATATTAATAACGGTAAACGTATGAGACATTTAATCACCACCACATGAATCGTCAGGCTACTTGTAGACTTGTAACCTATATTTAAGTATAAGTCTAATGGTTATTGTAGCTATCAGGGCTCTGGAGGTGGAGTATCTAGTTAAGATTTTGTATGGAGGTCAAGAGTTGGAGTAGGTACATTTTACCGACTCCAACTCCAACTAAAATTCCTTCTGACTCCAACTCCACAACCCTGGTTCAAATCCCGATCCACCCACCCTGTAGTGAGTCGGTATACTGACCATACTATCCTGGCCCACAGAGTATTTTTGCAATTTGATTTTATTTTTGAATCAATATTTTGTTATTGCGCTTCATTACTTCTTCTCCTTCTATTACGTGACAGCCCATATCAGGCCCTGACCTCTTTAATAGCTCACCACCAGATATCCCTATCCGCTACTAGTCTCCTCCACCCTGTTATATTTAGTAGCAACAAGAAGTCCCTCCTGATGTCTTCCCATCTCAGTCGTGTTCTTCCCATAGGTCTTCATGCATGAATAATATTCTGCCATTCTGTGATACAGTTAGCACATTCATGTTACGTTGCTTTACCCAAGGCTTCTCTTGAATCTTCAGAGCAGTCCTTTTTTCAGGGAGTGGGGGTATTAGACCGACACACAGCCCCCCTCCTTTTTCCTGGGCTGGGACCAGCAAGGAATCGACAACAGGGACTTTGGTGGAGTTACACAATGTTACACTTACTGCATTTGCCTTAACTCTTGTGCAGATAGAGATCTCAATACTAAATGAACCAGCAGCCACTCGGACGTGACTCTCTCTTTCAGAGTCTACAGAAGAATTTTTTATGTGAACTGTTTGTCAGCCTGATTCCCTTATATTAACGACAAAGACAGGACAATATTATACATATTGGAGTTTCCCTCTGTGCAAGCAGCTTCAGACGTTGTCAGGAATTTTTTTAAAAAGAATTATATGTGCAACTCCCTTACTTAAACAAAATTTTTTATTCTGGTGGAAACCTCGTGACAGGAATCCAAGATCTTCAGATTAATTTGAAGGGGAATGATTGAATGATACTTCATGAAAAAAAAGTGGGAAGGTTTATATTTTTCCTTCACAAATCCTGATGCCATTCTTTTTTATATATAAACTGCATGACCGTGTGTAACACTGTAGACTAATGACTTGGTTTAACACTGTCTTGTCCTCTTGTCACTTGGCTTCTGACGTTGCAATTTGACCACGCTGGCACGTTGTCAGAAGCCATCTTGCCCCACCTACAAATTTCCTGCCATGTTACGATCACATGGTGAGTGTTGTGCATACTTGACATTTCTCCTATTGCTTCACATGCAAGAAGAACAGATGGCAGTTTTGTTTTTTGTGACATCAGAGTGCATGTGTATGTGTGTGTGGGGGGGGGGGGCCGGCGGCGGGGTTAATTTTCCATGCAGATTAATTTATAGGTGGCAGAAGTAAGGTCTGTGTTTATTGACCGTTGTAAACAGAGTACAACTACTTAATTGCATTAGAAATGGCTCAAGAACCATAAAGGACAAAGTGGATGGGTGGTTGGTGTCTTGGCAAAGTGCTGGATGTCTCAGTTATGTCACTTCATAACACTTTCTGTGTTCGTTGCTTAACAGGCTATACCCCTTTTCATATATTTTTCATATTAACATATAATATCCATTCTTAAAAGACACATATATTTAGCTTTAATAATCTGCAGTTTGAAAGTGGTACCTTTCACTGATATTGATAAAAACAAAACAAATTCAAATCAGAATGTTTACGTCCAAAAAAGGTAACTTGTGTGCTGTATGGGAACAGTTCATTTGGTTTGGAAAGAAAAGAGGGTGTGACATTGTCTGTAACTGTGACCACTAGCATCTTTTGTTGTGCACCACCAATCTACAGCGTCTACGGGTTTAGTACAATATGTTAAGCATTTGAGATTTTTGTAATGACATACTCTGACATGTGATTATTTCAGCAGTGCAGTAGCTGAGTGACACAGTCAGGTGCTGCTGAATGTGAAATGAGGTTGATGATGTATTGAATTCAGACTTTAGAAGTGCATTTGGTACAGTGATGGAAGAAGGTGGCTATTAAATGTAGACTGCATGGAACACTGACTCTTCAAATGTTCCAACCCTTCTTTTTACTTCTTCCATGCTACATATGGGCTTCTTGTTCCTCACCTTGTTTTGGCTTATTTGAGAGTTCATACATGTTTATTTTCTGTATGGAATTCTGTGTACATATGAGCGTGAGTAGTGGTGTATTGTGAGGCAATGATGCTTCTTCATCTGACCTCATTCTGGGTTCTTGTATATTTGGATTTCTCTTGCTATTCGATTTAAATATTATAACTTACAGACTACTTCACTTGAAGCAAAACTTTAATTTGATCAATTCTGATAGTACATAAACAAATTTCAAAAGTAATCTTATTATGTAATGGCTTTTATGTTTGAATTAGTATTCCGATCTTGGAATAGGTCCATCCTCAAGGAGAGCAATAGAATTACGCTATGAAAGGTGGCAGGAGGCATTTGGAAGTCATTTCACTTTGAAGGAGCCGAGTGGATCTCTGAAATGTTAGCAGTACAGCCAGCTTACGTGCCATTGTGCCAAAACTGAATACTGTGCAATACTGTACGCCATGAAAGCCTGCTAACATTTAACAGTGCGTTATCTACAATATCTTATATGTACAGTGCTATTTACTTCTGCTGCCATGACATACGCGCTCTTCTGAGGTATTGTGCAGTTTTGAATGGTAATCCTTTAGGTAAAAGATTACCATTCACTGCTGCATAATACCCCAGAAGAGTGGATATCTCATCAACATCATGGCGGAAGCGTGAAGTCATGGATTTTACTGCCATATTTACTTGTGTGACTTATACACTTTTTTAACTGGAAATTTTGGGTCTAAAAGTTGGGGTGCAAAAAAATATGCAAGTACTACTTTTCTGAGTAGTTTTACATGTTAGATAGAAGTTAGGAACATTATGACTGTATGATTTCGTGAAAAGATGAGTTATGTAAGAAATAAGCATGCTTTTCATTCTCCCCTGTGAATGTGGAAGAGGTCTTTTACATAAAAACACACCAGCTTACATCCAGTAGCTGTTGTCAACTAAAAGTGGGCAGTGAAAATGTGGCAGTTATTTTTTTTCTTTCAAAATTCCGTATTTACAAGCAGCAATGTGTGAATTTTGTGCATTGGAGTGCGAGTAAGTATAGTAATGAAAGAAGCTCATGAACACGAAGTTTACATTTAGGAAATATTGCTCAGCAGCGTAACCCCGGTTAGTATTGTCATGTGAAAGTTTGCTATACATGCTTTTATATTATGTTGGCTTTTCCAGGAATACAACTACTGCATAAATTGGGGCAGGTATGCACATAATACTCTACTCTTATGTATTCAGTTTGGCTACTCTTCTGTATGTTTCTTCTACATGGTTTTCTGTCCATCCTTCCTTCCTTCCTTCTCTGTTATTTTCGTATTTTTTATTTAAACGGTATACCATCGTATGAAAGTGCAGCATGAGGCGCAAAGTGGCAGATAACAAATGACTGCAGTGTTTTGGTTGCAAACACAGAAGGAAAGAGACCAGTTGGAGAGACCGTGGATTGGGTTTGTCTGGCTGTATGGCTGAGGACAGGGACCAAATGGTACCGTCTTGTGAACAGGGTAAAAAATTTTCTGCTTCTGTGAAGTGTAGGGAATGCCTTCACTAGATGAAGAACTATTAAGGTTTCAAGCAGGACCATGCTACATGGAGTTAGTAACCAGAACACAAAATTTCTTAATCATTATGCCAAACCTCATTTCCCTGGGGTGCTTTTGCAACTTTGTGATGTTACTGATGTGGTAAACTCACACAGATTCGCATCACAGAATCTTAATCCTTGTATTGCCAAATTTATTAGTTAACAGAGGAAACTGGCATAACTGAAACTGAATTTATTTTATGAAACAAAGATAAACATTTTTGGTGTACATTGGACACTAGAATTTAAAGTTGAGTTAGGTACATAGTTATACATTCTTTTTTTAATTTTGTTGTTATCAATGTGGTTTTTGAGAATCATAATATAAAATATCTAAATGTGTATACCATTAGTTAAAGATAAAACTGAAGAATCGAGGAGTCCATGTCACTTGATTTCTCAAATAGTATCTGGTGAAGAGTACAAATTGTGAAGTTCATCATTGCACAGGGCCCGGCATAATGCAGTCAGTATAGCGACTGGCTACTGGCTGGACGTTCTGAGGTTTGAATCCTGGCAGGAGCAAGAGATTTTCTCCAAAAATCGTCCAGACCAGCTCTGGGGCCCTCCCAGTCTCCTACACAATGGGTATTGAGGTATTGGGGTAAAAGCAGCCAGGGTTTGAGGTTAGCCACCCACCTCCATTTTATTCCGAGGTTAAGAATAGAACTGTATATCTACTTGCCCTGCATGCCTTAATGGTGTGGAGAGGGACAGCTTTACCTTTATCTTTTACATCATTGTACATCTTTTTTGGCCTCTTGTATTCCCCCTGTGAGGTCTAAATAATCTCTTAATAACCCTGTTTTAAAATAAGTTGTTTGAGATATGAGACTCCCATGCTAGGGACTGTGAAGGATGCTGTGGTTACATTACTGTAGAAGATTAAGGCAGCAGGTTCCTCCAGAGTTGGGGTAAATGGGGACCAAACTACAGCTTCACATCCCAGAAGACCATAACTCTCATCCTCAGTTGATGTTCTTTCCTTAGTCCCAACATTTCTGAACCCATTTATTTGACTTGCCACAGGATGTTGAATTAAAACTTCATGTACCCCATGGTATAAGAGCAAAACTGTACTTTCCCCTTTTTGGTAGAAACTTCATTTTTAGGCATGTTTGCAAAATTGCAAAAAGCAAGTGTTACCTTTGTCATGTCTGTCTGTCTGTCTGTCTGTCTGTCTGTCCATTTGTCTGTGCATCCATATGGAACAACTCAGCTCCCACTGAACAGATTTTCACTAAATTTGGTATATGAGTACTTTTCAAAAATCTGTAGAGAAAATTCAAGTTTCATTAAAATATGATAAGAATAATGGGTACTTTACGTAACGATGTATGTACCTTTGTGACAATATCTCACCGAATTCTTCTTAGAATGAGAAGTGTTTCAGACAAAAGTTGTAGAGAAATTCAAAACACACATTTTGTGTTCAGTAACTTTTTTTCCAAAACGTGTGCTGTTTAAGATAATGTGTAAAAGTATGGTAGAGCCGGACAGGCCACATATAACTATATAATATGGTGCATGTTCTTTTTGGGCTGGGTAGCTAAGACTGCAGACACCCACTCACAATATGTGATATCTTCTGCATTTCCGCAACAACAATGGTTACACAAAGGCGCCTCAGTGTTACGTTTATACCTGCAGTACCTGTTATCTTGAACTATATCCATGTGACGAGAGTATGACAAGTCTTCATTTCAAACAGTCTTTATTTATTCTGTGTAAAGGAAATGTTTTAAGAAATAAAGTTGTGATGACTCTTTTCAGGCATTTTCCATTTGTGTCTGACACTGTATGAAGTGTCTGCATCATGTCCCTGTTTGGGTTACCTGTACCCCTGTTTGCAAAGTACTGCCATGGGTTTAGGAACTGAATGAACAGGCTGTATTGTGCGTTATCAGATAATCACATTTCTGTGACCAGCAGCATTATTGTAGAGCTTGGTGACATCCCCTCATTTTATGTGAATGCCCAATCAGAAAATTCTAACTACTATCATTAATGGTGATACTGAGTGTTGTTATAAGAACTGATAAATCTGAGGGTTGCAAAAGGATATTGCTGGTTTAAACCACAGATATTGTGTGTCCAATATACACAATTTTCAGTAAACTCTATGGAATGATGTACCAACATAATGCTCTAATGTGACATGGTACTTCTTAATCCTCACTGCCATCGCAAAGGCACTTCCTGGATGTACAGTATGTATGTTGAACAGAAATAAATTTATAGCAACTACAGACATGCATTAACTTGGTAGGCACTAAAGTGTACTTACATTGTTTATGTTATAAACCACTGATATTGTGTGTACATGTAAAATATCAAACTCATGATGTAGACAGCACTGCATGTGAGTTCTGCATTTGCAGTACACTAGAGTGAGATTTGTTCATATACGATTGTATGCATTCTTTAATATTTATGTCCAGGAATTTAGTAAATAACTTTAGGTTTTTGTATTTCTGACACATGAACTTGGTTTTGTTTATGTGAGGCAGGTATTGGTAATTTGATTTCTTACAACAGATATTCCCTAGCTTATGCAATAGTTGCATTACTATGAGCAGGTGTGTAATTCAAAATTTTGTTACCATTTTCATTACATTCCCTTTGATTTCCATTGAAGAGCTGTTAATTTCATTATTTAACAGTCACCTTAATACCATTCATTTAAGCCATTTCTGAATCATCATTTTCTTGTTATAGACAAAAATATATTATTGTTGCTTGGTATTCACTGAACGAAGTTTGTAAAAGTCATACAAAATTGTGTTAATGTGAAATGTGTGAAAGTCATAATTATATACTTTGACAGGTGGGGTATGTCTGTGTTAGTTCCTCTTGAATGTATTAAGTTGATAATTTATACAAGGCAGCTGGAATTCCCTCTCTCTTCAGTTCCTCAGTGAACAGGTTGTACTGGACAATATGGAAGCATTTACTGATGGTACAAATGTGTTGGTGTACTGTAATGTACATTACAAACATTTTTAAAATATATTATTAATGATTTGTTACCCCTCATTGACACTATGTTTACTTATTGTTTATGTTGTTAACAAAGCTAGTCAACAGTATGCCACATAAATACAGGTATTCAGTGTTTTGATTGCGGTGAAGGTAAATGTTATTGGGTGATGGGTTGTGATACCATGTGGTTTGGTAGATGGGTAGAAGTAGTTTTGGAGGAATATATTGGCTTTGTTTGCCAAGGAGAAACCTAGCCTGAAGATGGAAGATGGGTATCAGCACTTTGAAGGAACAGACTGCTGTCATGTTAAGGGTGTGGCTTTTCTGAGGAATGTGCTGGGAAGTGGCTGTTTTTTCCAGAACATTAGTACCCACCTACTGGATTACACTGTGACGATATGTAGAAGAGTGCAACATAAATCCATTTTGTTAATTTTTAGCATGTTACAAGATATCTGAGTATGTTTGGAACATATTGTAAATGCTCTGTTTTTATGTCATGTATCAATTTTAGAAAACTGTTAAATTGATTTTAATTTCATGGACTCAGTTTGGGCAAAAGTGAATGTACTCTGTAATTTTTAATACCAGATTTAATGGAATTTAATTTGATATTTTTAGAGATGAAACATGCAGTAGAACAGATGACCTCCCTGTTTCACATTCACTTCATGAATATCAAGCAAAAATGTGGGCAACAAAATGTTCTTGGAAGGATTTACACTGCCTGCTTTCCTTCAAACATTGCATTCCATTTTACAAAACTAATATTCTGATGGTTAAACCATTTAATGATTCATGTACACTAGCAAAGATATTGAGTGCCTTGTGTGTGTTGGATGTGATATCATAGTTTTTTATAATTTAATTTTTCACCTGTGTACAGTATTTCATATGGAATCTGTAGGCATGTGTATGACCTATTTCTGTACAAAATTCCACTTGCCTGTTTCCAGTGATCCATTATTTATTACCATCATAGCTTGTGGTGTGCATGTTCTATGTTCTACAAAACAACTATCTGAACAGGTTATGTGTTGTGTAGATGTATGTTTTCAAACAACACTTCTTAACCCTACTGTGTGTGGACCTAATGGCACTCTTACATTGTAAGTTTGAATTTCTGACAAGATGTTATTATTGATAGTAGATAATTAAAATTGCTGAGAGGTTGTGGGGCCTCTAGTAGTATGATGTTCATGCCAAGTTTCACAGAAATTTGTCAGGTAAAGACACAGTAATGATGGAAATAGTCAGCAGTGGACTGCTGTCTCAGGGAGCTCAGATAGCTAAGCCACAATAGTGAATGGGCTATGGGATAACCAGGGTTTGATTGATGACAGGTGTAGAAACATTTCTCTTCTCCAATGTCAACCTTAGCTCTGGGGCCCACCCAGCTTTGTATCCAGTGGGTAATTTGGGGTTGGGTGCACCAGGCTGTTTTCTGTGTGGTAAAGCAGTATGAAACTTGTCACTTACTTCCGTCTAATATGTTGAGGTTAAAAAACATGGAGCCATACTTACACTCTGCCATACATCTTCATCTCACATTGCTTAACATTTTAAAGCCTAGCGGTAACTTTACGTACCGCCAGGTTTAACATTAAAAAATTCTACGTGGTGCCCACATTACGTTTATGTGTTTTGTACGGATCTCAGAACAAACAGCAACTTTTGCCTTACAAAACATTAGGAGACTGGTTTTCATAACCGAAGTGGAGAGTGTTTACAGCGCGGTACGCAGAGTCCTTATATAAAACAGATATGCTTCGTGTTTAAAGGGTTAATTAAGCCTTGTGTGTTGCAGATTAAAGCACAGTATATTAAGATTCATATTGTGTTGTGTTGTGCTTCTTTGCCACGTTTTTGTTTTTGTCATCAAGGTGATCGGCCAAACACTTGTACCACATATGTATCCTGAGTGTATGGTGAGCGGGTTGAAGACACTGGACTCATGTTGAAGGTCGTGGGTTGAGCACACGATGTTTTCAGTGTACTGTCAACTTTGAGTACATGATGTTTTCGATATGTGGTCAACTTCATTCATTTCTAGTGAAGGTAAGACTTGGTAAATGTGTGAAATACCCAGGCTCCATCACATTTCAAAGACAGACAACCTGTAGCCTGTGCCATGGCCCAGGCAGTTAGATGCTGGCCTCTCAGCATGGAGACCTGGTCTAGTACCCTGGAAAGATCATGTTTTGTTTATGATGAAAATTGGTGTCCAGACAGGTTTCTGTCTGAGTACTTCAGTTTTCCCCTGTCAGTATCTTTCCACCAGTAGTCTGCAGTCATTCATTTATCTCTCATGTACCTCATATAATCTTTAACAGTTGACAGCATTGTTAAATAACAGGCTTATAAAAATAATCAGTGGGGTTCCCTCTGATGGTGATACCATGGAAGGCAGGCACAGGGCAGGAAGGTCAGACAGACCATGGGACATTAACTACTTGTACAATATAAGCCAAAACTGCATGGTCTTTTTGACCCTTGAAGATGAGACCACTGAGCTATCTTAAAATGTCAGGCACCCAAGTGACCCAGTAACATGACATCACATCCCAGAAGAATGGGGACTTCACTTAACAACAGAATTTGATGTCACATCATAACCCATATGTTCTGAATCCATGTAGCTCTCTATCTACAAGTATGTTAGCAGTTTCTAGTGTTCATTGCTGCCACACGAGTGAACCACAAGCCAGAGAATGGAAAGAGTAAAAGAGAAAGGGATGTGACTTTTCATTTTATTGCTCTACTTTGACCATTACCTTTATTACTTGTCACAGTAATGATCTCTAAATTAGTACATATTTCTTACTTCTTTGGTCAGGAAGGTGCTAAAAATCTGAAGAGCTCTGAAAAATTTACAGTTTTTATGCTATAGAAGAGTCTGTGCTTAACCGAAAAACAGGTAGAGAAGTCGTATTCATTCTGGGGAGTTTGACTCAAATGCAGTAATGCTTCCATTTGCTGTCCAAGTGATTTTGCATAAAGGGCCCACTTGTTGAGCCTTACAAATGGTGTAAACAATCATCGCTTATATGTACAGCATTTACAAGTGGTAATAAGGGATGTTCTTATGAATTGTGGAATTAAACAGTATTTTCTTTAATGGCAGAAAACTTCATTTCAGAACTTACATCTTCTGTCTAAAAATGTAAAGGTTAAAAAATACAAAACTATAATTCTTATTTGTTTAACCCTTTAAAGACGAAGCGTATCTGTTTTATATAAGGACTCGGTGCGTACCGCACTGTAAACACTCTCCACTTCGGTTATAAAAACCAGTCTCTTAATGTTTTATAAGGCAAAAGTTGCTGTTTGTTCTGAGATCCGTACAAAACACATAAACGCAATGTGGGCACCACGTAGAATTTTTTAATGTTAAACCTGGTCATATGTAAAGTTACTGCTAGGCTTTAAAAGGTTAAAATGTGCAGTTCATTGTAGTACTGTGAATTAGTATTTCAATTTGACAGAATTGTTTTATATTATCTAATCATGAAAAATAAAATTGGGAACATTGACAAAGTCCATAGTGATAAGTTGGGATTAAACATAAGTAACTGTCTAGTTTACAGGTAAATACAGCACTATGCAATGTAAGGGAGACAGAAATTATCTTTCTGCTGTCAGAACAAATGCTTTTTAACCTTTTAAAGCCTAGCGGTAACTTTACATACAACCAGGTTTAACATTAAAAAATTCTACGTGGTGCCCACATTGCGTTTATGTGTTTTGTAGGATCCCAGAACAAACAGCAACTTTTGCCTTATGAAACATTAACAGACTGGTTTTTATAACCAAAGTGGAGAGTGTTTACAGCGCGGTACGCACTGAGTCCTTATATAAAACAGATACGCTTCGTCTTTAAAGGGTTAATATACACAAAGATTTTAACTTTTATGAGATTAAGTTCCATGAAAACCCTCTGGGATAAAATGTTTATTTTAATTGAAATGTGTGGCGTGGTAGGTTTTTATACTACATTCACAGCTGTAAACAAACTGGCTGTAGATTGCTGTACACAGTGGCCAAAACATGTTGCAGGAGAGCATGCAGTGTTTGAGTAGAAAAAGGATTGTGATACGTGAGTTATTTATTGTGTTTATATTAAAAGCTCAACTGGGGTGTAGCAACTGAAATATATTCCTAAGTGCATGAGTGACTCTAAACTACTTGAGAAGGAATGTGCTTCATGAAATTGTGTGTGTGGTGGGTAGATAATTCAGTAATGTATATTGTTCCAGCAAGCTTCTCAAAATAATTCCTTTCAGAATGTTTACTGATAAAGACAAATTTATTTATAATTCAATACAAAGAAAGCCATTTCCAAGAATAAGATAAGGTTTCATCAGTCAGTGGCCTTATGTTAGATAAAAATAAAATAACCATCTCACTTGAAGAGGGAAGTTACATACTCAGTTTATGGGTAGATAACTTTAAAAATTTTTTTAAAATTTATTGTCATTCTAGTCTGGTCAAAATTGTACCTCTGTTGTTACTGACACATTTGTCTTCAATTAGCATTCATGGTTTCCAACTTTGTGGAAAAGTCTGATGTAATGATGTTTTTTGTCATGAAACTGGAACATTACTTGCTGCAAAAACCTCTTCTTAAATTGCACTTGACATTTTATGCTCTGTGTGTTTCTGTAGTGCAGTGATGTCGTAACTACGGTACAAAATTCCTCTGTGCAATTTTGACATGTACAGCTATTAAATATTACCAGTGTAACATGCCAGCCGGCAGTAGATGTGTCTGGGGACAGAAGTGAAATATCCACGGAAAACTCAACTTCGTCTCTAAGAACAGTTTTGAGCATTTCCATTGCCCCGCACCTTTTTGCCGGGGGGGGGGGGGGGGATTTTGGAGTCACAATTTCACTAAATGTAAAAACGGTGAACTTGAAAGGTAGCTTGATAGAGTAAATAATGTCATATAAGGAGTAACTTTTTTTATTTTTTGGGGGGGGGGGGGGGAGAAGAAATCAAGGCTCCAATATCAACTGAGCACAGGCAGCTCGCACTGGTGTCTAGTGCTGCTGTGTGGTCCGTATTGTTACATTAACAGCTGAACGTAACAACAACCACAACCACTCCTCAGCTTAGGCGGAAGGATATAAAGACATGGTATTTCTTATGATACAAGGACCAACTATAGATAAAATGTGTCACAAAATCACAAGTATTTGTGTGTGAGAACATAAAACTACCCCACATCCAGTACTGGAGTGCCCACAAATTTGCCTTAAGCGGTAAAGTTTGTTTCCTTGATGTACCCCGTTCAAATACCGATCCCGAAACTTCCTCGTGGGTTTTCTCGGTCCATCCAGTTAAATACTGGAATAATACCTTAAATTAGGTCATCACGGCTTCCTTTCACATCTTTTAAAAATAATTAATTATCGTTGGATTTTTATTTTTTATACAGAAACAGTGCAACAGAACAAGGAGGTACATGTCAAAACCGAACACTTTTCTGAAACGAATGAGGGTTACATTGTTGCGTTCTTATTCTTCCAGTGCTTCCAGCTTCGGGAGCAGTTTAATGAGCATGTTTAACTCTTTCACACCTATATTACAATTGTTTTAGTCGACATTCCATTTCTAGGTAGAGAATAATCGGATACGTAACTTTAGTTCAAAGGATGTGACAGTACTCTGAATACTAGCACACAGTTTGTTATACAGTGAATAGTATTTTGTGCAGTGTTTTTTGGTGATGTAAGAATGAACCGTATTTCATTGTAAGCAGCTTTATTGTGTGTGTTCTTCACCCAGTATTAGCAGCGTGTTTTAAGTCGAAGATAATGAAATGAGATGGCAAGGTACATTAGGCGTGATTGTGCTTGGGGAAGGCATGGGGAATTTCTGTCGGTAAACATTACTTAAATTAAAGAAGATTAAAAAATTCTACGTGGTGCCCACATTGCGTTTATGTGTTTTGTACGGATCTCAGAACAAACAGCAACTTTTGCCTTATAAAACATTAAGAGACTGGTTTTTATAACCGAAGTGGAGAGTGTTTACAGCGCGGTACGCACTGAGTCCTTATATAAAACAGATACGCTTCGTCTTTAAAGGGCTAACATGGCAATGAAAATTTTGGAAAGTAAGAACAGGACATACCTTGTGTTGTTGAGCAACTAGAAGTTTTGTAATGAAAATGTATGTTTCATGGAGTTTTTTAACGCAAGGAAGCTCGCTCAGTTTGCGGACTTACATGATTTTTTACCTTCAGTACCCAAAAGTGTGTCTGTTATTTGTCTGTGTGTGATTGTTATGCATTTATGTTTGTAACTTCTGGGCTCCCTTATTTCTTAGATCGGTGATAAGACCGTCGAAAGATATTGCCATTATGAGACATATTGAAGCCCAGAAAAGGTTAGGATCCAGTTGTGAAGGCGGGTTAACATTGGATGCATCACAGTCCGCGTGGTAAATGGGGAAATCGTGAGTGTGGAACAAATATTAAAGGTCTTAAATTCAGTTTGGAGTCGGCCCGCACCAGTGTACCACACACATACACACACACACACACACACACACACACACACACACACACACACACA
>BLKM01007091.1:0-27294 GCA_013340265.1 Coptotermes formosanus | reverse complement strand
TACTACTACTACTACTACTACTACTACTACTACTACTACTACTATGAGCATATGCGAGATACCGCGGTTAGTAAAATGACAAGGGGACCATTTTCGATTCTCGTAAGGGACACAGATTGTTGTATATGTCACCACTTTGGAATCGACGCTGATGCCCATCCGGGGGAATTATCTTCCGTCAGGGGGGGATTTGATGAGGCTCTGCATCTGAAAACTAACTTCCATCTCGTGCGTAGGTCCCGAATGCGTGTAGATCTACCTCCGCGGTTGGTACGTCTTAATGCCGTGGTGTCTGACTGAAGGGACATACGACTGTTTTATTTTTCTTTACGTTGGTTTAACCTAATAAATTTGAGACTTGGAAGTTTTTTGTGCGAGACTTGAGACCGTGGTTTGGAGCGTGAAGGAGGCCGGTAAGTAGCTGCTTATTATTCCGAGAGCATTCTCCCTAGGGCGCGAGTAACGGGGACAGATGTGCTTACCTTGCCGCCCCTGGGAGGTTTACACAAATTGCAATTGACACAAATGAATGCTGGTAGCGACGAAACCTACTAATTCATTACACGCAATTAGAAGTGTCTTGTTTGTGTTAATTAGTTTCATTCTGAGCCGCATTAGCCTGGGCGCTCGCCGTTATAGTCGATCTAATTCAAACCCCCTCTGTCCCTGCGATTTCTGCCCCGTGCAGAGGATGCTTGTGAAACCTGTAGTCTTTATGTTCCGTCTTGTTACTGTATTTCATATAGTCGTGAAATGGAAGACGAAAACTGAGAGAACTTTAGTATAATATTCTCATACGTAGGCCAGCAGTTTTAAAAGACACTTATAGCCTGTTCATTGTATGTCCTTTCAAAATGCGGCATTGTTTTCATTCATATGTGCATTGCGTCTAACTGATTATGAAATGCACTTTCTGTTACAGTTTGATAGCAATAGAAGAAGCTTTATTGGTCAGTAGTAGTCAGGTTAGTCTAGACATAAATGCTGGGAAAGCGAAGTATGTGTTTATGTCTCAACCACAGAATACTGTGCATGACAACACAAAGACTGTTAATAAATCCTTCGAAAATGTGGCAGGGTTAAAATGTTTGGGAACGACACTGACAAATCAAAATTGCGTGCATGAAGACATTATGAGCAGATAGAACTCGGGGAATTCCCGTTACTCTTCCATCCAGATCTCTCGTCTCCCAATTTGCTGTCTGAAAATATAAGGTTAAGATGCGACGGAGGAAGTGATGGTAGACTGGAGAAAATTGCGTATGTGTACTCGTTTTTCAGTGTGTTGTTTAACGACGTTGTCAGTTCCTAAGATCATACAACATCGGCGAAATATGAATGAATAAGTATGGAGTGTTGGTAGAATGTTTTTTTTAGTGGTGAAGGGCCCCGCAGCAGACGCTACGGACGCACCGCAGCCTTGAGGCTTCTTGTGCAACCCTGTGATGAAGATGACGATGATGATTATTCTTTTTTTTTGTCCTTTTCCTAGTAATGGAGCACCAATGGAATGAAACTGACAGGGGAAAACCGAAGAACTCGGGGAGAAACCTGTCCCAGTGCCACTTTGTCCACCACAAATCCCACATGGACTGGCCCGGGATCGAACCCCGGGCCTCCGCGGTGGGAGGCCGGCGGCTAACCGCCTGAGCTATGGCATAGTGTTACTAAGAGGGGAAAAGCGAAGTACTCGGAGAAAAAACCTCATTGCCACTTTGTCTATCACAAATCCCACAACGATTGGCCTGGAATTGAACCCGGGCTTCCGTGGGGAGAAAGATGTGTACTCTTAACGAAATGTTATTACGTTGACGAAATTAAGGATGATGGGATGGGTGGGACAGGCGGCATGTATTGGACAGCAGGAAAATGCATACAGTATGTAGGTGGGAAAATCTGAAGTAAGGAGACCGCTTGGCAGGCCTAGGCGTAGATGGTAGGATAATATTAATATGGTCTTAAATAAAATTGGGGCGCAGTCTGGGTTAATCTGACTCAGGATAGGGAAGAGTGGTGTACTGTTGTGCAGACGGTAATGAGCCTTTGGGTTTCATAAAATACTTGGAGTATATTGAGTATTTGAGGACCCGTTACCTTCTGAAGAAGGGCTCTGCTGCACGGAATTAGTTTGACAGAAATGCGTTTCTCGGTAGATTCCTTGTTGCATATGAATTTTTCAGCTTGCTTGGGTTCTCACTCTGGCGTGTTGTACTTCGTACTAGTTTATGCGGTATTATGTTCAGCCACGTGACACTCAAGATCTCGCTTCGAGAGGCTCAAGACTGTTAACTGTGAGGAATAAAAGCGGGTTTCATTTGGCCATATTCCTCAACTTTACTGCCACTATGCAGTATTACGGCACCGAATGTCGCAGCTGTGGAACTACCATTCGCGCTATACATATAGAAGTTCCCTAGCTGCGTTCCCTGTGATTCGACATAAAGGTAAAGGTAAAGCAGTCCCATTACAGGCCTGGACAGGCCCTGAGTGTTCCAGGAGGTTGAGGCTCCCCGATTTCTAGACAATCGGCACATGAAGGTGGTAAGGTTGTCAGCCCTACGCACCGGCCGCGTTTACCCCCCAGGAAATATTCCTGGTACTCATTTCTGTTAGAGGCTGAGTCGACCCCAGGGTCATAGTGCGACCGACAGGATTATGTCAATGAAAAATCGACTGACACCATCGGGAATCGAACCCGCGACCTGCCGGTTTGTAGCGCAGTGCCACCGCGGCCCCATTTCGACATAATATGGCGAATCACAGGGAAGGATATGGAGGATATGGGGCAAACTAGGAACAACCTCAGTTAGAGGCCAGTGCCTGTGCAGTGTTGTGAAAACGTCAGTAGTGGTTAAAGAAGCAACGAAACGTTATCAGGTGGGGGATGGAAACGCCGTCCCTTGGGTGTTCCTGTTTAAAATATGGATTCATACCTTCGTTCTTCTCGGGCCCGGATAAATTAGAATCTCCATTCCGTGCCCAAAATGTGAACCAAACACACTAAGCCCAACACACGTTAACGACTGCATGCTTGACTAATGTTCATGGCAGAAGTGAGGCTTGTTGATGTTTCAAGGGCAAGGCTCATACAGCGTCGAATGGGGTACAAGGGTGATCGTGATAAGTGATAAAATAATGATTTTGAAGGAAGTAGTGGGTTGTCGCTTTGATTTTAGGCTTGTACGTCGGTTATCATAAATGGGGTTTCATAGTTTTGCTCATTTCTTCGAGGAAAATGCTCGGATAGGATCGTAGAAGAAACCGCGGTGGCTTCATTAAACATCCCTTCAGTGCCCTTATTTATGACCGTCCTTCCACCGGATGTCATATAAAACCATACATTTGAGCGAGAGTCGTCAATCAATTAAGCGAGTACAATGACCTGTCTGGACAGCGCGGTTGTGGAGTGAAGTTTGGCATTATGGGTCGACCCGACTTGAGTTGGGAAGCCCCCAACCCTTGCCCCTGTGTCCGTGCTTATAAAAACAAAAAATCACTGTAGTAACATTTATAATTAAACGCCAATTAATGTCTGCATTGCTCTGCAGTATTGTGCGGTGCTCATAATACCGAGATGCAGTGTGCATGTGAGATTCATGTCTCTGTGTTTGTGCAGGTGTAGTGGCAGTGTGCGTCGCGGTGGTAGCAAGGATGACCCCACTCAGCTGGTAGGGACGCTTCAAGTGACGGAGTTAGTAGGCGCCGTCTCAATGCTATACGGCATGCTACTACACCAAGGAGCACCTTCCAGGGGATCTGCCTCCCCGCCCCCTGCACTTCCGCCACATACCATTGCAGTCACTATTGCTACAATACGTCTTCTGAACCGAGTGGCGGAGCTTGACCTGCAGATGTTCCAGGTAAGGTTATCCAATAAAAGTTCTCTCGGAATATTGCTGTGTTTGTGACAAGTCTGTCACAGTACGCAAATGTACTTGCTTAGAAATTTCGTCTTAGAGTTCCTTTAACGTATCCTTGTCGCTGAAGGCATAAGCTGAATAGTAAGGTTACGGTCTTGGTCCTCTGTGATGTGACGCCGTGTAACTTGTCTTCGTGAGAATACAACAGCATGAAGCTGGGTGCAGCAGGTTGCTTTTAATGTTCATCGCCAACACCTCCTTACTTTCTGAAGTCTATTTGTTGTGAATTCCCCTTTTTTGCTGTATTTATAGAATGTGTAAATTGAACGCGTAACGTTGACGAATGTCTGCCCATTTGTCCCTGTCTGCATGTCCCATATCGCATTTCTGGAATTACCCAATGAATTCCAATTATGTCACACTTGTCCCTAGAGAACGGATTATCTTCCTCTGCAGGAAGGACCCGTGTGCGGGGTTTACACCTGTCCAAAGTTTATACTTTAACGATAGCTTAATACCATTTATTCATTCTTTCGATTTTGACAGTAAACACCCGATGAACTCCATGTGCGGTGGCACCGCGAACGTTCACTGGACGTTTTAACAGTTCTATTAAGTCGGCCTAGGACTTGGGCCGAACACCGGAATATGATGCTGGGTGGTTGCCATGCATCTGAAATAATATGACGACCTTCTTTATGGCTCCACAACAAAAGTCTGAAGTCTCTAGCGTGGACCCCTTCCACAGCACCTTGATTCAGGTTGCCGTTGGCAACGTCCGTGGTGAGCCGCCTGAAGAGTCTACGAGTGGAGTTTTTACGACCTCCATTTTCCTTGTGGAGGAACCGTTTCCTTTGTAATTACGCGACGAAGGTGACAACATGTACTATTCGCTATTGGTTGTCCCTGATTCCACCTTGAACTTTTATACGTCCAACCTCGGACCTCCGAGTCGTACGTCGTGTGTCAGGCGAAACATCTGCGCTTGCGTGTCGCCGCCGGTTTTCTGCTGAACAACTCTTATCCTCACTGGATTATTCGACTTTGTACCCTGAGAATTATAAGTAGTCAACCCTGTTCTGGAAGGCACGTTTCAGTCTCCGATTCTTAGTGCAGCAGCTTTTATAGAATATAAACATTCGCCCACGACGATGACGAGTTTAACTCCTCTGCGTCAGTGTCTGTACAGAACATTTCGTTACGTTAATATATTGTCGTCGCAGCGTTTTTGGCGCGCCTGTGTCGGCGACGGCTTCGTTTGGCGTCTTGCTCAAAACGTAACTCCCGCTGCACGGCCGTTTCCCTGTGCCATTATTGGTTTAAGACGCCATTACAGTTTTATTGTGTTTTTGCTTGCTGCTGACGCGTAAACACTGTCATAGTGGTTCATGCAGCACCACGATATGGTTAGCTGCTTTGGCATGTGTGGGCTTTCGAATTAACCATGGCGACAGCGGCATCAGACACGATTAATGTGGTGGGTAATAACCCTTACTTTTCGTACGAGTTGTTAAGTTAACGGTGCCGCAGAAGTAGATAGATGAATGGGCAAGATGTTTCTCTGCCTCCGACTCAGCAACCTATGCTGTTGTATAACCATGGCGAAGCAGCCTCAGAGACGAGCAGCGCCGTATTTTAATCGTATACGTTATACTCGTAGCGTGAGAATGGAACGTAAGACTCGTGGAATTAGTGCCCATGACATTTTTGCAGTAGTTCTGACGCTGTGGTTCGCCAACTCTTCGTTGGGTATAACTCGACAATGGCATTTCTATATAGGCTGTGTCATGCATGGCTGAGGCAGTTTGTCATGGGTCTGTCGCTACGGAGACCCAGGTGTAGTTCCAGGCCAGTTAGTGTGGGATTTTTGGTGGAAGGATTTGTACCGGGACAGATTTTTTTCCGGGTACTTGGGTTTTTCCATGTCAGTATCATGCCATCAAGGTTCCGTACTCGTTCTTGGATTTTTTGACCGAAGTTACAATATAACAGTTGACGACGTCATTACATGACGCACTTAAAAAAGACGGATTTTTCGTGTACGGATGTTATTTGTAAGTAAATAAGGACGATGGTATGGGCGGTGGTGCTTCATTAGTTTGTTTCGGGAGGACTTTTTTTGCGGTCTGTTGCCGTTGCATAGTTAAGTTTGTTCCACGGACTAGGTAAAGGGATAGCAATGTGGGGTCACGTGCGTGTATGGAACAGATATATTTTTGCGTGTATGTATATGTAATATTATATACTGCACATATTCTAAGTGTTGCCTATTTATAAGAAGGGTGATAAGACAGATTGCAATAACTATCGAGGCATATCACTTTTGTCGACTACGTACAAAATTCTATCCAACATCCTTTTGTCAAGGTTAACTCCATATGCAGAGGAAATTATTGGGGATCATCAGTGTGGATTTCGACGTAACAGGTCAACCACTGATCATATATTCAGCATTCGTCAAATACTTGAGAAAAAATGGGAATACAATGAGGCAGTGCATCAGCTATTTATAGACTTCAAGAAAGCCTATGATTCAGTTAGGAGGGAGGTCTTGTATAATATTCTCATTGAGTTCGGTATCCCCATGAAACTAGTAAGGTTAATAAAAATGTGCCTAAGTGAAACATATAGCAGAGTTCGGGTAGGCAAACATCTGTCTGACACGTTCCCTATTAAGAATGGCTTGAAACAAGGAGATGCTCTGTCGCCATTGCTTTTCAACTTTGCTTTAGAATATGCCATTAAGAGGGTTCAGGCAAACCAGGAGGGCTTGAAATTGAATGGTACACATCAGCTTCTGGTTTATGCTGATGATGTTAATATATTGGGCGGAAGCGTACATAGCATAAAGAAAAATGCAGAAGATTTAATGATTGCTAGTAAGGAGATTGGTCTAGAAGTAAACGCTGAGAAAACTAAGTACATGGTCATGTCTCGAAATCAGAATGCACGACACAATCGCAACATAAATATAGATAATAAATCCTTTGAAAGGGTGGAAGAATTCAAATATTTGGGAGCAACCCTAACGAATCGAAACTCCATTCATGAAGAAATTAAGAGCAGATTGAAGTCGGGGAATGCTTGCTATCATTCGGTGCAGAATCTTTTGTCTTCCAGGTTGCTATCCAAAAACACAAAGATTAGGGTATACAGAACTATAATTTTACCTGTTGTTCTGTATGGATGCGAAACTTGGTCTCTCACACTGAGGGAGGAACAAAGACTGAGGGTGTTCGAGAATAGGGTGCTGAGGAGGATATTTGGGCCTAAGAGGGACGAGGCGACAGGGGAGTGGAGAAGACTACATAACGAGGAACTTAATGACCTGTACTCATCACCAAATATTATTCGGGTAATCAAATCGAGAAGACTGAGATGGGCGGGGCATGTGGCACGTATGGGGGAGGAGAGAGGTGCATACCGGATTTTGGTGGGGAGACCCGAGGGAAGGCGACCACTTGGGAGACCCAGGCGTAGATGGGAGGATAATATTAAGATGGATATTCGGGAAGTGGGATGGGAGGACATGAACTGGATTGATCTGGCTCAGGATAGGGACAGGTGGCGGGCTCTTGTGAATGCGGTAATGAACCTTCGGGTTCCATAAAATGCGGGGAATTTCTTGACTAGCTGAGAAACTGTTAGCTTCTCAAGAAGGCCTCTGCTCCATGGAGTTAGTTAGTTAGTTAGTTAGTTAGTTAGTTAGTCATATTCTAAGTGTTTTCTTTTCAGACCGCTTTGAAGGCCTCGTAATAGATGGGAGTTTAATATAAAAATATGAAACAAACAGGATACGAGGTGTGGATTGAATTTGTCTGGCTCAGGATAGGGCTTTTGCGGATACGGTAATGAACCTTTGTATTCCATAAAATGAGGCGAATTTCTTGAATTACCGGCGGACCTAAAGTGATTCTGTTTTGTGAAGTTAGTTAAGTGTTTTCATTAGATAGAACGGTGTCGGCATTGGAATGTGGTAGGCCTATGTGGGACGAGACAGTTTGTGTTTGACGAAAAATGTACTTGCGCCATATGACAGAGAACACGTTCTCTTTTATAATCATATATGCCAAAGGTCGAATAGGTAACATTAACGTAGCTTTGGATTAGATTTGTAGGATGTTCTTGTTTTGTTTCCTTCTGTAGAGAGAAGTTCTAATACGCCTGCGGCATGAAATAATACATATAGATTGGAACATAATACATATGCCTGTATTCGCATGTGGATAAATGCACACACAACTGAACGTTTACAGATGTACATGCACGCACGCATTTGCATATGCATACACACACAACACAGACGTTCAATTTTGCATACATACGTCTACTCAGTTGGTGGTTCGCGTATTGTGAAAGAGTTCGTGGAGTTATAGTCATGGGCGATATGGTAGATGCGTTACGAAAGTTATCCAAGGGCCAAAGTTGGGATGTTCCAGTGATAGATAGTGCAATGGATCTTGTATAAACATTTGCCGGGAATGGGAAATTGTGGGGCAAGGGAGTGGGAAATGGGCCCCTGGTAAACCGCGTAGGCCACGCCAATGTTTGTCTCGGTCTCCAGCAATGTTTGGACGGATTTAATTGAATGATTTCACCATCTAAATTAGCTTTTGTGCTTGTTGGCCCTGTAGGACGTTTCAATTTGTGTGCCTCCCCCTCTCTGTCCCTCGTCTGGGTTCATCTGTGTACATAAGGTCTGCACCGCTCCGCAGCTGCCTGCTTGCTGCATACATTCACAGTATTGATTACGAATCAGGTTTTTGCTTACAATAATGCAAACCGAAGCGTCTGTTAAATATGTAGCAGTGTGATTTTATGTGTCGGACAGGCGGACGTTGTGGGTCAGGTGGCCCGTTGCGTGTTACGCTGGAAATACCTTGCCTGCGACCCCTGTTCCGTGTGGTCTGTATATCTTTGACATGTGAGAATCTCAGAAATAAAACTTTGTTGGTGTCACTAACCAATTAAAAGGAATGCGACCTTTACCATGGAAATACACAAACAGAAGGGTTTTTAGAAAAGAAACTAACCTCTGCTTCTTCATAAACACGTAAGGACCGTTAATCACAAATGTATATGGAAAATATTTTTTATTGCTAAGGGTTCTACGTGTTTCGACTTATTCAGAAGCCATTATCAGGTGCAGGCTAATAACAGTAAATACCCATCTAAACAAAATTGAGATCACAATAATTTTAATTGATAATATGTTGTATTTAAGTGTTTTTTTGTAGTATATTTTTAGCCTGTGCCTCATGATGGCTTGTGATATGACGACACATGTAACTCTTTGGACTGTAAAATACTCTGCAAATACAATGGTGATTGGCGGCCCTTCTGGTCATCTGTTTACCTGCGGATCACAACGGGGTTTCTTAAGTTTGTACTTCTTTGCACTAACATTGATAACGATGTGTGTAACGATGGAGAACAGTATAATTAAAATGGCTTGATTAGTGCGCTGTTTGGTTTTAAAGCCGAGCCTAACAGTTTATTTACATATCAGTTCCACGTGTAGACAGTGAATGTAAGGTTGCAGGGAACATTCCCTCCGCGCGAAATGTAGCGGTTACATTGCCGTGGCTCATTTATCAGAGCCTCTTTTGCAATATCGGTGTGCGTAGCATCAAGGCGAACTTCGTGTTAGAGAGTGGCATGTTTTAAGGGACGTAGTCTCCTGTGGAAGTACTAAAACGCAAAAATTAAGACCATTTAAGCTTTGACGGCGACCAGAAGTGATAAAATCTTCTCAGGCGACCAGTCACATCAGTTCTGTTCCGAATATACGCAGCTGGACGCCAAAGGAATTTTTATATAAATTTTTTACCCTATTTTAAAGTGTGTCTTTCTGGCATAGCGTTTACGCTTCATGTGACGCATGTCGATGTTTCGTTGCCAGTGCAATCTCTAGGCTGGTGTGTGATGGAGTTAATACACTTACTGTTTAACGGCCGACCCGTTCATTGATAGTTTTGTATGAATGGGAAATCTGGTCTCACTCTAAGGGGAGAAAATGGTTTGAAGGTATTAGAAGGAGAAGTGTCGAGGAAGATATTTGGGCTGACGAAACTTGAGGTAACAAAGTACAGGAGATTATTACATAATGAGCTTCATAATTAGTGCTCATTAATAGTGTTGGTCTCGATCAAACATAGAATTTCTTACCCAGCTGAATAAGTGTGAACATTTCGAGAAGGAGCTGCACCTTTTAACTAGTTAATTGTATTTATGCATGACAAATAAATAGTAGTAGGTGCAGCTACATCTTTAATTTAAAACCGTGTCGTAAAGACGTGTGGGGAGTGAAGGTAAAGCTCCACGAATTTGTTAACCACGATACTGGATGTGAATGAAATAACAAACGTTGCCAACTGACGAAATTGTCATTTGGCAATGTCTAGTGCAGGGAGGCTATAGACTGTGCTGTTTTCATTTGCTGTATTTACTTTGGCCTAAATAGGATTACGAGAAAGGTGAGTGAATCCGACTCTAGATTTGGTTCGTCAGCGTCTTGACGTCTTGAGAACACCAACCAGCCTACGTATGCCCGAATTGTTGCAGATGTTAATTGCCATTTGTTGTGTCTATAAAAACAAGCGTCACACTTTGCGAATAATTTATTGCTGTTTAACAGGTTTGACCTCTTTGAAGACTAAAATGAATCGTCGTCACGTACGGTTGGTCCAAAGGTCGATAAAAAAAAAGCGTTCTGTTGTATTAACGGGAATGTCAGTGCTGGGTTACGCTAGTGAATTTGTAAAACGGTATTGTTGGGTGTGAGTGGAACATGGAGGATCTGATTTCGAACAGTGTTTGTAAATCCGGTAAGTGATAAATAATTTATAACGTATTTTATTACACTGACTTTTGGGCCATCTATATAGAACGGTTCAGTCCGTACCTGACAGAGAATACAGTGTGCTGCCAATGGGAAGACCAGTTGGTGAATGCCTCATATGGACACAGTCGGTGTTAATTACGAGAATCGTGAGATGCACATATGTGCACTGTGTAGACAACATGCAGATTTTTTTTTGTGTTAAACCTGGCGGTACTTACATAACTATTAATCGCGAGGTTGTAAAGGGTTATGTAGTACAGACCTTTTCTCGCAAATCCGTCGATGAGCTGTGGCTTCGAAATACTTTTAACCAGGTTCTGATTAACCTTTTAAAGCGTAGCGGTAACTTTACGTACCACCAGGTTTAACATTAGAAAATGCTACGTGGTGCCCACATTGCGTTTATGTGTTTTGTACGGATCTCAGAACAAACAGCAACTTTTGCCTTATAAAACATTAAGAGATTGGTTTTTATAACCGAAGTGTAGAGTGTTTACAGCGCGGTACGCACTGAGTCCTTATATAAAACAGATACGCTTCGTCTTTAAAGGGTTAAAAATGGTCGGTCACTCCTATGTGGCCTACAGTGACGGCAGTTTTTCACGAATCAATTTATAGATTGGTTATAATCGATGCTGTCAGTGTATCTAGTGATTTGACCTTCACATTACTTTCTTTCGTTATTGGTGCTTGGTCGTACTTGAGGCTTTTCAAATTGTTTTTTGTGGGGGTTCCTAAGCCTTTTTTGGGACATTATGCGTTGGAAAAAATCCAAAATAACAGTTTTTCTGAGTTCTTTATTAGAACATAAAATCACAGGGTACAGAACCGTGTTAAGCGGGATTCGAAACCGCAACTTCAAAATTATTGTGCGTAACTATTATTCGAAATATCCCGTTGTGATAATAAAGTTTAATGGGATAATCCGTCAGTCACAACAAAAACTTTTTTACTGTTTTCAGAGACAGCTATAAGAAGTTTTTGTTGTGACTGATAGATTACTTCATTATAGTCCTCCTTTATTCTTGTGCGTCTTAGTCCTGCAACCGGAGTCGTTTTTCGCTTCTGTATTGCCCGTAATATGTACCATATTAAGTATTTCATATTTAAACTGAACTTCACAATCCATTTTTTGTGTATATCGTGGACCCTGTTTTGCATTTTAATTGTGTAGTCAAATTATTTTTACGTGAGTTAGCCCCTTCATAAATTTTACTGGTGCGGAATATATGTTCACCTGCATGCAGTGTGACAAATTAATATTTCCGGGCTCTGAACAGCATGTTGAAATATCGGCGTCTATCAATCTCCTTTGTACATGGTTTTAGAGGCCTTCTGGAAGGAACGAGCCATGCAGACGATACGTATATGTCTGTTGTCTATTTGCATCACCTGTCATTAATTATAACAGATAGAAGGAATAGATTTCATGCTGGAACATAAGCTGTATATTATCAGACTGTGTTCACGCAGCTACGATTTTTACCTCCTCAGGCCGGACATGTCTCTCTCCGCTCGTACATATGTACCGGTAGTCTTCTATTTATGTCGACGGTATGTTCCTAGAAATGGCGACATAAATCGAAACTACATGTCATCATTCAATCCTAGGCTGCACTTACTGGTCGAAAGAATGCGGACAGAAAATCCGAACGATCTACGTATATAGGATATAACCGATTCCACTTTAGCACTGTGGTAGCATACCTTAGAAGCATTCTGTCTTGGTGTGGAGTACTTTAAGTTTCTGAAGTTTTCCGTAATTCTAGCTTTAACACATCTAACGCTTACAACTGTTATTTACATATCGGTACGCAGATGCAACATTCGCTATCCGTAAGTTGTCAGAATACCCCCTTGCACTCGCTGTTCTTTCATAAGATTTCAAAGAAGAAAATGTCCGTTCGAAAGCTTAAGAGTGGCTGAATGGAACTGCAGTTATAAAGGTTCTTTTGTGTTGACAAAATGCGATCTGACTTTGACCTGTGTGGCATAATAAAATTTGAAAACTAAAGACTCGGATGCTTTTCCATGAACGGTTCAGCGTAGGCCGGCTTACTGACCGAAAACAAATTTCCTGATGCAGAGTCATTCTTCAGTGACTGATAGTTGCTGAGGCACCCCAAGTTTGTTACATTGTCTACAAGTGTTCCCCACTAATACCTATACTGAGCAGGATGAATCGCTGTCTTTAATTAGAGCCATCAAAATGATCCCTCGTGGTTTTCGGACCAAAATTTTATATGCATTCTTAATCTGTCCGTTACATGCTACGTGTACGAACCCAACTTAGTCTCTTTAATACTATCATCCTGATGATGATGATGATGATGATGATGATGATGATGATGATGATAATAATAATAATAATAGTGAAGACTACAAATCGTGAAGCTCCTCACTGTGAAATTTTCCCAGTCTCCTGTCACTTCTTGCCTTAAAGCGAGAGACAAATTTTTGGACTTATTTCCCGTAAAATTATAATTTTATCGCCCTAGCTTTTACTTTGTACGTTTCTAGCTAGCAGGCAGGAAAGACCAAAGATTCTGAATTATCGCTTCCAAATATTCTAATTTTACTAAATTTTCAAATAAGCAGTCTAACTGAAAGTAACAAAGGGGCTAGCATAACCGACCAGGTTGTCTCAAGCTGGACGGCGATATGTTTGTATCCAGGAGGTATTCGCTTCTAATCTCCACTGGTTACGCTGATATGTTGACCAGATTCTTTTCTTCCCTCAGTCCATTCAGATGAATAAATGGACGGTATCTTGAAATAGGCAGTAAACTGCTTTCTGGCGACTCCTTCTCAGTTAAGGCCATTGGATCGAAGTAACCTCCGAGTTTGTTCCATCGCCGTTAAATAGCCAGTGTACCAACAAAAATAAATCCTTGAATTTGAGTCGTGGTGTATAATACAGGTTTTAGGGCGGTGTCTTTCAGAGTCACTATGAGACCTTGTAACAAAAAGATGTAGCGGTAATGAAGGCCTCGTTTAACGACTTCGTTTGAAGTATTGGAGTAGGGCGTAGGTTAGAGTGAGGTTGATTGATTGACTCCACTTACACGCAAAGATGAGCTAAACAACATTATGAAACCACGATGAACAGTTAATCACAAAATTCGCTCGTATGTACATTCACCAACCAGTCTGATCATAACATATCCACGAGCAAACCCTCCAGCTCTGAGTACTCCCGTGAGAGTGGCTCTCCTAATGAATCTGTCCAGTCTGGTGGTGCACCGGCAAATATCCATGTGTTTGTATAGAAGATGCGTTGATTCCATTTAACAAGCGTCTGTAACCCCAACCAATCAAGCATCGAGAGCGCTGTACAGTGGGGTGTAATCCATATTTAAAATCATGAGCTATTAATATTTTCACATTTTAACAAAAGAATTGGATTGAAACCCCTTGTTTGCTCGTAACGTGTTTTATATAAAATTGATAGGCTTGCTGTCTTTACCCCTGTTTTCTGTGCCACATAACTAACGATTCAGTACGACTGTGCCTCAAGCAGATTTCTGAAAGACCGTCCTTGATTTAATAACATGTATCTCGGAACAGAACTCCTAACGCTTACACGCTAATTACATATATTTATGTACCTGTGGTTGTTGTTGTTGTTGTTGTTGTTGCTGTTGTTGCTGTTGTTGTTGTTGTTGCTGCTGCTGCGCGAATATGGAGGTTCTCACCACATAGGAACCTACCTCCTCCATCTGCGTTGGAAGAACGGACTTATTCAGAGGCTGCAGGTTCCGCCAGAAGTTGGTAACTGTCTACCAGACAACGCGGCGTCACACCCCACAATACTGCAGTTATTTTATTTTTGTAAAGAGTTTATTAAGTGCACATTGTGTTGGCATTACATTTCGTGGATATCAAATCAAAGTTTCGTACAGTCGTTATGCTTTGTAGTTGTTGACTTAACAAGCAGTGGGTTGTGTAGTGTGCGGACGTGTTTATGATCTGTGCCCATGCCGTATTTAAAATTTCGGTCTTTAATGGGAACTAGAAAAGCTAAAGCTAAGGTAAATATTCGCACGATCGCAATATTATTAGTTTCTTATTCTTCTTTTTCTTCGTTTTCTTCCATAGCTCGACATCCGTTCTGAGCCTGGGCCTCATTATTGAAGTTTCGAGATCAGTATTGTTAGTTCACATTCTGCCAAATTGTTACCTGAAGAAAGGTTGCCTCTTTTCGATGATACCTTCATCATCTGAGGGCCGTGATTTAACTAGCGGCAACATAGCTTAATCCTTGCAAGTTCGTTAATCCGCAATGTTGTTACTGATTTTAGTAAATTAGAAATCAAGACTTACTGCTTTTGGGTGGCCTTCAATGGTTCGTACCCATTTCTTTTTGGTGAAAATCCCTCAACTGGTTGAAATTTGAAAACGTGGGACACACTATCCGCCCACTCACGCTTATTTGCGTAGCTTGTGGATTGAGAACGTCTAGGAGGGTGGTGGGAAATTTTCATGCTAGATATTATTTAGCGTGTTGGCCTCTTTGATCCCAGGGGATATAACGGGTCGTATGCAGGCCGGAGGCAGATCGTTGATAGCTGTCGAGATGAAAGAACACACACGATGTAATTGGATATGTCGTAAATGCAGTTTATTTGTTACAGTTTCATTAGTCATTGGTTTGATATACATTTGTATGCATGCTTCTGTTAATTCAATTGGTACAAAGCGACACACAACTTTTTGTCCCCTTTAATGTTTCTCTGGCGTGTGGGAGTGATAGGCTAGCGCGAATCCCTCTGTCTTGTTTACACCAACCTCGGTGTGGACAGCAGTCTGTGTCGTTAAGGAGTCGGCTACTGCGCTGCAAGGTGAGGTTGCCTTGCAGCCCAGTTTCAAATAATGTGCGGTACAAAATGTCCAGTCACCAAACGTTATTTTTTTCTGTACACAAGCCAGGATTTTGCCTATCACCTAATTTTCCTTACAATTCAGGAAGGTCGGTCCGAGCTGCTTCAAATCCCAGCTCGGACTGTTACAAAACACACATACAGACACACGCACACAGCGTGGTGATTTCATTGACCTTTTACTTTCTGTCTTTTATTTCTTTTTTCTTTTTTAGTTTAAGGACGGAAACTAGGCTAATAGCGGTGTTTGTTGATTTACTAAGCATCACATTTAGAAGAGCGACTAGTCTGCCACGGGAGAGGGTTTGGTGATTGGTTCTTATTAACACATTACTGCGCCTTCGAGTTTTATAAAGCGGAAACTGAGTGACTGCCATCTTCTGAAGAATGCTGCTCCATAGAATTATTTACTTGCCTCACATCCGCAGTAATCCATACAAGAGTCGAAGAGTCGCATTTACGCCTTCTAGTCATTCGCGTTCGTTACCTTTTTGCCTTCCCCATTTGTCCTGTTGATTTAGTCCGGCATAATTAACAGCAGAGGTAATAGACTTTTTACTCTTATTAGCTATACTAATTAACTAACTTGACGATACAAGTTGTTTCTTAAGTAGCTGAAAGATACGGAGTATTTATCAAGAAATTCCTCACTTTATAAGTTTAAACATTCATGCTTGCTGCAAGAACCGTATGTACGGCGTTGGCAGAATCCGTGTCTCAACTAAGCAACCACGTAACTTTCCTTCTACGCACAAGTCTTCTCTTGAGGCTTTTCATTTCTTATTTCCTCCATTTTTCACATTTTAGTCCATTCCATCGACATTGATTTAGTCACTCTAGCAATAACAGATCAGTAGGAGTGAATGTTCGTACAGTGATTTTGCTCGTATTTCGTTAAACATGGATTGCACTACCACATACTGAAAATGTGTGGAAGAAATGTGAAGAACTTACTGACATATTGCTTATTATTAACCCGTTTTGGACGTTGATTTTGAGAATGGTTTATATTTCGATTTTTAACGGATTGTCTTATTGGACCGATGAGTAAAAAAAATGCGTATTGAGGAGCTTTGTAACTTATACTCCTTACAAAATAATATTCGGGTGATCAAATCAAGGGGAATGAGAAGGGCGGGGTATGTGGCGCACATGGGTGACAGGAGAGGTGCATACAGAGTTTTAGTGGGGAAATCTAAGGGAGAAAGATCATTTGAAATGGCTACGCGCCAGATGGAAGGTAATATTAAACTTAGATCTTCAGGAAAGAGGATGTGATAGTGTGGACTGGATTGACGTGGCTGGGGGTAGGAACAAGTGCCGGGCTGTTGTGAACACGGTAATGAATCTTCGGCTTCTACAAAATGCGGATAATTCCTTGACTATGTGAGGAACTAGTAGCTTCTCAAAAAGGATTCCACTCTGTGGAGTTACCAGTTAACACCAAAATTAAATTTTTAAAGCATTTAGCTTTCCTCCAGCACCAGCTTTAATCGAAATTTAATGTACGGCGTGAGGTATGAGCCCCTTATGTGCGTAACTTCGTGCAGTTCGTTCAAAGAAATTATAATACGCACAGAGATTACTGCGTAACCTGTGTTGTGTTGTGTTTGCTTGCAGAGTGTGCTTGGGGCTGAGGGAATCTCCCTGCAGTTCCGCCACATCGCCAGCTATTTACTGTGGTATTGTTCCTACGACAAGGAGAAGGAACTGCTTCATGAAGTTGTTCGAGTAGTCGGCTTCTTCACTGTTCGCAACCAAGAAAATCAGGTGGGTGTTGCGTGGTATTAGCTCAAGTTTTGCAGGCATTCATGTAGGAATGTCTTTAACCTGACCACTGGTACAGGAGGAAGATTAGTTTGTTCTGGATTGTGAGGCCGTGTGGTCGGTTTTGTAGATACGTGTTTAAGGGGAACGTGCTTTCTACATATTCAGAGTACAAGAGTACTTGTCACTCTTCTATCCTGAAGGTGGAGGCAACACGTTTCTCCGAAGCGCTAGTACCTACTTACCAAAGTGCATGGTATCACATTCCAGAACAGAGCGGTCTTTTAAGTTATCACTTTGTGAATCCATGATCTTAGGGGAAAATCTTGAAATGTTTTTTTTTTCGCATAAGCCCAAATGTTTTCCTTTCACACAACAAAGCACATTCTTCATTCTGTGCAATGGAATGGAGAGGCTAGAGATATATCTCGCATTTTATTTGTATCGGAAGAGAGAAACGAAGGCGGGTATCTGGTGATTAATGCGAACCGATTTGACGATAATTATATGAAATATCATTTCCAACGCGTGACATGGCTGAAGCGGTTAATCGCCGGATCTTAAGAATAAGTCCCGGGTTCGGTCCTGGTCCAGTCCATGTGATGGTGTGGACAGGGAGAGAGCGGTCGTTACAGGGACTTGCTACGGGATGGACGGTCCAGGGATCGAATCCCGTTGGGGGTGAGATTTTCTGCACCCGGCCAGACCGGCCCTGGAGCCCACCCAGCCTCCTGCACAATGGCTACTCGGTCTCTTTTTTGAGGTAAGGCCACGCCCTGGCGTGGCCTTAACCACCCATTCTCACTTAGCGCCGAAGTTAAAGTGTAGAACTCTACTGCTACTCCCGCTGTGGGCCTTCGTGTCCTGTTATAGGGTGAACTTTACACTTTTGTTGTTACAACAGCAGTCGTATGTTGAACGCGTTTACACATACTTCGTTGACTGTAAAATGACATTTGATACACATCCAAAAAAACTACACTTCGGAATGTATTTTTACTGTAGTCCGTAATTTTTGTCTGATTTTTTTTTTATTTCGTGACTGGAAATGTCATTGCAGGGGACAAAACTTTTAAGAGCAAAAGTAGTGAAAATCCAAGCGGGAACTGCAGTTATTCGAGAGAGGGAGCTCAAGTTCGTAGCATCCTGATCTGCCTGTGCTGTGCTCAGCGATGTCTACATGTGGGGTAGGGCACTTCCAGCGTCTCCTGCAGGTGAATGATACGGGCTAATTTTAAATGCGCCATTCTGTACTGTAGCTTTCTGTGCACTGTCTTTCACTTACCTGGCTCAAATCACTCTCTGCTCTCCTTCAGTGGTAGGTAACCACCACAATTGTTGCAGCTTTTTGAAAAATTAAGCAATCAGCCATGTCTCCTTCTTTTACACTGACTGATTTTCGCTTGAGGAGGCTGATTTAAACATGCGATTCTAAAAGTCGGTCTCCTTTCACGAAATGCTAGATTTATGTTGTTAGTTTCGACTAAAGTTTTGGGAATTTTCTATTTTCTGCAGCCCGTAATTAAACACACCACCTAGTTGATTTTTTTTACTGTTCCAGCAATGAAGGCATGTAAATTGAGCATAAAAATTATTTAAAGTTGAATGTTGCCACGGAACATATTTTTTATATGAATCAAGCCACGACAGATGTATGCTTACAGTCACAAAACATTACTGTTGGAACAGTAAGTGTCATGGTTTGTAGCATGACATCGAGTTTCGCGTACTTAATAGCAGGTATTTGTGGCGCCGTCCTGGTGTCTCATTGGCTGCCCGTGCTATCTTAATGACGGCGCGTCACCGGAAATACCTCTTTCTTGTTGCCGAGGAAGGGAAGGATTTTGTCACCAGGCCGCTCGCTTGTTCTGGTCTGGCCATTAAGATAAGTTGCGGCGCCATGCCGAGAGAAAGAGACGACCAGTTCACGTCGTGGTTTGATATTATTTATGTAGCTTTTTAGTAGATGGTATTCTTTTATGAAGCTTTTTATTTTCCTTACCCGTCTGTCACGGTGTAGCAAAAACCTCAAGTAACTCCACATAGGCCTACTTCCACAAAAATTACGTCGCTTGTCTTTAGTAATGCGTGTTATTTGTGGTGCTTATAAAATAATACTGAAAGGTGTCAATAAAGAACATTTAGTTCCATTTGTTCAGTGTATTCGTGGAATAATGCCATCCAACACCAAATGCTGAAAGGAAACGTCCGATTTGTACAGCAGAGACAGGCCTCATCACTATTCTGTGTATGAAATACATGGTTGAACCAGATGAGAACGTACCGATTTATCGATATGTGTGGTTCTGACTGCGTTGGCTGTGAGGAGTTTCGTATTCTGCATTGTAAAGACCCACAGGCGCAACCGGAATTTTTCTGTGGGGGGAGGGGGAGCTGACCTTGAAGCTATATATAATTTAAGTTTGATTTTAAAAGCTATGTTATGAAAATAATGTCAGAATCTCTGAACCGATACCTGATTAGGTTACAGGGAAAATTAAAAGTAACTGGAAAAGAACAAATCTCCGAGTAGGCTTATATAATCCCAGGTTCTTTTTATGTTTTTCAGTATTCCAATTTAGTAGTCGTCAGCCGATTTCGGTAGCTGATTTAGGCTGAAGCATAAATCACGTAAAGGCTTTGATATCATCGGGTCAACAAAATCTGTGTTTTTTAAATTTCCGTTTAGAGGGGGCTGCAGCCCAGCAGTCACCCCCCCCCCCCCCGCTAGATGCGCCAGTGCAAAGACAGGTGTATCGATGATATGTAGAGAAATGAATTGCCGTTTATTTTGGGGATCGAAAATGCACGCTGTGGTCAAAATGAAGAGTTTTTAGGCGCGTTCGCAAAGCTGCGAAAAGCCACTATTAGCTTCGTTATCCGTCTGTCTGTCTGTCCGTCCGCGTGGGAAAACTCGGCTCAAATTGAACGGATTTTCATGTCGCTTGATACTTTAATATTTTTCGAAAATTTGACGAGAAAATTCAAATTTCATTAAAATCTGACAGACTAATGGGTACCTTACATGGGTTTCTTCAGTTTCTCCAGTAATCATCGGAATAGTGTGTCGACTGACCACGGCCGCTTTATTGCAAATCCTTTCCAGTTCGTAATGCTCTCGGACGCTGATTACAGTCCGAGCTACCGACAGCGCCGTGAAATGAGAAGAAACAGTGCTTTAGAGGGATAAACCCGAGGAAACAGATCGCTGTAGAAGATTCGAGTAACATTCAGTTCTTGTGTTTAGAGTCTAAAGCCAGTAGTCCGACCTCGTGATACGTAGTCATAATTTGTTCTTACATTCATATTAATATTTCATAGTCTTGTGCCAAGTAATTAATTTTTCTTGCTATAATGATCTATATACACCGTATCTGTTGCTTCCTCTAATTAGGTCTCAATAGACGTAGCATTTTTCAATTGTCAGACGAATTTTTTGCCCATTGTAATTATTTTGAGGTTATTAACTACAGGAGTGAAGGTTTTGCTTACGACTCCTTCTGTCTTGTCATAATAGGTATGACGTTTACTGGCAAGTTGATTGATTGCAGACTTAGGCCTGTTTCTTGTATGTGGGCACCACCACGTACGGAGAATGCAGGTCAGTTTGTGATGATGATGATGTGGAAGCTGGGTGTAATCAACGGCGTATACTGGTAGTACTGTTGTGGCCTGGAGCCATCCAATACAACATTTCCGGCAACCTTTCATTAATCTTGTTGTTACACCGTCTTGGTTCTCCTACCGCCGTGACGTTAGTGTGCAGGTGTGGTAAACAGTCGGACACATCCTAACAGGTGTAAGTTGCGTACGTGTAATTTCATACCAGCGAAGGCTAACTGTGGGGAATAACAAGTGTAGAGCCGTTAATAAGAATAAATTTCCTAAACATACATTTTTTATACGACTTTCCTGTACGTAATTATATTTCCTGTGGCGTCTGAGAACGCCCGCATGTTATGAATATTAAAGTGCATTTGTTTGCATGGTTTAACGTTACACATTTGCGAGGCACGTGATGATTTCTGTGGTATTTGAGTTTTGATGCAAAGAATATACAGTTTGGCACAAAAATATAAATACTCGGTTCGAAGTGGAGCAAGCCTCACCCTATGGGACAGATCTTGAACAGTCATTGGTACTCTTCGGGATTAGCCAATGGATTACAGGCTGGGTGGGCCTTTGAGGCGACTTTAGGTGAAGATTACAAATCCCTGTCCCTACTGGGAACTGAAGCCAGCCATCCAGGCTGTCAGTTTACACACATTTGTGTATATGATGGAATCTGATTTAAAGGTAATGTGCATGTACTCTCTGGTGTGCGTTGAGGATTCGTTAATTTGGTTATGGCGTAATCCCACGTGGAAGAACTGAGGCCCCAGTTGCTTGCATGTAGGCATGTTGTTTTAAAACCTCATATCGGATAGAAACGATTGATTCTGTGTTACGAACGTCGCTTTTTCAGCCACAGTTTTTATAGCTTAGCTTGTTATGATAATAAATTTTGACGGATTATTTGTAAAGCACGCGGAAGGAAATGGTCATGTACTGTGTTAGAACTTACCTGAAGGAGCTGGGGAAAATGACAAAAGTACCTCATTTAGGGTAGCTGGTCTTAGGTCGAGAAGCGAACCCAGTACGTGACGAAGTCGAAGCAGGAGTGTTAACCAGGACAAGTTAACGAAAAGTATTTCAGTGCTGGTTGACTGTGTTACAACGAAGCAACGAGTATCAACACATCATAAATACGATACTTTGTATAGTGGTTACGATGTTATCACAGTCGGGTTGTAAGGAACTTTATAGGTCTGATTGTGATCTGCGTCCCTTCGACACTTCCCTACTTGAATCCGCAACGTACTGAAAGCTCTCTGGTTGTAAAGCGACAAGCGTGAAGCCGGATGAGTTAGTGGAGATCTACTTTCACTTCTCATATACACATTCGTGGCTTGATAGGCACGAGAGTGTATCTGTAACTTCATTTTGCAAGATGTGTAAATTAACCGTCGACCATGTTGTCTGACAGCCGTAGCAATGTGTTACATGTTTGAATCTGGTCCGGAGTTTCGGATGCTGACGTCGGCTTTCGTGGGTTTCTTCATTCTTTCCAAGCGAATACCAGGATTGTGCTTGCAAATGGTCCAGGATGGCTTCTTTCCTCTTCCTTCAAAGTTCACCCACGCTTGAGTGTAGTGTCTGGTAGTGTCCACGCATATAATATTGGTTCAAGGATGAAAGAAGTTTGATAAAACTTTGTGTCGAAAAGTCTGGCAGAAATTTGTGGACCAAATGTAATTACGGTTCATACGGGGCGCTTTTTACCATTTTTCCTTAGGCCTATTAGATGAAGCTAGGTATTTCTATAAATGTATGCCAAACACAATAAGAGTGAGAAACTCTGTGAAATATGGAGTAATGTGTGCTTTATTTTTATTTTGCGGCTATCAGTGATCGGAATGTTTATTTTTTATCAGCTACAGTACGACTGTTCCTTCTTTCAACACTTAGCTTGCCATACTACGTAGTCATAAGCTCCAGAAAGACATTTCAGATCGCATTTACCCGGCAGGGCTCTGTAGTGCGTGTGTTCAGCTGTGTGGTCTGCATTGTAGTAGCATACAGATTGTCCTTAACAGAAGCACAGAACACGAACTTCCGTGGTATGAGATCGGGTGGTCTTGGGGGCCGTTCCATAATGTGACCATAGCCGGCCCTTTGAGTAGGAAGTAGTCGTTTAAGTAGTCAATTTAGATACGACTTTACTTCGTTATGGAAAAATGGTGGGGCCTTACCGTTTTGGCACATCATCTGTGGAATGTCTTCCCGCAGCGGTGGTGGCATTAACCAGCTGTGTAGGATGTCGAACTAAAACAGTGGTCTTCAGCCTCTTACCGTAATATAAGTGGAATCCTTTTGATGAAATCTGAATTTTCGCAGAACCCCTGTCAAGGAAAGTTGTACATTTGGAGTGCTAAAATCAAGTAGGACTTCTTAAAGCACGCATTTTTATTGAAAATATTTTCCCGTGTGAATAAAAAACAGAGTTTATTATTTGTGATTTATGCTGAAAATAAACCCAGCGCAGTTTGTAAGCAGAGATGGGGAGAAGGTTAAAAATGTAATTAAAATGGTCAAAATTGTATTTATCAGTTGCATTGCAAAGGAAATGTGCGTGGGGAATCCGTGAGTCTCCTGCGGAACTCCAGGGTTCCACGGAACACAGTTTGAAAACCACTGAGCTAGACAGTTCCTGTCAGTCTCGATTTTGAAGTGCAGAACGGCCCTTAAACTTTTCCATTCCCTATATTGGCAAAGATATTAACTTGGGGACTGCCGACCTCATATTCAAATGTTTCATGTAGGTGTGCACTCCCCAGGCACCGCATATTATACCGAGTCACTCGTCCCGGTGGATGAAATGTCGCCTCGTCGCTGAAAACCAACCTCCTTTTAATGGTATTATCATTCGCCACTTTTTTTTATGAACTTTGGACAAAAGTCCATGGGTTTCGTGTGCTACACAATCTGTAACCGCTTTAAAGGGGAATGAAGGCTCTTTCAGACGACGTGTGACGATTCCCTTGGGTATGTCGAGTTGCCTACTAGCACGCAGGATACCAGTGTGGCTAATTACTTTAATAATTACAGTAAATATTAATATCCTAATGCCATGCAAGGAAACAGTAACCACCTGTTCTGGTCCATGCATGTAGGTCTACGAGTTTATTTGGCAGTGGCCAGCCAATCCATCAGGCATGTTGCCAGCGAATGGAACATATTACTGCCGTCGAGGCGCACTTACATACGTCACAAATATGCGCCAATATTCCTGCTGCATTGAATAAATTTTGTATTTATTTGCTGTTCGCATTCGAACTCCAGAAGTCTTTTTGTTAAATGGTGACCCTGCGTTCATAGTAATAACATGGAAGCAGGGAGAACATGGTCTAAAGTTAAAAGAACTGGCACTGTCAATTTCAGCTTGGCGGAAGGATAGGATTCTGTATAGGCATGTGGCCCCCAGTGTGCATGTTGTCCGAAAATTGTCTGTACTGTATATTGTGTTATAGGAAGAAGATTTAAGACATATTTAATAAACATACACTCTCGGTCGCACTGTGGCCCTGAGGTCGACTCAGCCTCTAACAGAAAGGAGTACTAGGAATATTTCCTGGCTGGTAAAGGCGGCCGGTGCCTAGGGCTAAAACCTTACCACCTTCAAGTGGAAATCTGGGAGCCTGAACCTCCTGGAACCCTAAGGGCCTGTCCAGTCCTGTAATGGGATTGCTTTACCTTTACCTGACACTCTCTGAAAGATTAACTTAACAAATGCTGTAGCTATATGAAGAACTGTTCAAAGTTCGCGGTAAGCTCCATAAATTTCTCGAGCAATGCAGAACGGTATTCTGCCTGTTGCCATGCATATTGCGGTCAGGTTTTTTATAGATCTTTGTTATCCGTGTCTTTAGCTATGTGGTTGGCACCGGAGGGGCATAACAAACCCCAAGGAGAGAAAAAAAAACATGGGTATGAAGTCTGGTGACCTCGGTGTCCATTCGCTAGGGTCTTTATAGCGGTTTCACTGGTTATGGATTAGTCCAGCCAGAGAGACGACCTTACTTCGTTATGGAAGTGTGATGGGGCCCCTTCCACTTTCTGCCTTAAGTCTAGAATTGGGGTTGTGTCACGGTACTTCCACGTAACGTGTCCCGCTAGTGGATATCCATTTTGTAATATTCTCCATCTCGACATCCCATCTTGTGAGTTTTAACAACGCTTGTTTGTTTATATCGGTCTTCCTCGGCCCTTTGCTTAATTTATTCCGTTCCGAAACTACCAGGCTGCTTTGTGACGTTACGCGTATTACAGTAAGTAATAAATATGATTTTTAGAAGCAGGCGCAACTCTTATTCGCTGCTCGTTGACTGTTGGTGCCGTAGCAATGTACATGGAACATTCAAGCCTTTCCTTTCTGTTTCCGGCATTAATGATGCGACCAGAAGAGGTAACAAATTTTCGGAGTCGGTCGCTACATCGCTCAGATATAAGAAAGCTGTTCGCTTGTACAGTGCGTCACATAATTCCTGGAAAGTCAAATGGACATGACAGATTATTTTGTACCCCGTCGTGTTGACATTTTAATTTCAGATCCTCAGCCTGAGAGATTATAACGCATGTTCGGTTTTAGTACCACATTGTATCGCAAATATACATATTTTGATATGATAGACGAGAATGTGCGGATTGTTACTGTGAATTTAATTTTATTTTAATATTAATACTTTTTTCATTATGTAACATAAAGTACGGGCTTGCCAACTGTAACATCTACCATTATCTTACTATTTATGTAACAAGAGTTGAGTGTTTAAGGCTTAATAGGTGGTTCGTGTATCTCCAGGTTTAACATTAAGAACCGTGCATTTTGTCCAAGTGGTGTGTGGATGTGTCTCGTATGATTCTCACAGTAAACAGCTGTTGTTACCCTCTATAGCATTCACCACTTGGTTTTTCTAATGTAAGCGCACTGCCTTCTCTCTGTGGGGTACGAAGCGAAACTTCTTTATAATGCAGACTTACTTTGGTCTTCATATGGTTAAGTAAGCTATACAGTCACATAACATGCTTTATGTTAATAGAGTTTACAAACTCATGCCCACATTGAGTAGGTGTACAACAAAACTTTAGTTGGAAAACCGGAAAGAAGAGACCACATGGAACCTTTAGCGTAAATGAGATTACTTTAACTTGGACAACCCTTTGATTTGACAAAAGACGGGAATTTTTGAACAGCTTAGCGTCTGTTATCTTGGAGAAAGACTCCATTCCATGAGGTTAGATCTCACCCTAATGTGAATTTCAGTTTTGGCCTTGCGTCGCGCTTGATAGCAGTGCTTTTGTTGTGCTTGCAGATGATGATCCAATCCGGGTACATGCCTACAGTTCTTCAGCAGCTATGCAACTTGCCGTTTCCGTATTTCAGCAACCCTGCACTCTGCTCTCTACTCTTCCCCACTCTGCTCGCCTGCTGCAGCGACAACCAGCAAAACAGGGCCATCCTCGAACAGGAAGTCAGTTACCAGGTCTGTATAATTTGCTTACCTGCATCACTACAATTAAACAGTTCGACTGTTTCTCTACCAAGGAATTGTAACCAAACTTCGTGAATGCACCCATCTTCTGCGTATGTATGTACATTCCGTTGCGCTATGCTGAGTAACGTCGCTGGACTTTGCCGAAAGTTCTTTCAGCCCTGGTATTTCTGTTTGTGGGTGTGTTGAAGTGATCCAGATTGATAGACAGTGTCGTGAAGACGGAGGATTCAGACGGGGCTGTTTCGGGAGCGTATGGCGGGTGGCCCTACACCAGAAAATCACCTCGGCAGATATGCTGTACTATGCGAGAGGGCGCATTGTTATAGTGTACAAGTCACTTGCGCTGTAAAGGCATAAGTTTTACTGATTAATTTGCTCGTCTTAACGTTTAAGAAGATGAAACTATAATGCTTGCATGGCTGTATTTTAATGGAACATTTTTATAGTCGACAATTTCTGAATTGTCCCAGGATTTGTTGTTTTGCCAGTGTGTATAGTCAGGTAGACTATTTCAGTTATCGTGCGATGGCCAGAGTCTGTACCAATCACAACACGACCTTTGTGCCTATAATACAAAGTAATTATGTCGCAGGATTTCATACCGTGTAAGTAAATTATGGTAACGTGTTATGAGGACCGAACAAAATCGTATCTTAGGGTTTTGAATTGTTGTCTGCAAGAAGAGAGGAATATTAAAGAACACGAAATAGATGGTTTGAAGGAGCGGTGTCTCATTGAAGACAGTACAGGACGTGGGGAATAATGCTTCGTATGGCACGTGGTCTCTTTGCTTGTGAATTTTGTACTACTTCAAAATATTGCTCGTATGTTTGTGTATGTAGTCTGTA